>CM059429.1:169770640-169793140 GCA_030390025.1 Squalus acanthias | reverse complement strand
ACTCCCTCAGTACTGACCCTCCGACAGCACTGCGCTCCCTCAGTACTGACACTGGGAACGTCAGCCTAGAATTTGTCTCTCGAGTGGGACTTTGCAAGTTCTTGGACATGACCACTTAATCTGTCTGGATCTCTGATGACAGCCAAAAAGCTACACCACTAACTAAATGGACTGTGGGGAGATGAGAGAGAGAGTTTTATTGAGGTGGCAGTAGCTTCTGGGTTGGAAGCCGTCCAAGAAAATGCCGGCTTCATGCAAAACGCTCGACATCAGCATTGAAGCTGCACCTCAAAGCGTCCAATCTTTTAAATTGGCCCAAGAACCGTACTTCAACTCAAACTAATTCCTCCATTTAGCACAATGACCCTTGAGCATCACTTTGTGAAGGTCGAGAGGACCTCCCCGTTCCTTCAATCTAGCCTTGTGCTCAACATATGCATTACACGGGCATTAAAAAGCTCTCAACTTGATTGCATCTGGGCAAAGGGGGTCTGAAGGACAGACAGAGAGAGAGAGAGAGAGAGAGAGAGACGCACAAGGAAGGAAAGTGCTGGAAAGTAGGATTCCGATGCCTGCATTATTCATTACCATGAGTTCTACGCAAAGCTCGGCAGATCCGTACTAAAGGAGCAGTGTCTTCATCCGAATTGCTGCATAAATCCTGTTGTAAAGCCTGATGACACACAGCCTTGCTGAGGCCTTTCTTACCTTATTTCTTCCTGTCTTTTAGCCCTTGACTTTGTTTGCCAAAGGGAGGGTGGGAGCAGCCATTCTGTGTTGCGTGTCCTCTTTATAGAATCATACAGCACAGAAGGAGGCCTTTCGGCCCATCGTGATTGTGAAAGAGCTCTCCAATCAGTCCCACTCCCCTTTCTGCTCTTTCCCCCGTAGCCCTGCAAATATTTCCCCTCCAACTATTTATCTAACTCCCTTTTGAAAGTCCCTATTGAATCTGCTTCCACCGCCCTTTCAGACAGCGCGTTCCAGATCACAACAACTCGCAGCGTAAATTTTTTTTCCTCATCTGCCCCCCCCCGCCCCCCCCAGGTTCTTTTGCCAATTATCTTAAGCCTGTGTGTCCTATCCGACTCTCCCAGAAACATTTTCTCTTTATTTACTCTATCAAACCCCCTCATGATTTGGAACACCTCTGTTAAATTTCCCCTTAACTTTCTCTGCTCTAAGGAGAACAACACCAGCTTCTTCAGTCTCTCCACATAACGCAGGTCCCCCATCCCTGGAACCATTCGAGTAAATCTCATCTGCACCCTCTCCAAGGCCTTGACATCCTTCCGAGAGTGTGCTGCCCAGAATTGAACACAATACTCCAGCTGAGGCCTAGCCCAGTGATTTAATAATGTTTACCACAACTTCCTAGCTTTTGTACTCTATGCCGCAATTTATAAAGCCAAGGATCCCGTAAGCTTTAGTGACATCTTCTAAGGAAGTGAGAGGATTACAAAATCCATTGCCCCCACTCATGGTGCCATTGTAGCAATGTCCCCATCAGTTCAGTGCTGCGAATAAATGGTTGTGCGCACAACTCGATGGAAGAGCTCAGACCGTGTGGTCCTCGGTCAATGTTTGGTCTATGATGAGTCAACTGACTGCGGCAGTTAGGGGGCCTCAATGCCTCCTGGGAAAAGAAGGTGGAAATCAAAGAACTTTTCACAATCTCAGGACATCCCAAAGCACTTCACAATCAATGAAGTAACTGTTGAATTTTTTTTTTAATTCAGTCTCGGGATGTGGGCATCGCTGGCAAGGCCAGCATTTATTGCCCATCTCTAATTACCAATGAACTGAGTCCATTACAGAGGGCAGTTAAGAGTCAACCACTTTGCTGTGGGTCTGGAGTGACATATAGGCCAGACCAGGTAAGGACGACAGATTTCCTTCCCTGAAGGACATTAGTGAACCAGATGGGTTGATGTGATAATCCGATAGTTTCATGGTCACCATTACTGATACTAGGTTTTCAATTCCTGATTTATTTAACTAACTGAATTTAAATTCTCCAGCTACCATGATGGGATTTGAGCTCATGTCTCTGGATCATTAGTCCAGGCCTCTGGATTACCAGTCTAACCACTATGCTACCGTACCCCGTGCCCAAGTCTGCTCAATCTGATCGCTATCCTTTAGCCCCATGGAGTGATGAAAGCTATGATGCCACCTGCTGACACATACTGCCTAGACTCGAAAGGAACAGCCGCTAGCGTCAAGAGGTTGAAAGGAGTTAATGCCTTCAGGAGAGAAAGAGGGAAGGGGAGAAATTTTTTGGAAAAAATAAGAGTTTGCAAAACCATAAGTAGGTACAATAGAGGGATGCTGTGCTGGGTTCAGGTGCACTGAGGCATGTGGAACAGGAGTTCCTTATCTGCAGGCACCCCACCCTACTCAGCTCCTGATATCAACCCATCTCCTCCCAGAATGGGCCACGGAGGCACACCAAAGTCACATTAGGAACAGGAGGAGTCCATTCAGCCACTTGAGCCTGCTCTGCTGTTCAATTAGAGCATGGCTGATGTGTGCCTCAACTCCATTTTCCTGCCTTTGCTCCATATCGCTTGACACTATTGATCCCTACCAACCTCAGTCTTGCAAGCTCCAATTGTCCCATCATCTACAGCCTTTTGGGGGAGAGAGTGCCAGGTTTCCACTCCCCTTTGTGTAAAAAAGTGCTTCCGTATTTCACTCCTGAACGGCCTGACTTTAATTTTAAGATTGTGCCTCCTTATCCTCGATTCCCCCACCAGAGGGAATAGATCCTCCGTATCTACCTTATCGATTCCTTTCAACATTTCAAACACCAAGATGCACTGCAACAACTCGCCAAGGCTCCTTCGGCAGCACCTTCCAAACCCACGACCTCTTCCACCTAGAAGGACAAGGGCAGCAGGCGCATGGGAACACCACCACCTCCAAGTTCCCTCCAAGTCACACACCATCCTGACTTGGAAATATATCGGCCGTTCCTTTATCGTCGCTGGGTCAGAATCCTGGAACTCCCTCCCTAACAGCACTGTGGGAGTACCTTCACCACACGGACTGCAGCGGTTCAAGAAGGCGGCTCACCACCACCTTCTCAAGGACAACGAGGGATGGGCAATAAATGCCGGCCTTGCCAGCGACACCCACATCCCATAAAAACGAATAGAAAAACACCTCAATTAGATCACCCCTTAATCTTCTCCACTCAAGGGAGTTCAAGCCTAGTCTGTGCAACCTGTTCTTATAAGTTAACCCTCTGAGCCCGCGGTATCATGCTGGTGAATCTGCACTGCACCCCCTCCAAGGTCAATATGTTCTTCCTGAGGTGCGGTGCCCAGAACTGAACGCAGTTACTCCAGATACGCAACCTGTCCTCATAAGTTAACCCTCTGAGTCCCTCGAACGCAGCGCCCCAGATGGGCTCTGACCACGGCCCTGTACAACAGCTGAGGCCAGCTAACAGATTCAAGGCCGGGGCTCAAACCTGGGCTGTTCCTGGTCAGTTTGGCTCTGCAGCACACTGGCTGAGGGGAACTACGACTAGAGGAGGAAATACAACTCCAGGATTGGCCAGGAGTCTCCAGGAATTGAAGATTAATCTCCAGGACACTGCTGTAAGTAACCCAGGCGAAAAATCAGAGGGGTGTTAAATAAATGATGTGTTTGTCTTTCATTTTCTTTGAACACTTTCATTTTTTAGTTATAAAAATATTGCAGAGGGTGGGGGGAGGGTGGGGGGAAGGCTGTTTGATCAACCGACAAGAATCACCCAATCAGGAGTTTGTTCGCTCTCCAATTGGCCGGGGGGAAACGCGGGGCGCCGCGAAGCTTGACGTTTCAGGCGACCAATGGCGGGGGCGCGGGGGGCCGGGGAAGGGCCGGGCACGGTCGGAGGTCGTGTGATAAAATCTCCTGGAATACGTCCACCCAGAGCAGGCAACCCTAAACTAGAGCAAAAGAGAAACAAATAAACACCAATAACTTACCACAGACCGAATATTAAAAGGACTCTTAATTAGAAAGTTGACAATTAAACTTAAGTTCGTCCACTGATCAATTGGATCATGGTTTAATTTGGGCAAAGTACATGTCAGGAACAAGGGACTGATTAACAGTGCTTCAAATACAGGCCCAAATCCAATTACAATTGGCAAACACTGCGCATAATAGGAGTACAGTTAATGGATTAATTCCTTAATCTGATCTCGAGTGACAATCTCGCTCAATCACTGTGCGTCCAAGGCACAGTGGTATCCATTCAGATCCATAAATCTCTAATGGATTGTATTTTATCTCCAATGTATTTTGTTTTTGGTGTGGAATGAGAGAAAAATAGGAAAGCCAAGACTTAATTCAATTCAGTTCCATTCCGGTACACGAAGCCTAATTAAATTAAAGGCAGATGCACAGCAAGTAAGAGGTATTAAATGAGTTAACGACAAAATAGGTTTCAGACGCTCGGAGTCTGTGAGAGAATAAAAAAGCTTTATAATTCTTTTTAAGCGCAGTGACATTAGCTTCTTATTCATGTCAAACCTATTCCTACCTTGAGGCATTAATGCACGTTCGTTGTAATTAAAACAACGGGCAAGAAAGAATCAATGGAACAACTCTAACATTCCATTAGACAACAGACACCCAGTCCCCTGACAGTTAAGTGGGCATAAACATCACCCAGTGAAACAGCAAACCGCACACATCAGAGAGTTACAGCTTCCATCACTGCTCTTTGTCTGCTGCCCGTATCCTAACTCGCACCAAGTCCCATTCACCCATCGCCTCCTGGCTCCTGGCGGAGCAGGCTCGAGGGGCCAAGTGGCCTATTCCTGCACCTATTTCTTATGTTCTTAAAGGAGGAAAGAGAGGTAGAGAGGTTTAGGGAGGGAATTTCAGAGCTTAGGGCCTCAGCTGCTGAAGGCACGGCCACCAATTGTGGAGCGATTAAAATCGGGGATGCGCAAGAGATCAGAATTGGAGGAGCACAGATATCTCGTTGGGTTGGAGGGTTGGGGGAGGTTAGAGAGACAGGGAGCGGCGACACCATGGAGGGTTTGGAAACAAGCCACTCGGCCCAACAAGTGTCTGCCGGTGTTCATGCTCCACATGAGCCTCCTCCCACCCTTCTTCATCCAACCCTATCAGCTTAACCTTGTACTCTTTTCTCCCTCATGTGTTTATCTAGCTTCCCTTTAAATAGATCTATACTATTCGCTTCAACCACTCCCTGTGGTAACGAGTTCCACATTCTCACCACTCTCTGGGTAAAGAAGTTTCTCCTGAATTCCCTATTGGATTTATTAGTGACTGTCTTATATTTATGGCCCCTAGTTTTGGTCTCCCCCACAAGTGGAAACATCTTCTCTACGTCTACCCAATCAAACCCTAACATTTCACAGTATCTTCAGTTGTATATAGAGTGAGAGAGATAATGTGCTAAGTCATCCTACAGGAGGGGGAAACACAGATAAAGAAAAGAAAGACTTGCATTTATATAGCACCTTTCACAACCACCGGACGTCTCAAAGCGCTTTACAGCCAATTAAGTACTTTTTGAAGTGGAGTCACTGTTGTAATGTAGGAAACGAGGCAGCCAATTTGCACACAGCAAGCTCCCACAAACAGCAATGTGAAATGACCAGATAATCTGTTTTAGTGATGTTGATTGAGGGATAAATATTGGCCAGGACACCGAGGATAACTCTTCTTCAAAATAGTGGCCATAAGATCTTTTACGTCTTCCTGAGAGAGCAGACGGGGCCTCGGTTTAACATCTCATCTGAAAGACGTCGGGGTAAAAATTCAGTTGGTTGCGCCTCCCGTTAGCGCCTTAAGAGGGCGCTAATGGGGCGCAAAGCCGCTAACGCCCGGGTGCAGCGATGTTTGCGCCGCTCGGGAACTTAACTAGACATTGTGCGGCGGCGCTAAACTTTACCGCTGCGACCACCTGCGTGCGCAGATTGTGACGTCATTCCATGGTGCAACGCCCTTGTGGCGCCCCGGAGCGGAAATTGAGTGGCGCCCCCTGCCTTACCGCCTGACGCTAGCAACGACAGGTTGAGGGGAGCGTTCTGCAGTCATGAAGGGAAAGGGGGAGCGCTATTTAAAGGTGACCGCTTCCTGCCTTTTATTGTTGGTGCCATTTTTGAACTATGCATTCTGAGAGAGAGAGGGAGAGACTTCTGGAGAGATTCAACGTTGTGTGAAGGAGTTTTGGGTACTGAGCAGCACTTTGCAGGTTCATTTTGATTTGCCATTCCTTGTATCGATTTAGCAGAGACTGTGGGAGCTGCACTCTGAGCTCTTTGCCTGGTACTCTCCATTGTTCTTTCCAGCACATTTGATGTGCAAGTCTCTCCAGGCCAAGATTCAAGGCTGCAATGAACAGGATGTGGATGGAAAGCAAGATTAACCATCCCCTTTAAGAACTGGCCCGTGCCATTGTGTGTGTGTTCCATTGCTGACTGACATTACATGAGCTTCGCCAGCGCTCTGAGTTAGCGCCTCACTCCTTGGCCTTTGCGCCTTAAGACAGGTGTGCAGCGCCTGATTTAGCGCTCCACTCACCTCCCGGGGCGGTAAAAGTGAAGTTTCCAGTCAGTGCCGATAATTAGCGCCAGGCGCTAATATTTGCGTCCAGACGATATTTGCGCCCCAAATGGGGCGCGACCTAATTTTTACCCCGTCACCTCTGACAGTGCAGCACTCCCTCAGCACTGCACTGGAGTGTCAGCCTAGCTTTATGTGCTCAAGTCTCTGGAGTGGGACTTGAACCCACAACCTTCTGACGCAGAGGCGAGAGCGCTGCCCACTGAGCCCCGGCTGACACAAGATCTAAATAGAGGATGCAGAATTCCTGACCGCTAGCTCCTATAATGTTACAAAACCCAATGGGATTTCCACCGGGCAACCCTTAGGATCCACGGACCCTGGTTGAAAATACCTGCTTTGCAGTTCCAGTTTCTTAAATTAATTGCCATTGTTTTCTTCGTCAGGGAATGTCAAGTGCCTTGCATGACTCCTAAATTAAAATAACAAAGATACTCGAGCTTTTAATCAATAGTTCCCAGGACTCTCAGGCCCGCACTCGCAGAATGTCGATACACAGCAATTGATGTCTGGGAATGTATCCCACAGCAGGTTTCGGATGACCCTGCACCTTTGACTAGTGATGTTTCCACTTGTGTGGGGGAGACCAAAACTCAGGGCCATAAATATAAGTTTGTCACTAATAAATCCAATAAGGAATTCAGGAGAAACTTCTTTACCCAGAGAGTGGTGAGAATGTGGAACTCGCTCCCACAGGGAGTGGTTGAGGCGAATAGTGTAGATGCTTTTAAGGGGAAGCTGGATAAACACATGAGGGAGAAGGAATAGAAGGATATGCTGATGAGGTGAGATGAAGAGGGGTGGGAGGAGGCTCGTGTGGAGCAGAAACACCGGCACGGAGCAGTCGGGCCGAATGGCCTGTTTCTGTGCTGTACATTCTGTGTAATTCTACTTAACAACAACAACTTGTATTTATATAGCACCTTTCACATAGTAAAACGTCCCAAGGCGCTTCACAGGAGCTGCATAAGACAAAAAAATTGTCATCGAGCATTATAAGGAGAAATTAGGGCAGGTGACCAAAAGCTTGGTCAAAGAGGTAGGTTTTAAGGAGCGTCTTAAAGGAGGAAGAGAGGTGGAGAGGTTTAGGGAGGGAATTCCAGAGCTTGGAGCCCAGGCAGCTGAAGGCACGGTCACTAATGGTGGAGCGATTATAATCAGGGATGCTCAAGAGGGCAGAATTAAAGGAGCGCAGATATCTCGGGGGTTGTGGGGCTGAAGGAGATAAGTTTTACATATTTATTTTCTTAATAGTTATTCGATGTACAATGCAGTTTTGGACTTGGCTGGGTGGAAATTATCGCTCAGTGCCCCGAATATCTGGGGGGAGGAAGAACTTATCGCCCCCATTCCCATCGTCGCCATTTCACCCTGCTCCTCTGAACCCCACAAATGTACCTTTTCGGAGTCACCCGTAGAACTGATCAACACTTTGGGCTCCCGGTGGGAGAGCCCTTTGAAAGTGGCGGTGGACCGATCGTTGGGGTTACCGGGGTAGTAAGGTTACCGAACCCCTATTTTCCGGCCCTTATCATCCCATTGATGCCGGGTTTCCCAAGTGGAAATCAGCCCCATTGTGCGATACTGGGTGTAACACTCCAACTATATATTATCAGGTTTTGCCTCTGGCACACAGTTGCTGTAAGTGTCACACTTATTGTCACACCATGGCTCAATGGGTAGCTCTCTCACCTTTGAGTCAGAAGGTTGTGGGTTCAAGTCCCCACTCCAGTGCCCATAATCTAGGCTGACACTCCCCAGTGTCAGTACTGAGGGAGTGCTGCACTGTCGGAGGTGCAGTCTTTCGGATGAGACGTTAAACCGATGCCCCCTTTGCCCTCTCAGGTGGACGTAAAAGATCCCATTTTGAAGAAGAGCAGGGGGAGTTATCCCCGGTGTCCTAGGGCCAATACTCATCCCTCAATCAACATCACTAAAAACAGACGATCTGGCCATTATCACATTGCTGTTTGTGGGAGCTTGCTGTGCGCAGATTGGCTGCCGCGTTTCCCACATTACAACAGTGACTACGCTTCAAAATGTACTTCATTGGCTGTGAAGCGCTTTGGGAAGTCCTGAGGTGGTGAAAGGCGCTGGAGAAATGCAAGTTCGTTCTTCTTCAGCAGAAACCAAGAGAGGTGGAATGCTGAGGTCGAGGACAGTAAGGGAGGTGGTGAGTAGCAAAAGCAGGAGAGGCCGCAGCCCTCCCACACCCCACGACAACACAAAAGGAAAGAAAGGCCAAGAAGAACACAAAGGATGAAGAATGAAAACAGGAGACAGAGAGGCTCAAAAGCAACGCCCCACAAATATAAACCGGAAAATAACAGAGAGAGAGGGAGCCAGCAGAGGACACTGTAATATCACTAACAGCATAAAAATAACACAGGCTTGTCAGACACACAGCATATCCTGTAACCTATGGAGCCGTGAAACTTCCACTAGTATATAATGACGCCCACGTATATATATATTTTAAGGAGATTGGCAAAAGAACCAGAGGAGGAGATGAGGACATTTTTTTACGCAGCGAGTTGTTGTGATCTGGAATGTGCTGCCTGAAAGGGCGGTGGAAACAGATTCAATAGTAACTTTCAAAAGGGAATTGGATAAATACTTGAAGGGTAAAAATTTGCAGGGCTGTGGGGAAAGAGCGGGGGAGTGGGACTCTTCCAAAGAGCCGGCACAGGCACAAAGGGCCAAGTGGCCTCCTTCTGAGCAATATGATTCTATGAACTGGTAGATCGCTCTGGATTGCTCACAATATGTTGGAGGATGCAATCCCTCTCTTAACGGTCCCTGCTGCTGATTTCTCTCTGAGTCTCTCTCCTCCTCAGCCCTGTGGTTCTCTTCTTTCTTGCTTTTCTCCTTCCTCTCTTCCGCTTCTTTCTCTTTCACTTACTTTCCTCTTGGCAAGGAGAAAAGTGGACAACGTGGCAGGAAAGGGAACTGCTGAGGGCTGTAGGTCTATGTTCCCCTGGGTGGAGCAGGGAGGATGTGGTTTGTGGACCTAAGTAGCTCCCTTCACATCTCCCCAGCACTTCCTTCCAACCCCATCACTCTCACCGACTTACACGCTTGCTTTCCCTTCCTACCACCCTCTCCCATGCCCTATCTACCTGACAGGGTAGATGCTGAGAGGCTGTTTCCCCTGGCTGGCAAGTCTAGAACTAGGGCCCATAGTCTCAGGATAAGGGGTCGGCCATTTAGGACTGAGATGAGGAGGAATTTCTTCACTCAGAGGGTGGTGAATCTTTGGAATTCTCTGCCCCAGTGGGCTGTGAATGCTGAGTCTTTATTATATTCAAGACAGAGATCGATAGATTTTTCGACTCTAGGGGTATCAAGGGATATGGGGATTGGGTGGGAAAGTGGAGTTGAGGTCGAAGATCAGCCATGGTCTTACTGAATGGCGGAGCAGGCTCGAGGGGCCGTATGGCCGACTCCTGCTCCTAATTCTTATGTTCTTATGTCCTATCACACCCCTGTCTCTTTTCTCTACACACTACAGGGTGCTACACCCCTGTATATGTATAACATATTCAAATTTTTATGTGGGTTGCCGCTCCATTTAAAAATGCAATGTAAACATTTCCTATGGGAATCTCCATGTTAAAATGTTCACGTTTACCTGTTACACTGATCTGTTACATTTCCTTGTAACACCAGTAGGTGGTGCTGTAATAGGAATTCCCAGCTTAATGTTAGGATTTACATGTAACGCCCCCTCTGTAACACCACCATGGATAAGATAATAACACACCATGCATGACTGGGCAGAACCCTCCCGTATATATTATATAATAACACACCATGTGTTACTGGGTATAACCCTCCCGTATATATTGTATAATAACACACTGTATGTTACTGGGTATAACGCTCCTGTATATATTATACAATAACACACCGTGCGTTACTGGGGATATCACTCCCGTATATATTATATAATAACACACCGTGCGTTACTGGGGATAACGCTCCCGTATATATTATATAATAACACACCGTGCGTTACTGGGGATAACGCTCCCGTATATATTATATAATAACACACCGTGCGTTACTGGGGATAACGCTCCCGTATATATTATATAATAACACACCGTGCGTTACTGGGGATAACGCTCCCGTATATATTATATAATAATACACCGTGCGTTACTGGGTATAACGCTCCCGTATATATTATATAATAACACCGTGCGTTATTGGGGATAACGCTCCTGTATATATTATATAATAACACACCGTGCGTTACTGGGGATAACGCTCCCGTATATATTATATAATAACACACCGTGCGTTACTGGGGATAATGCTCCCGTATATATTATATAATAACACACCGTGCGTTACTGGGTATAATGCTCCCGTATATATTATATAATAACACACTGTGTGTTACTGGGTATAACGCTCCTGTATATATATTATATAATAACACACCGTGCGTTACTGGGTATAATGCTCCTGTATATATTATATAATAACACACCGTGTGTTACTGGATATAGCGCTCCTGTATATATTATATAATAACACACCGTGCGTTACTGGGTATAACGCTCCTGTATATATTATATAATAACACACCTTGTGTTACTGGATATAACACTCCTGTATATATGATATAATAACACCGTGTGTTACTGGATATAACACTCCTGCATATATTATATAATAACACCGTGTGTTACTGGATATAACACTCCTGCATATATTATATAATAACACCGTGTGTTACTGGATATAACACTCCTGCATATATTATATAATAACACCGTGTGTAACTGGATATAACACTCCTGCATATATTATATAATAACACACCGTATGTTACTGGGTGTAACACTCCTGTATATATTATATAATAACACCGTGTGTTATTGGGTATAACACTCCTGTATATATTCTATAACAACACCATGTGTACCAGGAATATGTCCAACCAGAGTTGGCAACACCAGTCAGGATTGTGAAGGGAAAGTGTATGACACACATGAGGTATTGTTTCTTCAATTACAGATGAGCAATAGCCAGCGCACACTAGCCACGTGTCAGAGACAGCTAGAGGTTGTAGTTGGCTGCCAATTCCCGTTGGACAGTATTCCGGGCATGTTTCATCACATGAACGGCCCAGCCCCCGACCTCTCGCCATTGGTTGCCCGACGTGTCAATCCTCGCAGCAATTGGTCAATAATGGCCGCTGCGTTACCTACAATGATCTGCTCGCCAGACACTGCTCTATCCGTCGAGCGGTTTTACCTGGTTGGAGCGCACATGCGCCATTGCATTGTGGACGCGTCGGCCGGAGAGAGACGAGGGAGAAAAAAAATGCCCCGTATGCGATTTTCTCCCTGGGTTTGCTCACAGGAGCGTCCGGGACATTAATCATTAATTCCGGGAACCTCCAGGACAACCCAGGAGGGCCGGCAACCCTAGACTGTAACACAGAGATCTTCAAACTTTCCTGTACACCTCAAAAGAGTGCCTCCTACTGCCGCCGAGTGCCATTTCCTCATGTTCCTTATCTTAGCCATGTTTCGGCTTGGCTGAGTGACATTGTTGGTCTCGGTCCAATTGGTTACAAATTAGCAACAGCAGCACCTTACCTTTAACGTAGTAAAACGTCCCAAGGCGCTTCACAGGAGAAATTATCAAACAAAATTTGACACCGAGCCACATAAGGAGATATTAGGGACAGGTGACCAAAAGTTTGCTCAAAGAGGTAGGTTTTAAGGAGCGTCTTAAAGGAGGAGGGAGAGGCGGAGGGGCGGAGAGGTTTAAGGAGGGAATTCCAGAGCTTAGGGTCCAGGTACCTGAAGGCACGGCTGCCAATGGTGGAGCGATGAAAATCGGGGATGCCAGAATTGGAGGAGAGCTGGGATCTCAGAAGGTTGTAGCGCTGGAGGAGGTTACAGAGATAGAAAGGGGCGAGGCCATGGAGGGATTTGAATGCAAGGATGAGAATTTTAAAATCAAGACATTGGTGGACCGGCAGCCAATGTAGGTCAGCGAGCACAGGGGGTGACGGATGAACGGGACTTGGTGCGAGTTCGGACACGGGCAGCAGAGAATTGGATGAGCTCAAGTTTACGCAGGGTGCAAGGTGGGAGGCCGGCCAGGAGAGCGTTGGAATAGTCAAGTCTAAAGGTAACAAAGGCAGGGATGAGGGTTTCAGCAGCAGATGAGGTGATGCTGAGGCGGAGACGGGCGATGTTATGGAGGTGGAGGTGGCCTCGGTGATGGAGAGGATATAGGGTCAGAAGCTCATCTCGGGGTCAAATAGGACGCCAAGGTTGCGAACGGTCTGGTTCAGAATCAGACAGTGACCAGGTTGAGCGATGGAGTCGGTGGCTAGGGAACGGATTTTGTGGCGGGGACTGAAGACAAATGGCTTTGGTCTTCCCATTAATTAATTGAACGAAATTTCTGCTCATCCAGTACTGGATGTCGGACAAGCAGCGTGACATATCTGAGACAGTAGTTTCTCTCTCTCACACCTATCGCATCCTTTAATTATAAACACCTCAATCAGATCATCGTTTAATCTCCTATACTCGAGGGAATACAAACCCAGTCTACCTGAGCTGAGACAACTCAAAATAATTCAACGCTGGCTCCTTACAGCGACACTTTCAGCCTCAACATTCAGCAAGAGCCTGGTATTGTTTAACTACCTCTGGAGAAGTGCAATCTGCACTGGGCAGATGGTAATGATTAATCACAAGCTCAGCTGTCAGGCTGTAAGTTGGAGCAGCGCAGAACACGTCAATCTGTGGTGTTGGAAGCCGAGTTACATTCATCATCTTCCTAATATTTAAACACCGTTGCAAAACCAGCAGATTAAAACCCTGTATGCACCCATCAAAATGATGTCCTTCCACACATTTAACACTAATCTAACCAGACAAGGTTCTCAGAAACTTGCGAGCCAAATTTGATTAGAAGTAAAAATAGTTCCCCCTCCCCCTATGGCTCACTGAGTAAATATACGTCCTGTTCGGTATTGAGTCATCCAAGCTAGCTAGATCCTAGCTCTGTACTGGAGTTAGATGATGCAACAACAACTTGTGTTTATATAGCGCCTTTAACGTTGTAAAAACATCCCAAGACACTTCACAGGAACGATTATCAAACAAAATTTGACACCGAGCCACATAAGGAGATATTAGGGCAGGTGACCAAAGACTCGGTCATAGAGGTAGGTTTTAAGGAGCGTCTTAAAGGAGGTGAGAGAGAGAGAGAGAGAGAGAAAGGTTTAGGGAGGGAATTCCAGAGCTTGGGGCCCAGGCAGCTGAAGGCACGGCCGCCAAAAGCGGGGCGATGGAAATCGGGGGATGCGCAAGAGGCCAGAATTGGAGGAGCGCAGAGATCTGGGAGGGTTGTGGGGCTGGAGGAGATTACAGAGATAGGGAGGGGCGTGAGGCCATAGAGGGATTTGAAAATAAGGAAGAGTGAGAGCCAATGTAGGCCAGCCCTTATATTGTTTTTCTTTACTGCGCCTGATTGTTTTCCAGCAGATCGGTTTATCGGAGATTTAAGGGTACCACCTTAAGTCATTGACACAGGTAAGGGGAGGCAAGGAATAGATGGATAGGGGGCAGGGTGGAAATAGGAAACCAGAGTAGGAGGAGGCTTATGTGGTCCATAAACTCTGCATTGACCAGTTGGGCCGAATGGCCTGTTTCTGTACTTTGGAAGTCTTTGAACACAAGGATGAAAATGTTAAATTTGACGAAGGTTATGGGTACAAGCATTGCTGGAGCGAGAGTTAGGGTACTACAATTGGCCCCAGTGTTATTTCGTTAGAGAGGATGGGAAACAGCCAGGGTTCCCACTCTGTCCTGTGAAGTGTGCCTGTGTAGACATCTGATGAGGTCACCGGCACGATTTCTGTTTGATTACCTTTGGAGATCGGGGGTTTTTAAACAGAAATTTCCCTCACAAGGTGAAATGGGTAGGGTAGACTCCATGACAGGGTCGAGGGCACATGGTCTGTAGAAGGAGATTCAATGGGTGGGTAGGGGTCATAAGAAACAGGAGCAGGAGTCGGCCATACGGCCCCTCGAACCTGCGCCGCCATTCAATGATATCATGGCTGAACTTTTACATCAACTCCAATTTCCCACCCTATCCCCATATCCCTTGATTCCCTCAGTGCCCAAGAATCTATCGATCTCTGTCTTGAATATACTCAACGACTGAGCCTCCACAGCCCTCTGGGGTGGAGAATTCCAAAGATTCACCACCCTCTGAGTGAAGAAATTTCTCCTCATCTCAGTCCTAAATGGCCGACCCCTTATCCTGAGACTGTGACCCCTGGTTCTAGACTCCCCAGCCAGGGGGAAACAACCTCTCAGCATCTACCTTGTCAAGCCCTCTAAGAATTTTATATGTTTCAATGAGATCACCTCTCATTCTTCTAAACTCCAGAGAATATAGGCCTATTCTACTGAATCTCTCCTCATAGGACAACTCTCTCATTCCAGGAATCAATCTAGTGAACCTTCGTTGCACTCCCTCAAAGGCAAGTATATAATTCCTTAGGTACAGAGACCAAAACTGTACACCATACTCCAGGTGTGGTCTCACCAAAGCCCTATATAATTGCAGCAAGACATCCTTGCTCTTATACTCCAACCCCATTGTAATAAAGGCCAACATACCATTTGCCTTCCTAATTGCTTGCTGTATCTGAATGTTAACTTTCTGTGGTTCGTGTACAAGGACATGCAGGTCCCTCTGAACACCAACATTTTCCAATCTCTTACCATTTAAAAAATATTCTGCTTTTTCATTCTTTCTACAAAAGTGGATTAATTTCACACTTCCCCGCATTATACTCCATCTGCCACCTTCTTGCCCAATCTCTTAACCTGTCTATATCCCTTTGTAGCCTCCTTGCATCCTCCTCACAGCTTACTTTCCCACCTAGCTTTGTATCGTCAGCAAACTTGGATATGTTACACTTGGTCCCCTCGTCTAAGTCATTGATGGGTAGAATCCATGATAAACATATACGCACACAAACATATATACACCCACACAAACACTTATAGAAACACACAAAGAGCCATACACAAGACATATACATAGACAAATTACAGATATACATACACAGCATGCACACACATATGTAAACAACACAAACACATTCCCACAATGCAGAAACTTACATAAATTCAGACATACAAATACACAATGCATAATTATACGCATGTGTGCATGCGCACACACACACACTCACACACTCACACATGCACACACACACACACACACTCACTCACACACACACACACACTCACACACACACACACACACACTCACTCACACACACACACTCACTCACACACTCACTCACACACACACACACACTCACACACACACACACACACACTCACACACACACACACACACTCACACACACACACACACACTCACACACACACACACACACACTCACACACTCACTCACACACTCACACACACACACACACACTCACACACACACACACTCACACACTCACACATGCACATGCACACACGCACACACACATATGCACACACACAATCAAGCACTCACATGCACACTCAGACACGCATGCACACACACACACACACAGACACGCACACAGACATGCACACACATGCACGCACACACACACGCGCACACACACACATGCACACACACATGCACGCACACACACACGCGCACACACACATGCACACACATGCACGCACACACACGCGCACACACACACATGCACACACACACACATGCACGCACACACACATGCACACACACATGCACGCACACACACATGCACACACACACACACATGCACACACACACACACGCGCACACACAGGCACACACACACGCACACACATACGCACACACACATGCACACACACACACACACACACACAAACACGCACATACACACGCACGCGCACACACACAGACATGCACACAAGAGTCTGTGGTGAGCTTGTCTTTGCTGGGGAAGGGATAAAAAATCAGCCAGGGTTCCTACTCCTGATTGCCATCCGGTGATTCCTGCGGGAGAGTAAGATGAGGCTGGGTGATGATATCCCCCGCAAGGTGAAACAGCCTGTCAACAATCACTGCCGAGGCCAACGCATGAAGAATGGCTATTCGGACAAGGTACCAGGATCAACCTGTGCCAGCTCCCCCAGCAAGAGTCAGAAATGAGCGGGAGAGAGGGGGAAGGGGAGAACATTAGTGGTGACGAGAGGGGAGCAAAAAAAAAATCCATCGTCATCCCCACAAACAGGTTTTTCAAAAATTAAAAGAGAAAGCACATCCTTGAGGCAATTAATCATCAAAGACATTTTACATTCATCGAGCAGCATCTAATTCCCTCACATGGCAGGCTTTATTGAGATACACCAGCTCCATCACCTCCATCTGACACAATGGCAAGATACTGCCCAAGAAGACAGCAAATAATGAGCTCCTGCAGGAGCCGGGATCAACCATTTTCCTCAGGTCAATTTTGCCCTTGGGGCCCTGACACCCCTCTGGGGATCCACAGCTCTATTTTCTTGATCATACTCATCTCTTGTCGGGGGTGGGGGGGGGGGGGGGTGGGGGGGGAACAGGACTGCATCACACACCGGCAGAGATCCCAGCTGGGCCTTGTAATGCGACAACAGAACAGCTTCGTGTGCTGCTATTATTTCCATCCAGACTCCCCCGCATTAATTGTGATTTATTTCGGTCACTCCCAAGATGGTTTCCACACAGCTTATTACGATAATGGAAATGAAAAGTCTTCTCAGGGTCTCCCTGTGACCTTCCAGGCTGAGGAAATTTAGCACGAGTGTCAAAGTCTTATTCTGTGCCAGTGACTTCTGCGCTTTGTATCTGTCACAATCTCTCACAAAAACTAATCAGAGGAAATGGAATCTTGATGTTCTGAGAGGCCCCAAACCTCAGCCTCATCATCCTACGTGAACGAAAAGTCAATGCATAAAATGTCTCCATTATTTTTTTTACGACAAAAGTACAGGGTAATGACAGTCTGTCCCTTTCCAAAGTGCCCAGATAGTTTGAGAATCAGTGGAATAATTTCATGCAAGTATTGTTCCCTGTCTTGTTCCGTGCAGTGAGCATCTTATGTACCATTCGGCCCATCGTGCCTGTGCCGGCTCTTTGAAAGAGCTCTCCAATCAGTCCCACTCCTCCCCTCGCTCTTTCCCCCATAGCCCTGTGAATTTTCCCCCTTCGAGTATTTATCCAATTCCCTTTTGAAAGTTATTATTGAATCTGCCTCCACCGCCCTTTCAGGCAGCGCGTTCCAGATCACAACAACTCGCTGCGTAAAAAATAGTCTCCTCATCGCCCCTCTGGTTCCTTTGCTAATTACCTTAAATCTGTGTCCTCTGGTTACTTTTTTAAAAATTTGTTTATGGGATGTGGGCGTCGCTGGCAAGGCCAGCATTTATTGTCCATCCCTAATGACCCTCCTGCCACTGGAAACAGCTCTCCTTTTTCACTCTATCAAAACCTTTCATGATTTTGAACACCTCTATTAAATCTTCCCTTAATATAAATTCTTATGTCCCCATTTATAATGGAAACTGTCTATCATAGAATCACAGAATCATAGAAATTTACGGCACAGAAGGAGGCTATTCGGCCCATCGTGTCTGTGCTGGCCGAGAAAGAGCTGTCCAACCTAATCCTACTTTCCAGCTCTTGGTCCGTAGCCCTGTAGGTTACAGCACTTCAAGCGCATATCCAAGCACTTCTTAAATGTGATGAGGGTCTCTGCCTCTACCACCCTTTCAGGCAGTGAGTTCCAGACCCCCACCACCCTCTGGGTGAAAAAAGTTCCCCTCAACTCCCCTCTAATCCTTCGACCAATGACTTTAAATCTATGCCTCCTGGTTATTGACCTCTCTGCTAAGGGAAATAGGTCCTTCCTATCCACTCTATCTAGGCCCCTCATGTATGTAAAGCTGTCACGCTGCAATTACACACCTCACTCTGGATCGAATCCATGTTATATCTAACTTGAGGAGTGATACCAGGAGCCTGAAATGGAAATTGTTTCAATCCTTCACCTTGATAAGAACAAGATTACCAAAAGTACAAAGAAGAGTTTTTGTTTTAAGAACAGAAATACAGTTTAATGATGAGATAACTCCCCTTTGGATATGCCGACAAGATAATTCCAGATGTTTAAACCTCAAAAGAGAAGCAATCAAACTGACTAAAAGCTCATTTAGATAAACATTCATTCTAATTAATCCGAACAGATGTTGCCCCTTGGATCCGGAGGGTGGGGGACGGGGGGGGGGGAAACACTGCAATTATGTTGACGCCAAAGATGTTATAATGCCTCGGGCAATATTTTAAATCCATCGAGCTCTGACTGAAAGGTGCAAACAGCGAGAAAAAATAAGTTACAGCTACGAACAACATCTGTTCTGTACGATAATTCAGCCAGAATCCTGGTACTTTAGTTCAGTGTTACCGACTTTTATATCAAGCCCCACGGTCCCAATTAGGCCTTGCTTGCGGAGCACAGTAAGAATATAGAGAGGAGGTGCACCTTAGGAGGAACAAGAGAGCAAAGTAATGAGGAACAATGGTTATCCATCTGTCTATACATCTCTCTGACCAATGACTATATATTCCTTTTATCTACCTGTACAACTAACCATCTGAGCAATCACTAGCCATACGTCTGTCCACTGGCAGGGGGAGATATAGGAGGAGAATTTTTCGTACGCAGCGAGTTGTTGTGATCTGGAACGCGCTGCCTGAAAGGGCGGTGGAAGCAGATTCAATAGTAACTTTCAAAAGGGAATTGGAGAAATACTTGAAGGGGAAAAATTTGCAGGGCTATGGGGATAGAGCGGCAGAGTGGGATCAATTGGAGAGCTCTTTCAAAGAGCCGGCACAGCCATGATGGGCCGAAGGGCCTCCTTCTGTGCTGTATTATTCTATGATCCGATTAACTGTCTCTCTGTCTACCCATCAAACCATGACTTGCATGTAAGTTGCGTCCATTAGCCTTTGATACAGCACTTCAAAGTGTCGAAAGAATATAAAAAGGAGAGTCGTATTCTGTTGGTTTCACCTCACCAAGAGCGAAAAATTTATAAGCACTCGCCAAGCTACAAATAGCAATTAAACTCCAAGGGGGAGAAATTCAGTATCACCCCATTTGGGGCGCAATTATTGGCCGGGCGCAAAGATTAGCGCCTGGCGCTAATTATCGCCACCGACTGCAAACTTGACTTTTATCGACCCTGGAGGTGATTGGAGCGCTAAATCAGGCGCTTCACACCTGTCTTAAGGCGCAAAGGCCGAGGAGCGAGGCGCTACCTCAGAGCGCGGGCGAAGCTCATGTGATGTCAGTCAGCAATGGAACACACACACAATGGCACCGGCCAGTTCTTAAAGGGGATGGTTGATCTTCCTTTCCATCCACATCCTACTCATTGCAGCCTTGAATCTCGGCCTGGAGAGACCTGCACATCAAAACTGCTGGAAAGAACAATGGAGAGTACCAGGGAAAGAGCTCAGAGTGCAGCCCCCACAGCCTCTTCTAAATCGATACAAGGAAGGGCAAATCAAAATGAACCTGCAAAGTACTACTCAGTACCCAAAACTCCTTCACACAGCATTGAATCTCTCCAAAAGACTCCCTCCCTCTCTCTCAGAATGCGTGGTTCAAAAATGGCACCAACAATAAAAGGGAGGCAGCGGTTGCCTTTAAATAGCGCTCCCTCAGTCCTTTCATGACTGCAAAACGCTCCACTCAGCCTGTCGTTGCTAGCGTCAGGCGGTAAGGCAGGGGGCGCCACTCAATATCCGCTCCGGGGCGATACCAGGGCGTTGCGCACTCGACTGACGTCACGATCTGCCGGCGCAGGAGATCGTGGCGGTAGTATTTAGCGCCGCCGCAAAATGTCTAGTTAATTTCGCGAGCGGCGCAAACATCGCCGTGCCTGGGCGCTCGATGATTTGCGCCCCATTAGCGCCCTCTTAAGGTGCTAACGGGAGGCGCAACCAACTGAATTTTTCCCCTCTCCTCCTCTCCCTCCTCTCCCTTCTATCCCTCTCTCACCCCTCCTCCCCTCCCTCCTCCTCTCCCTCCTCCTCTCCCTCTCTCTCCTCCTCCCCTTCCCCTCCCCTCCTTTTCTCCTCCTCACCTCCCCCCCCCCCCCCCCCCTCACTGGGGTACTAATGCCACTGAGTGTGCCCCTCTTTCTGCCCCTGCAGCCTTGCCAGTTCGGGCTCCCTCGGGCTGGTGCCTTGATCTGCTGGGCCCTCGATGAAGTTACACGTCTATTTTTAAAGAAAACCTTCCTCTTGATGAGTTTTGTGGTTGTCAAGGTGAGCGATGTTACTGTTAAGATATTTAGGGGTACAGCAGAGTAGCGGTTATGTTACTGGACTGTGTCAGCCGTGGCTCAGTGGGCAGCACCCTCGCCTCTGCGTCAGCAGGTTGTGGCTTCCACTCCAGAGACTTGAGTACAAAATCTCGGCTGATACTCCCAGCGCAGTACTGAGGGGGGGCTGCACTATCAGTACTGCCGTCTTTCAGATGAGACATTAGCCCCAAATTTGCGGTCGGAGACTTCCCGCTGGCAGACGCCTCCGACCTGTAAAAAATCTACGAATGTACCTGGTGGTCCGGGAGGGGTACGGAGACTTGCGCTCCTGGGCCTCTCCGGGTACGGGCGGGCAAAGGACCCCGTATCCCACAGGCGCAGGTGGTTCGCAAGCACCCCTGGGATCACATGGGCCGGCCCAACCAATAAAAGAAGGGAATCCCCATTCATACTTATGGGAGTTCCGTACGTACCGAATCTCCATAAGTATGAATGGGGATCACTTAAAGAAAAACATGAAATAATTTTTTTAAAATTACATATTTAAAATTAATTAAAATGACATTTAATTAAATATTTTAAAGAAAAATTTAATTTTTTGAATTAAAAAAAATGTTTTAAAGGGGCTAAAAATAAACTTAACTTATTGTTCAGGGTTTTAAATGTATAAATGAGTGATCAAATTTTATTTTTCAATTTTTAAAAATTCTTATGCTGGTAAAAGAAGGCCTGATGCCCGTTTTTACCAGGCGTAAGAATTTCACGGCCATTCAGCGGGCGGAAGTTGGAGATCCTCCCGGGGAACGCGGAGGATCTGTCAAGAGGATTCTTGGCTGATCGTAAGTTCCGGGTTTCAGCGCGTGCGCTTCTCGCGCCTAAACCCCGGAACTTGCGCGGCCCCTACGGGCGCATGCGCACACCTCGTACACACCCGTAGGGGTCGCAATATACGACCCATTAAACCGAGGACACAGCTGCCCTCCCACGTGGATGTAAAAGATCCCTTGGCACGATTTCGAAGAAGAGCAGGGGAGTTCTCCCGGTGTCCCGGGCCAATATTTATCCCTCAGCCAACACCTAAAAGCAGATTATCTGGTCATTGTCACATGGCGGTTTGTGGGATCTTGCTGTGCGCATATTGGGTGCCGCGTTTCCTACGTACATTACAACAGTGACGACACTTCACAGTGCTTATTTGCCTGCAAAGCACATTGTGATGTCCTGAGGACGTGAAAGATGCTATATAAATGCAAATTCTTTCTCAAAGGGACATTAAAAATAGCTGCACCCTAGCAGCAGAATACTACTTTATGTGTTATATAGTAACAGTCTCTGATTTACCATGAGCAATATCATAAGATATCTAATAGTAGTATGTGAAGAGCTTATTGGAATAGAAGTTCCATGCCAATACCATTATGCAAGTCCGACATCATAGTTTGAGTTATTTTAGGAACATAGGAACAGGAGGAGGCCATTCAGTCCCGCCATTCAATTAGATCATAACTGATCTGTGAC
>CM059429.1:169328273-169770140 GCA_030390025.1 Squalus acanthias | reverse complement strand
CCCCCACACACACTCAAACACACCCCCACACACACTCAAACACCCCCCACACACTCAAACACCCCCCACACACTCAAACACACCCCCACACACTCAAACACACCCCCCACACACACTCAAACACCCCCCACACACACTCAAACACCCCCCACACACACACTCAAACACACCCCCCCCCACACACTCAAACACACCCCACACACTCAAACACACCCCCCCACACACACTCAAACACACCCCCCCCCACACACTCAAACACCCCCCACACACTCAAACACACCCCCCACACACTCAAACACACCCCCCACACACACTCAAACACACCCCCCCCACACACAGCCACCCACACACACAGACACACACATACACATTCACACACACCCCGCACACACATACACACACTCACACAGACACACACACAGATCTCTCACAAACACACACGCACACTCCCACACACTCTCCCCCTTTTGAAAGATGGTTGTGCCCTCCAATGGCCCCTTTAATGACTTACCTGAGGTTCGCTGCCAGCATTGTATTGGTCCGATCTTCAAGCTATCTCCGGCGAGCTGTTGTGGCGCCCATTAGGTATCCGCAGCTCGCCGGTTCGATGATAATGAGACCCAAGGCCCAATATCAGGTGCTCTTCAGGCCCATCCATTCAGACACAGGGATCAATCCCTGGGCCCACTGGGCGCCCGTTCCTGGGCATGCTCGAATGTCTAGGCCACAGAATCTGCAGCACAGAAACAGGCCATTCGGCCCAACTGGCTAAAGCTGGTGCTTATCCTCCACATGGGCCTCCTCCCACTCTGAATTCCTAATTCCACCCTGCACCCCCCCCCGCAATCCCTCTATTCCCTTCTCCCTCATGCATCAAGCCTCCCCTTACCTGTGCCAATGACTTAAGGTGGTACCCTTAAATCTCAGATAAACCGATCTGCTGGAAGACAGTCAAACACAGCAAAGAAAAACAATATAAGGGCTGACCTACGTTGGCTCTCAGTCCGGCAACGCCTCCTGTTTAAAATTCTCATCCTTGTTTTCATATCCCTCCATGGCCTCCTCGCACCTCCCTGTCTCTGGCACCTCCTCCAGCCCTACAACCCTCCCTGTCTCTGCGCTCCTCCAATTCTGGCCTCTTGCGCGCCCCCCATTTTAATCGCTCCACCATTGGCGGCCGTGCCTTCAGCCGCCTGGGCCCTAAGCTCTGGAATTCCCTCCCTGAACCTCTCCGCCTCTCTCTCCTCCTTTAAGACGCTCTTTAAAACCTACCTCTTCGACCAAGCTCTGCCCTAATTTCTCCTTATGTGGCTCGGTGTCAAATGTTGTCTGATAATCGCTCCTGTGAAGCGTTAAAGGCGCTATATAAATACAGGTGGTTGTTGTTGTTGTTGTTGAGCAGAATTGACAGACATGACTGTGGAGAGTCTGAAGGTCCGCTGACCGATGGTCAATGGAAGAGAGAGGGAGAAACCACCTGAGGTAAGAGGGGGAATTGGGAGCCACAGGAAAGGAGGGGAAAGAAACTGAGAAAGAACAGAGGGAGTTAGTGCCGGAGAGTGTTTGAGAGTTATAGTCTGCTCAGTCTGCCTCTCGACTGCAAAGGCTATAAAATGTGTTTGGCTCTGATCGATCAGAACCCTCTGTCCAAGGGAATTTACAGGGGTCCCTGCACCTGCAGAGATAGAGTCTGTGCTTAATCATCGAGGTGAACTGTTAGCGGAGGTAACTGTAAAATAAGACAGTTAACAAGCACTAGTATGTCAATAAAATGTATTTCAGAGGGCACAGGCCTGCCTGAGGCCTCTCTCTGTTCTCAGTCCTGAACTATCCCTTTACTCTTTATGCGTCTGTAAAATCTTTCACTATTACGTTCTCTGCCAGTCTTCTTTCTCAAACCTCACCTGACAGCATTGTGGGAGGGCCATCACTATTGAAGACTGCAACGGTTCAAGGAGCAGCCTTCTCAGAACAACTAGGGATAGGCAATAAATGTGAGCTTTCCTGTGACACCCACCTCCCGTAAACAAATAAAAACATTCCCTCTACGCCTTTCGAATCTCTCCTTTTTTCCTGTACATTTCTTATTCTTCATTTTCTTCTGTACTATAGCCCTAGATTTATCATGAGCCTCTTTATTAAATCTTTATTGAAACAGCAACAACTCGCATTTATATAGCGCCTTTAACGTAATAAACCGTCCCAGGGCGCTTCACAGGAGCGATTATCAAACAAAATTTGACACCGATCCACTTAAGGAGGTGTCAGAACACTTGGTCAAAGAGGTAGATTTTAAGGAGCCTCATAGAGGAGAGAGAGCTGGAGAGGTTTAGGGAGGGAATTACAGAATTTGGGCCCAGGCAGCTGAAGGCACGGCCGCCAATGGTGAAGCAATTAAAATTGGGGGATGCGCAAGAGGCCAGAATTGGAGGAGCGCAGTGATCTCGGGGGGGTTGTAGAGCTGAAGGAGATTACAGAGATAGGGAGGGGTGAGGCCATGGAGGGATTTGAAAACAAGGATGAGAATTTTGAAATCGAGGTGTTGCCGGACCGGGAGCCAATGTAGGTCAGCGAGCAGAGGGGTGATGGGTTTAACGGGACTTGGTGCGGGTTAGGACACGGGCAGCCGAGCTTTTGGATGACCTCAAGTTTACGGAGGGTGCACGGTGGGAGGTCAAAGGAAAAACAGCCGGTAAACAGCCTGTATTTAAATATAGAATCATACAACACAGGTCGAGGCCGTTCGGCCCATCGTGTGTCTGTACCAGCTCTTTCTCCCAAATGGTAAATCATGCTTTCCTTTTCTGTTTAAAAAAACCAAAAATGCTTTCTAAAGGTCTCTGAGCATAAGGGTTAATGAAGCCACTCCAAAGGCAATAGGCTCATGAGGTGATGGGCTGGATTTTCATTGACCCGTGGAGTCGGGTTTGGAGGCGTGTGGGGGGTTAAAGTTGCAGATTCGGGTGTCCTGACCCCATCCCGCCCCCAACCCGCCTCCATGCCAGTTTCTCTGGCGGCGGGTACCCGACCTGTGCTGAGATCCGACTCCCCGAGGCGGGAAGGGATTAGTGACAATTAACTGCCTGTTAACAGGCAGTTTTTTGCATAATCCCTATTTTAAAAGGAGAAATGTGGGCTTCCCGACAGGTGGCAACCACTCCAAGTTATCGGGTCGGGCCGTGGGTCTGCAGGGGTTGGAGGGGTCGATATGTCCGGTGGGCAGGTGAGTGATGGGTGCATGTGTGCAGAGGTAAGTGTGTAAGGTAAGTGCTAAGTGTTGGAAAAAGTTTTACTTACCTTAACTTCCTCCTGCAGGTGTCAGCCCTTCAGTTCTCGGGAGTCAGAAATCTCACCGGCACAGGAAGCAGGAAAGCCGTGGTTCTGTCAGAAACGGCAGCCTTCTGTTTTCTGTGGTGGAATGATTTCTAACTCAGCCTGAGAGGAAGGACTGAAGTTAGAAATCATATTGTCAGTATTTGACCGCTTCACAGAGCTGTCAAACGCTGATATTTCATCTGTCAAAAGCTCTTCACAGATGAAATGTCAATCTGTGACGTCACCTGTTGCCGGGTGGCCCTTAATTGGCCTGCTGAGCCCACTGGGTGGGCTCAACAAGGTCAATCAAGGGAAAATACAGTGGGTTGGCCACAAGTCGATGGAGGCGGGTTCACAAGCCAGAATGTGTGATTCCCGACCCCAACCCGACTCCAACCTCAAAATCCAGCCCAATGGGTCAGTGTTCACAGAATCTTACAGTGCAGAAGGAGGCCATTTGGCCCGATGAGCCAGTGCTGGTGGAGAAAGAGCTCTCCCATTAGTCCCACTCACCCCCCCCCCCCCCCACCCCACCGCTCTTTCCCCATAGCCCTGCAAATTTTTCCTTTGCAAGTATCTGTCCAGTTCCCTGCATACAACGTTACAACAGTACTGGTATAATTGCTTCCTCTTTGTTTACAGTGTCAGCTGTGGCTCAGTTGGTAGCCCACTCGCCTCTGAGTCAGAAGGTTGTGGGTTCAAGTCCCACTCCAGAGACTTGCGTACATAAAGCTAGGCTGACACTCCAGTGGCGTGCTGCACTGTCGGAGGTGCCGTCTTTTGGATGAGATGTTAAACCAAGGCCTCGTCTGCTCTCTCAGGTGGACGTAAAAGATCCCATGGCCACTATTTCAAAGAACAGTAGGGGAGTAGGGGAATTCTCCCTGGTGTCCTGGCCATTTATCCCTAAAACAAAAAACAGATTATCTGGTCATTATCACATTGCTATTTGTGGGAGCTTGCTGTGTGCAAATTGGCTGCTGTGTTTCCCACATTATAACATTGACTGTAAAGTGCTATGAGACATCAGTGGTCATGAAAGGCGCTACATAAATGCAAGTCTTTCTTTCTATAAACAAGGGGGTTGAATTTCCACTTGAATTCTCCCCATTATCTGCAACAACGGCAGCCGGAGATTCCCGGAAACCCTGGGCAACGGTGTAAATGGATTTTCCGCCGGTCTTCCACCAGAAATTGGGGAGTGACGCTTACAGTGGAATGAAGCTTTGCTCTCCCCCATTTGGCCAACTACTGCAGCAAGGCAACATTTACCAAGCAACTTTATACAGATCAAATGCCCAGCATCTGTTATTAACAACAACTTGCATTTATACAGCGCCGTTAACGTAGTAAAAACGTCCCAAAGAGCGTTATCAAAAAAAATTTGACACCAAGCCACATAAGGAGACATTAGGACAGGCTTGGTCAAAGGGGTAGGTTTTAAGCAGGAGAGAGAGGTGGAGAGGTTTAGGGAGGGGATTCCAGAGCTTGGGGCCCAGGCAGCTGAAGGCATGGCCGCCAATGGTGGAGCGATTAAAATTGGGGATGCACAAGAGGCCAGAATTGGAGGAGTGCGGAGATCTTGGAGGGTTGTAGGGCAAGGCTACATATTTTCCAATCAGTTTTCACACATCGAAAGACCCAGCCTTGAAATGCTCAAGTACTTCAGTCACGGATGTGCTAATGCATCAGGCCGTGACGGTCTGATTTAGTGAACAGCTTTTAACATTGACATAATTCAGCATTATCGCATGTCATCATTTACATAAAACAATATTTACGGCCTGTTGTTCCACATGCCAGCCTGTCGCCCACAGTCCATCATTGATTTGACTCTCCTCATCCTCCTGTGAAGCTCACTGGATGACACGAGGAAGAACGTCGAATGTTCCTTGGTGCGAATCCAGTTCTGACTGACCATTGGTGGGATACAGTTCCACAGGACATTGACCGCAGGTCCGTCCCCCCTCACCTGAGCGGCCATAATTCAAGCGTGATCCCAGATACGGCGGAGGCGGGGGATGGGGTGGATGGGGCGGGGGAGGGGGTGCGGAGTTCTCCTTCGTCATCGCGTCCAAAATTGGCAGGAAAAAATTGGCAATTAACATGGTTCTAGGGATTAGGGATTACAGTTACGTGAATAGACTGGAGAAGCTGGGGTTTTTCTCCTTGGAGCAGAGAAGGCTAAGAGGAGATTTGATGGAGACGTTAAAATCATGAAGGGTTTAGATAGAGTAAATAAGGAGAAACTGTTTCCAATGGCTGAAGGGTCGATAACCAGAGGGCACAGATTTAAGGTGATTGGCAAAAGAACCAGAGAAGGCATGAGGAAAAACTTTTTTACGCAACGAGTGTTTAGGATTTGGAACGCACTACCTGATAGGGTGGTGGATATAGATTCAATAGTAGCCTTCAAAAGGGAGTTAGATAAATACTTGAAGGAAAAAAAGTTGCAGGGATATGGGGAAAGAGCGGGGGAGTGGGACTAACTGGATTGCTCTTCGAAAGAGCCGGCGCAGACTCGATGGGCCGAATGGCCTCCTTCTGTGCTGTACTATTCTGTGATTCCATGACAGTAAAATTGAGCGGCGAGGCTGACTGCTGCTTCACCGCCCCGACCGGGAGTTTCCAGCCCTTCCCCCGCAACCTCTTCGAGACCTCTGCTCGTCGCCCCTTCCCCCCCACCCCCGCCCCCACCGCACACAAATAGCGGCAGGGCGGGGCCAGGGTGCCCGCTCCTCACAGGGTGGCTATGTGGCTAGTGGCAGTAGGCCCCAGGAAGAGGCCTGGGGGTCCCCCCAATAGACCTCAGTAGCAGCCTCCTCCCTCTCTCCATCCCGCCAGTCGGCCACTGCTATTTACCCCCTGAGGGCCTCTGGCTTGGCCTAGGCCGTCAGTGGAAGCCTTCCTTCGGGGCAATTCTGTCCCTTTAAGATCCCTCACTGCCAGTTTTGGTGATGCAGAAGAGGTTTGAAAAGTTCCACACAAAATATTACAACAATAACTTGTATTTATATAGCGCCTTTAACATAATAAAACGTCCCAAAACGCTTCACAGGAGCGTTATCGGACAAAATTTGACACCGAGCCACATAAGGAGAGATTAGGACAGGTACTCAAAAGCTTAGCCAAAGGGGTCGGTTTTAAGGAGCGTCTTAAAGGAGGAGAGAGAGGTAGAGAGGTTTAGGGAGGGAATTCCAGAGCTTGGGGCCCAGACAGCTGAAGGCACGGCCGCCAATGGTGGAGCGATGGAAATCGGGGACGCTCAAGAGGCCAGAATTGGAGGAGCGCAGAGATCGCGGAGAGTTGTAGGGCTGGAGGAGGTTACAGAGATTGGGAGGGGGCGAGACCATGGAGGGATTTGAACACAAGGATGAGAATTTTAAATTTGATGAAGGTTATTGGCAAAAGTGAGAGGGTAGGTAGCCTTTTGACTTGGATTGGAAATTGTTTGGGAGGTTGGAAAAAGAGTGGAGATAAAGGGATCGTTCTCTGATTGGTAGGATGTGACATGTGGTGTTCCATACGTATCTGTACTGGGGCCTCAAACTTTGATCATCAAGGAATAGAGAGGTGTATATCCAAGTTTGCTGATAACACTAAGTTAGGTGGGGCAGTAGGTTGTGTAGATGGGAGCAGGAAGTTGCAAAGGATGATCGGCAGAGTAAACTCTGGCAGATGGAGTTCAATGTGGGGAAGTGTGAGGTCATCCACCTTAAATTTGAGAAAGACAAATCGGAATATTTTCTTAATGGTGAGAAACTAGAAGCAGTGGAAGAGGAATCCAAGCACACTAATCATTAAAAGCTAGTGGACAGGTAAAAAAAGCAATCATAGAAAGAAAGACTTGCATTTATATAGCGCCTTAAGCAACCTTTACAGCCAATGAAGTACTTTTTGAAGTGTAGACACTGTTGTAATGTAGGAAATGCAGCATCCAATTTGCGCACAGCAAGATCCCACAAACAGCAATGAGATGATGACCAGATAATCTGTTTTAGTGAAGTTGGTTGAGGGATAAATATTAGCCCCAGGACACCTCCTCTGCTCTTCTTCGAAATGGTGCCATGGGATCTTCTACATCCACCTGAGAGAACAGATGGTCTCAGTTTAACGTCTCATCTGAAAGACGGCACCTCCAACAGTGCAGCGCTCCCTCAGTACTGCACTGGGAGTGTCAGCCTAGATTTTGGTGCTCAAGTCCCTGGAGTGGGACTTGAACCCGCAATCTTCTGACTCAGAAGCGAGGGTGCTGCCCACTGAGTCATGGGTGACACCTAAAAGGCTAATGGATTGTTGGCCTTCATCTTAAGGGGCCTGGAATATAAAAGTGAGGACGTTATGCTTCAGTTCTGGGCACCACATTTTGGGAAAGGATGTCAAGGCCATGGAGAGGGTGCAGCGGAGCTTGGCCAGAATGGTACCAGGGATGAGGGACTTCAGTTATGTGGAGAGACTGGAGAAGCTGGGATTGTTAAGGGGTAAATTGATAGATGGAGGTGTTCAAAATTATGAAGGGTTTTTATAGAGTAGATAGGGAGAAACTGTTTCCAGTGGCAGGAGGGTCGGTAACCAGAGGACACAGATTTAAGGTAATTGGCAAAAGAACCAGAGGGGGAGATGAGGATTATTTTTTTTACGCAGTGAGTTGTTGTGATCTGGAATGCGCTGCCTGAAAGGGCGGTGGAAGCAGATTCAATAGTAACTTTCAAAAGGGATATGATAAATACTTGAAAAGGAAAAATTTGCAGGGCTGTGGGGAAAGAGCAGGGAGGGAGCAGGACTAATTGGAGAGCTCATTCAAAGAGCCGGCACAGGTACGATGGGCTGAACGGCCTCCCTCTGTGCTGTAAGATTCTACAATTCTAAGGTCTGAAATCAGGCAGTATGATGACATTTGGGATGTTACAGGGATGTGGAATTCCACTCCCAGTGAGCTCCTGATCGCCACTATGGAGCAGCGGGCAACTGTTTCCACTCCTGGAAGGGGCTGGAACCCAACCGCATTTGGAGAAAAATAAAAGGTGACATCACGGGGAAAAGGGTCAGTGATTGGCTGGTGAGTATTTTGCTCACTTCCCTTATCTTTTAAAGCCCAGGAAATTTATTAGTAATTGTAAGGTTTCATTAGTACTAGTTTACTAGCAGTAATAAATCTTATTAGGTGTAGTAGAGATTATTAATTAATAAAAATAAATAAATTAAGACTCAGGAAAGTTGGCAGGGCAGGTGATGTGTTGTGACTGCAGTATGTGGGAGCTCCTGGACGCCAGTGTGATCCAGGACGAACACGTCTGCGGTAACTGTCTGCGGCTTGAGGAGCTTCGGCTCAGAGTTGATGAGCTGGAGGCCGAGCTGCGGTCACTGCGATGTATCAGGGAGGGGGAAGTTACCTGGACACTTTATTCCAGGAGGCAGTCACACCCCTTAGGATAGGGTCTTCTGATTTGGTCAGTGTTCAGGGACAGGAGGAGGTGACTGCGAGTGAGGTAGGTATGGGGACCCAGGAGGTGGAGGAGCCTCAGCCTTTGCAATTGTCCAACAGGTTTGAGGTTCTTGCGGCCTGTATGGATGAAAGCGGTGGCTGCAGGGTGGATGAGCAAACTGACCATGGCACCGAGGTACAGGAAGCCATTCAAGCGGAGGGAGTTAATAGGAATGTAGTGGTAATTGGGGACAGCATAGTCAGGGGGATAGATACAGTTCTCTGCGGCCAAGAGCAAGAGTCCAGACGGCTATGTTGCCTGCCCGGTGCCAGGGTTCGGGACATCTGCTCTGGGCTGGAGAGGAACTTGCAGTGGGAGGGGGAGGAGCCAGTGGTCATGGTCCCTGTAGGTACCAACGACATAGGTAGAACTAGGAAAGAGGTTCTGCTGAGAGAGTTTGAGCAGCTAGGGGTTAAATTAAAAAGCAGAACCTCAAGGGTAATTATGTCTGCATTATTACCTGAGCCACGAGCAAATTGGCATAGGGTAAATAAAATTAGAGAGATGAATGCGTGGCTCAAAGACTGGTGTGGGAGAAATGGGTTTCAATTCCTGGGGCACTGGCACGAGTACTGGGGAAAGTGGGATCTGTATCGTTGGGACGGTCTTCACCTGAACCGTGCTGGGACCAGTGTTCTGGCGAGTCATATAACTAGGGCGGTAGAGAGGGCTTTAAACTAAATATTGGGGGCATGGGATCAAATTTGGGAAGATGTGGTAATTCAAAGATTAGAGACAAGGCAAGAGAGAAAGGTATTAATATGGGAAATGATAAACAGACTGTGACAGGCAGGGATAGAGAGTACAAATCTAAGAGTAAATCAACAGATAAGGCTAGAGGTTACAAAAATAATAAAAGGACAAAACTAAAGGCTCTGCATCTGAATGCACGTAGCATTCGAAACAAAACAGATGAACTGATTTTAGAAATAGAAATAAATAAATATGATCTGATAGCCATTACAGAAACATAGCTGCAGGATGACATAGATTGGGACCTGAATATTGAAGGGTACATGACATTTAGGAAGGACAGGAAGGTGGGAAAAGGTGGAGGAGTGGCTCTGTTAATTAATGATGCTATTAGCACAACAGAGAGGGATGACCTAAGTTCAGGAAACCAGGATGTAGAAGCGGTTTGGGTAGAGATGAGAAATAATAAAGGCAAGAAGTCACTTGTGGGAGTGGTGTACAGGCCCCCCTCACAGTAACCACATGGTAGGATGGAGTACAAAGGAAGAAATAATGGGAGCTTGTCAGAAGGGTACGGCAATAATCATGGGGGATTTTAATCTGCATATAGACTGGAAAAATCAGATGGCCAAAGGTAGCATAGATGAGGAGTTCATGGAATGTTTTCGGGATAGTTTCTTACAACAGCACATTCTGGAGCCAACCAGAGAGCAGGCTATACTAGACCTGGAATTGTGCAACGAGATAGGATTAATTAATGACCTCATAGTGAAGGCGCCCCTAGGTAGCAGCGATCATAATATGATTGAATCTTACATTCAGTTTGGGTCCAAGACTAGTATTTTAAACTTAAATAAGGGCAATTATGAGGGCATGAAAGCAGAGCTAGCTAAAGTGAACTGGCAAATTAGGTTAAGGGATAGGTCAATAGAGTTGCAGTGGCAGACATTTAAGGGGATATTTCAAAATACACAGAATATATACATTCCAACAAGAAAGAAAAAATCCAAGGGGAGGACCCACCATCCGTGGTTAACTAAAAAAGTTAAAGCTAGTATTAAACTTAAAGAAAAAGCATAGAATTGCGCAAAGATGGGTGGCAGGTCAGAAGATTGGACAGAATATAAAAAACAGCAAAGAATGACTAAAAGATTAATAAGGAGAGAAAAATTAGAGTACGAGAGAAAGCTAGCTAGAAATATAAAAACAGATAGTAAGAGTTTCTGTAGATATTTTAAAAAGAAAAGTTAACAAAGTGAGCGTTGGTCCTATAAAAAGTGAGTCTGGGGAATTAATAATGGAAAATAAGGAGATGGCAGTTGAATTGAACAGGTATTTTGCATCGGTCTTCACTATAGAGGATACAGGTAACATCCCAGAAATAGCTGTAAATCAGGAAATGGAAGGGAGGGAGGAACTCAAGAAAATTATAATCACCAGGGAAGTGGTACTGAGCAAATTGTTGGAGCTGCGAGCTGACAAGCCCCCGGGTTCTGATGGACTTCATCCTAGGGTCTTAAAAGAAGTGGCTAGTGAGATAGTTGATGCGTTGGTTTTAATTTTCCAAAATTCCCTAGATTCTGGGAAGGTTCCATTAGATTGGAAAATAGCAAATGTAACTCCTTTATTCAAAAAGGGAGGGAGACAGAAAGCAGGAAACTACAGGCCAGTTAGCTTAACATCTGTCATAGGGAAGATGTTAGAAGCTATTATTAAAGACGTTATAGCAGGGCATTTAGAAAAGTTCAAAGTAATCAGGCAGAGTCAATATGGTTTTGTGCAAGGGAAATCATGTTTAACCAATTTATTGGAGTTCTTTGAGGAAGTAACATGTGCTGTGGATAAAGGGGAACCGGTGGATGTACTGTACTTAGATTTCCAGAAGGCATTTGATAAGGTGCCACATCAAAGGTTATTGCGGAAAATAAAAGCTCATGGTGTAGGGGGTAACATATTGGCATGGGTAGAAGATTGGCTAGCTAACAGGAAACAGAGAGTCGGCATAAATGGGTCATTTTCTGATTGGCAAGATGTAACAAGTGGTGTGCCACAGGGATCAGTGCTGGGGCCTCAACTTTTTACAATTTATATAAATCACTTGGATGAAGGGACCGAAGGTATGGTTGCTAAATTTGCTGATGACACAAAGGTAGGTAGGAAAGTAAATTGTGAAGAGGACATAAGGAGGCTACAAAGGGATATAGATAGGTTAAGTGAGTGGGCAAAGATCTGGCAAATGGAGTATAATGTGGGAAAATGTGAAGTTGTCCATTTTGGCAGGAAGAATAAAAAAGAAGCATATTATCTAAATGGTGAGAGATTGCAGAGCTCTGAGATGCAGAGGGATCTGGGTGTCCTAGTGCATGAATCGCAAAAGGTTACTATGCAGGTACAGCAAGTAATTAGGAAAGCTAATAGAATGTTATTGTTTATTACGAGGGGAATTGAATACAAAAGTAGGGAGGTTATGCTTCAGTTATACAGGGCATTGGTGAGACCACATCTGGAGTACTGTGTACAGTATTGGTCTCCTTATTTAAGGAAGGATGTAAATACGTTGGAAGCAGTTCAGAGAAGGTTTACTAGGGTAATACCTGGAATGGGCGGGTTGTCTTATGAGGAAAGGTTGGACAGGCTAGGCTTGTATCCACTGGAGTTTAGAAGAGTAAGAGGTGACTAGACTGAAACATATAAGATCCTGAGGGGTCTGGACAGGGTGGATGTGGAGAGGATGTTTCCTCTTGTGGGAGAATCTAGAACTAGGGGTCACTGTTTAAAAATAAGGGGTCACCCATTTAAGACAGAGATGAGGAGAAATGTTTTCTCACAGAGGGTCGTGAGTCTTTGGAACTCTCTTCCTCAGAGGGCGGTGGAAGCAGAGTCTTTGAATATTTTTAAGGCAGAGGTAGATGGATTCTTGGTGAGTAAGGGGGTGAAAAGTTATCGGGGGTAGGTGGGAATGTGGAGTAATCGGATCAACTATGATCTTACTGAATGGTGGAGCAGGCTCGAAGGGCTGAGTGGCCGACTCCTGCTCCTAATTCGTATGTTCGTAACTCGGGAGGACGGTTACTTTACAGCTCCCAGGAGTAGGCATCATCTCAGAGCGAGGGGGGAGGGTGGTAGGATTACAAAACAAACAAAACAAATCATAATGATATAGTTTTTACCATTCTGTGCCTATACCCTCTGGAGTTTACAAGAATGAGAGGTGATCTCATTGAAACAAATAAGATTCTGAAGGGGATTGACAGGGTAGATGCTGAGAGGTTGTTTCCCCTGGCTGGAGAGTCTAGAGTTAGGGGACATAGTCTCAGGACAAGGGGTCGGCCATTTATGACTGAGATTAGGAGGAAGTTCTTCACTCAGAGGGTTGTGAATCTTTGGAATTCTCTGTCCCAGAGGGCTGTGGATGCTCAGTCATTGAGTATATTCAAGGCTGAGATCAATAGATTTTGGGACTCTTGGGGAATCAAGGGATATGGGGATAGGGCGGGAAAGTGGAGTTGAGGCCGAAGATCAGCCATGATCTTATTGAATGGCGGAGCAGGCTCGAGGGGCCGTATGGCCGACTCCGGCTCCTAATTCATATGTTTTTATGTGCTGTGTAACTGATGTTCCAGGTTCAATCCCTGCTCCGTATCGGTTTAGCTCGCCTCAGTTTGGGCAGCAGATCGGGCAGGGTGGTGATGCCCTCTGCAGGTGAATAGCATATGGGGCTGCCTGTCCGCCAGGTTAGGCTGGGGAGAGAGGGTTTGGGGTCCATTCTCAGGGGAGCGAAAACCAGGTGTGGCCGTGGCCCAGGTCACCGTGGTGGAGCTCGGAGTGCGGTGCTCCTACTCCTCCCGGGCCATCAGCAATAAATCAGCGAGGATTTAACCGCGGGCTCCTCCGCGATTTGGACCGCCAGTGTGGCACAAGCTCCGCCCACTCGCGTCCTAATGCGGCAATCGGCGTCACAGGACCCCCCCTCCATCTTCAATTTAATTTAGCCACGTTCTTGCTTCAAGCAGCCGCCCTATTCCAAGGGCACCGGCAAAATGGCGGCAGCGGAAAATGGGCGGTACAGTCTTCCCCGCCATCTTTGGGGCGCTAACCCCCGGGTATTCCCCAAGTGCGAGGCCTCAATTTCACCCCCAATGCCTTAAGAACAGGATGGGGTTGCTGTGGGGGAGGCAACTGGCAAGAAGATAAGAAAAATGAAGAGAAATTATGAAAATATTGGGCTAGAAATTCATTATAGCCCAGGAATGGGCGGTATAATTAGAAAAGCTGGAGAATTAGCGCCAGGCGCTAATGCTTTAGTCTGCATGTAAAATTCATTCCCACTGCTCAAAGAAATGATTCGAGCGCTAATTCAAGTCTTTAAGCCCAAGCTCATTGGCGTTACACTCAAAGGGTGGACCAATATTGCGTGCAGTCTATCACAAGTCATGATTGCCACAGGCTTTTTCCAGTTCTTAAAGGGGAGGTTCATTGATGCTGCAGAACCTCATTCTCAGCATTGCTGGCTGTGCAGCTGCCTCAGCAAGCAGCAGCAGGTCAAGGGATGAAGCCGGAGGACTGAAGCAGCTGTGCTCAAGGCAGATCACGCCCCAGGGGGAGAGCCCGCAGATTCAGCGATCAAGCATTGCCGGCATTGGTATTTGCTGTGGAGAGACGGAGGGCGGTGCTCTACCCAGCAAGAGGCAGGAGGCCCTCGCCGCAAGTCTTCCGCACCATGTGGAGGGAGGTAGCCCAGCACATCTTGGGCAGCACTGTGGTCCCCAGGACCCACACACAGAGCAGGAAGAAATTTAACAACCTCACTCGGGAGAGTCAATGGGCTCAATTTTCACCGGCCCGTGGAGGCGGGTTTGGAGGCGTGTGGGGTGGGAAAATAGCAGATTCGAGGGTCCCGAACCCATCCCGAACCCACCCCGCCCCCATGCCAATGTCCCAGGAGGCGGGTGCCCGACCTGTGCTGGGACCCGCCTCCCCGAGGCGGGAAGGGAATTAGTGCCAATAAACTGCCTATTAACAGGTAGTTAACAGGCAGTTTTTTGCCTAATCCCTATTTTTAGCCCTGAAGTGTGGGCTTCCCGACAGGTCCGAACCACGCCGATTTAGCGAGGCGGACCATAGGTCTGGAGGGCTTGGAGGGGTCGAGATGTCCGGTGTGCAGGTGAGTGATGGGTGCATGAATGCAGAGGTAAGTGTGTTTGGTGTGTGTAAAGTGTTTTAACAAGTTTTACTTACCTTAACTTTCTCCTCCAGGCTTCCTCCCTTCAGTTCTCGGGAGTCCCTCAGCTCACCGGCACAGAAAGCAGAATGGCCGCGGAGCTGTCAAAAGCTGCAGTCTCTGCTTTCTGTGCTGGATTGATTTCTAACTCAGTCTAAGTACAGGGACTCAAGTTAGAAATCATATTGTCAGTGTTTGACAGCTTCACAGAGCTGTCAAACGCTGAAATTTCATCTGTCAAATGCTCTTGACAGATGAAATTTCAATGGCTGACGTCACCTGTATCCAAGGGACCCTTGATTGGCCTGCTAAACCCGCTGGGCGGGCTTAACAAGGTCAATCAAGGGAAAATACAGTGGGTTGGCCACAAGTCGATGGAGGCGGGACTACAACCCAAAAAGTGGGAGTCCCGCCTCCATCACGTCCCCATTGACAAAATCCAGCCCAACGTCTCAACAAATGCTACATACCATCTGTACCACAATCTTCACACACTGCCCAAAGCACCACACCCCCAGCACTCACCCACCGACAATCTCTACCTACCAACACTCACACCCACATCTCACACCTTGCACACAATCACAGCTATTCAGCTATGGCAGTCACATCACCCAAACACATTGCTCCACACTCGCTCACACACTTTCCTTTCTCTTGCAGGCCAAGGTGGCTCAAAACAGGAGGGAGCAGGAGCGCACAGCTGGGGGACAAGCCGACACCCAACCACTGTCTGCGCTGGAGAATAGCGTGCTGCAGATTACTGGGCGCCAGGTGGTGGGCGCCGTGGCCACTGGCAACGTTGAACCCCTTGGGGACAACAATGGTATGTTCATCCCTTCTCCTTCTTCTCATATCCCACTTCCCCCTCACCCCACAAGCATTTCACACTTTCCAGCTAATCATGCTGTATGCATGCCTTTCTCCCTTCCTGCCCCCCTCTCCTCACCTTAACCCGACTCTTGTGCCTTTATACTTTCAGTTAATCAGCAAGCACCTGAACAGCCTGTCCCTGAGGGCACCGTAGAGAGCGAGGCAGGAGAAGAGGAGGAAGAACACACTGCGTCACTGCATGTCTCACCCGCAGGCACCAGCTCAGATACTGGCACTATGTGTTCTTTAGAGGCTAGTATAGTAGTGGGATCTGCACAGGGTGAAGCACCGGGGATGAGTGGGCTGCAGCAAGGCCAGGGGAAAGGGTAGCTCGGGAGTCAGCTCCCCAGAGGGCGAGTTTTGCTGCACAGGACTCAGGTGAGGACCTCGATTGGGAGGCGTTTAGAAGAAAGGTGATGGGCATGCACACGGAGATGATAGGTGCAATGGCAAGGGTGCCCGAGAGCCTCTCGGCAATGATAAGGAGCGTGGAGAAGTTCACCTCCAACATTGCACAAAACTCTGCGCACACCATGGAGCCCATCATTTCCAGTCTGGAAAGGATGGTAGACTCCCAGAGAGACCGTGGCAACCCAGACCTGATGCCACGTGTCATGGGCGATCTGGCAGCTTCCATTGCAGCACAGGCGGAAGCGACGCAACGTCTTAGTGCTGTAATGCAGTCTATGCTTGGTGGCATTCAATCTCAGACTGCTCTCATACAGTCTCAGCTTGATGCCACGCAAGCTCTGACTGCTGCCATCGTGGTCGGGTCTACCACCATCGACCGGGGCTTTCACGGTGTCATGGCAGGCCAACAATCTGTGCTCCAACAGATTGCTAGGGATGCTGAGGTGCTGCCCTGGGGGAGTGCCAGTGGGTCAGTGGAGCAGGAAGCTGCCATCCTCTCTCAGGATGACAATCTGTTAGCGGCGGCCCAGCGGGGGGGGGGGGGGGGGGGTCAGGATTTGGCGTGCGGCGTTGGATTCGCCTCGCCCCGGCGATAATGCTCTAGCGCCCCGTTAGCGCCATCTGCTGGTGCTAACGGGAGGCGCGAAGGTACCGAATTTTTCCCCCATTGACTTTTGAGCCAGCCATATTTCAGTGGGTAGCGCTCTTGCCTCTGAGTCAGAAGGTCGTGGTTTCAAGTCCCACTCCAGAGACTTGAGCACAAAATCCAGGCTGACACCGCCAGTGCAGTGCTGAGGGAGTGCCGCACTGTTGGAGGTGCCGTCTTTCAGATGAGACGTTAAACCGAGGCCCCGTCTGCTCTCTCAGGTGGAAGTAAATGATCTCACTATTTCAAAGAACAGCCGGTGAGTTCTCCCCAGTGTCCTGGGACCAATATTTATCCCTCAATCAACATCACCAAAAAAAATTGAGTATCTCAGTGCTGCTTGTGGGATCTTGCTGTGCCAAATTAGCTGCCGCGTTTCCTACATTGCAACAGTGCCTACACTTCAAAAGCACCTCATTGGCTGTGAAGCGCTTTGGGACGTCCTGAGGTTGTGAAATCACTTTAAAAAGTGCAAGTTCTTTCTTTCGGCGCACACAAGCCCTTCACAGCACAGCGTACTTGACATTTATTGTGTGTGTATACTGCCCCCATGTGGGAACATCCTTTGTCAAAACCTTTTTTATACATTTAAAATTTAAAGCTCTTCAAACTGCTCTTGTAGCCCAGGTGCCCTTAGCTGAGTCTGGCTTTATTCCCCCTTGCTTTTCTACACTGACTCCCCAAGGTGCTATCCGATTTAAACAGGAGCAGAGGAGATGAGGTTGCCAACCCTTGAGGATTGGCCCTGGAGTCTCCAGGAATTGAAGATTAATCTCCAGGACACTGCCCCGAGCAAAACCCCGGGAGAAAAATGAAGGGCTAGTTAAAAAAATTGTTTTTTTTTTTTGCATTTTCTTTGAACACTTTTATTTATTAGTTGTAAAAATATTGCAGATGGCGGGGGGTGGGGGGGGGCGGGGAAAGGGCTGTTTCATTGACAGACAAGAATCGGCCAATCGAGTAACAAAGAGCCTGTTCGATTTTCGATTGGCGGTGGGAAGGCGGGGCGCCGCGAGAATGGACGCGTCGGGCGACCAATGGCGGGAGTGTGGGGGCGGGGCGTCCGGAGGTCAGGTGATGAAATGTCCTGGCATACCAACCAGATTTGGCAACGCGTGACAGGAAGGGATGCGAGGTGTAGGAGAATTGAGAGGGGAAACTTCAGAGGGGGATCGAGCACTGGGGTGTGGATAAAATACAGAGGGGCAAGAAAAGTGGGGATAGGTTCATTTCACCCAATAATCTAACTGACAGTGACTCCAGTGCTGGAAGGGCCTTTCCTTCTCATCCTGCCCATATGACGGGGTCAGTTGTGGCTCAGTTGGTAGCTCTCTCGCCTCTAAGTAAGATAGGTTGTAGGTTCCAGTCCCACTCCAGAGACTTGAACACATAATCCAGGCGGACACTCCCAGTGCAGCGCTGAGGGAGTGCTACACTGTCGGAGATGCCATCTTTCGGATGAGACATTAAAACGAGGCCCCGTCTGCTCACTCGGGTGGATGTAAAAGATCCCATGGCCACTATTTCGAAGAAGAGCAGGGGAGTTCTCCCCGGTGTCCTGGGGCCAATATTTATCCCTCAACCAACATCAGTAAAACAGATTATCTTGTCATTATCACATTGCTGTTTGTGGGAGCTTGCTGTGCACAAATTGGCTGCCACGTTTCCTACATTACAACAGTGACTACATTTCAAAAAGTACTTCATTGGTTGTAAAGTGTTTTGGGACATCCTGAGGTTGTGAAAGGCGCTGTAGAAATGCAAGTCTTTCTTTTATATCTTATTAACACAAAATCCCAAATTGCAAGACTCCTGTTGCCGAATCTCAATCGCAGTTCAAAGAATCGAGATTCAGGGGCCAACGCCCCTGATTCCCGGCATTCCCAATTTTCTGGTCACTAAAATCTCCGGCTGGCAATTCGGCGGTGCTGAGACTCGGAAGCACTGACCTCCGCACCTGATTCTTCAGTGCCAGGCGGGCGGGACTCTGCGTCGATAGTGGGGTGGGGTGGGGTGGGGGCGTCGATTTTGACTTTTGGGTGAACCACTGGTGGTGAAGAGGGCTCCTGGCCCCCTCCACGCGATTTTTATGCCCCGGCCTCATTTAAATTCAGCAGGTAAGTTGCAGGGGAGCCAAACAGAGGGTCTCAACGCAGCTCGCTGGATTGATGTCCTCAAAATCGGGCCGGGTGGCCTCTAGCAAGGCAAGTCGCGGTGGGGGAAGGTGGGGCAGGAAGAGGGGGGTCGCGATCGCAGAGACTGTGGGGTCCCAGGATGGTTGCAGCCCAGAGTATTTCTGTGGGACGCGGAGGTCCACTCATGCTCATGTTCAGTCAAAGAAAACAATTCGACACTTACCTTTGATATAGATTCTATAGATATGTGAAGAGAAAAAGATTGGTGAAGTCAAGCGTAGGTCCCTTGCAGTCAGAATCAGGGGAATTTATAATGGGGAACAAAGAAATGGCAGACCAATTAAATACATATTTTGGTTCTGTCTTCACAAAGGAGGACACAAATAAACTCCCAGAGATGTCGGGGAACATAGGGTCTAATGAGAGGGAGGAATTGAATGAAATCAGTATTTGTAGGGAAATGGTGTTAGGGAAATTGACGGAATTGAAGGCCGATAAATTCCCAGGGCCTGATAATCTACATCCTAGGGTACTTAAGGAAGTGGCCCTAGAAATAATAGATGCATTGCTGGTCATCTTCCAAAATTCTATAGGCTCTGGAACAGTTCCCATGGATTGGAGGGTAGCTAATGTAACCCCACTATTTAAAAAAGGTGGGAGAGAGAAAACGGGGAATTATAGACCGGTAAGCCTGACATCGGTAGTGGGGAAAATGCTAGAGTCCATTATAAAAGATGTAATAGCAGAGCACTTGGAAAACAGTGACAGGATCGGACAAAGTCAACATGGATTTACAAAAGGTAAATCATGCTTGACTAATCTACTGGAATTTTTTGAGGATGTAACTGTTAGAATAGATAAGGGAGAACCAGTGGATGTGGTGTATTTGGACTTTCAGAAGGCTTTCGATAAGGTCCCGCATAAGAGATTAGCGTGCAAAGTTAAAGCATATGGGATTGGGGGTAAGGTACTGACTTGGATAGAAAACTGGTTGGCAGACAGGAAGCAAAGAGTTGGAATAAACGGATCTTTTTCCGAGTGGCAGGCAGTGACTAGTGGGGTACCACAGGGATCGGTGCTAGGACCTCAGTTATTCACAATATATATTAATGATCTAGACGAGGGACCTAGATGTAATATCTCCAAGTTTGCAGACGACACAAAGCTGGGTGGGCGTGTGTACTGTGAGGAGGATGCAGAGAAACTCCAGTATGATTTGGACAGGTTGGGTGATTGGGCAGAAGCATGGCAGATGCAGTATAATGTGGATAAATGCGAGGTTATCCACTTTGGTGGCAAAAACAGGAAGGCAGATTATTATCTGAACGGCAATAGATTGGGAAAAGGGGAAGTGCAACGAGACCTGGGTGTCCTTGTGCACCAGTCGCTGGAGGTAAGCATGCAGGTGCAGCAGACGGTTAAGAAGGCAAATGGTATGTTGGCCTTCATAGCGAGAGGATTCGAGTACAGGAGCAAGGATGTCTTGCTGCAGTTGTACAGGGCCTTGGTGAGACCACACCTTGAGTATTGTGTGCAGTTTTGGTCGCCTTATCTGAGGAAGGATGTTCTTGCCATGGAGGCAGTGCAGCGAAGATTCACCAGACTGATACCTGGGATGGCAGGGATGACGTATGAAGAGAGATTGGGTCGATTAGGCTTATATTCGCTGGAGTTTAGAAGAATGAGAGGGGATCTTATTGAAACTTATAAAATTCTAACAGGACTAGACAGACTAGATGCAGGAAGGCTGTTCCCGATGGCGGGGGAGTCCAGAACCAGGGGTCACAGTCTAAGGATAAGGGGTAAGCCATTTAGGACTGAGATGAGGAGGAATTTCTTCACCCAGAGAGTGGTGAACCTGTGGAATTCTCTACCACAGAAGGCAGTTGAGGCCAAATCATTAAATATATTCAAGAAGGAGTTAGATATATTTCTTAAGGCTAAGGGGATCAAGGGATATGGGGAGAAAGCAGGGACAGGGTACTGAATTTGGATGATCAGCCATGATCGCATTGAATGGCGGAGCAGGCTCGAGGGGCCGAATGGCCTACTCCTGCTCCTATCTTCTATGTTTCTATGTTTGATGGGCTCTTTGGTTACATCGCCCATGGAACTGGTTGGAGTCTTCACGAGTATAGAGAATTAAGGGGTGATCTAATTGAGGTGTTTAAGATGATTAAAGGAGTTGATAGGGTAGAGAGAGAAACAATTTCCTCTGGTGGGAGAGTCCAGAACAAGGGGGCATAACCTTAAAATTAGAGCCAGGCCGTTCAGGGGTGATGTCAGGAAGCACTTCTTCACACAAAGGGTGGTGGAAATCTGGAACTCTCTCCCCAAAAAGCTGTTGAGGCTGGGGGTCAATTGAAAATTTCAAAACTGAGCCCAGCACGTGAATGGAAAAGACAAGCATGAAGCGTTTGCAATCATTTTCAGCTAGATGTGCCAAGTGGATGACTTAGGCAAAGGGTATTAAGGGTTATGGAACCAAGGCGGGTAAATTGAGTTAAGATACAGATCAGCCATGATCTCTTTGAATGGCGGCACAGGCTCGAGGGGCTGAATGGACTCCTCCTGTTCCTATGTTCCTGTGCATAGTCGAGGTTTCAACCAGTTCTGACCTAAAATGCCAATCGGGGTCCTATTTACGTCAGAGGACCGCGATCTCCATATTAAAAAGGGCCCGTCGCCTGAAACAGGCAGGTGCTTTAGACACCCGTCGGTAAGACCACTTTCAAAAATGGCACCGGCTGCATGGCTGTTGTTAACGGGGCAGTGAGGCAACCGACCCCCATTCTGAGGTCCCCCCCCCCAAAGAGGAAAAGCGACCCCTTCACGGTCTCAGGGCTAAAAAGTAGTGCTGCAGATACAAGTTGGAAACATGGGTTTGCAAAAATGGCCAAAAGAGGAAGAACTCTCAGTCATTGGTTGGGTTGCAATGGGACTTTACTGGTTATTTTAAGCGTCAAACATAACAAGGAGCAGGGAGCGTTGACTATTCACGGAGACATGTTGAAGAACAAGGGCTCAGGAACACACAGCAAGCAATGCAGGGAATGCCCGCACGCTACATTTCCTGCGCCTGGCATTCGATTGGTCGAAACTCCTTTTCCACGGCCTTCTCTAGGGCGATATCGTACCTGCACACATGAGGCCTGTGAGCGAGAGAAGAGATTGAGGTTGTGAGTTCAAATGGGTCCAGCACAGATTCACCAGAATGATACCGGGGCTAAAAGGGTTAAATTATGAGGACAGGTTGCATAGACTAGGCTTGTATTCCCTCGAGTATAGAAGATTAAGGGGTGAGCTAATCGAGGTGTTGAAGTTGATTAAAGGAGTTGATAGGGTCGATAGAGAGAAACTATTTCCTCTGGTGGGGGGAGTCCAGAACAAGGGGGCACCACCTTAAAATTAGAGCCAGGCCGTTCAGGGTGACGTCAGGAAGCACTTCTTCACACAAAGGATATTGGAAATCTGGAACTCTCTCCCCCAGAAAGCTGTTGAGGCTGGAGGTCAATTGAAAATTTCAAGTCTGAGATTGATAGATTGTTATTAGGCAAAGGGTATTAAGGGTTACGGAACCAAGGTGGATAGATGGAGTTAAGATACAGATCAGCCATGATCTCTTTGAATGGAGGACAGGTGCAAAGGGCTGAATGGCCTCCTCCTGTTCCTAATGTTCCCATGTTCACCATTGCAGATTAAATCGAGACTTAGAAGGCTTGACAGGGTAGATGCTGAGAGGCTGATTCCCCTGGCTGGAGAGTCTAGAACTACGGGTCATAGACTCAGAATAAGGGGTCAGGCATTTAGGACTGAGATGAGGAGACATTTCTTCACTCAGAGGGTTGTGAATTTCTGGAATTCTCTATCCCAGAGGGCTGTGATGCTCAGTCGTTGAGTATATTCAAGACTGAGATCGATAGATTTTTGGATATTAAGGGAATCAAGGGATATGGGGATAGTGCAGGAAAGTGGAGTTGAGGTCGAAGATCAGCCATGATCTTATTGAATGGCGGAGCAGGCTCGAGGGGCCGTATGGCCTACCCCTGCTCCTAATTCTTATAAATCTGGTAATCTGCGGGCTGTCATAAAAACCCAACTGGTTCACTGAATCGGGATAGAATATATGAGTAATTTGAGACATGACGTGTGGTAAGTGTAGCGTGATCGGGAGGAAGAGGTGACTTTGGACATATGGTTCCTAAAGCTCTCCAACCACTGGGGGTTTTCCTCAGCTAATGTCTGGGTCTGCTGTCGACTAATTGATAGAGATTGATTGTTATGGTTAGTCAACAACTCCATTATTGTTGTATCGTGGATGATAGAAGGCGAACTAGATGGACCTTGTTTTTTTTCCTCTAGCAATTCCTATGTCCTCCAGGGAAGGAAACCTGCCACCCCTATCTGGTCTGGCAATTAGGGATGGGCAATAAATGCTGGCCTTGCCAGCGATGCCCACATCCCATGAATGAATAAAGAAAAAATAAGTTTTATTTAATATTTGTTCTTGGCGTGTTGGTAAGGTCATATTTATTGCCCATTGCTACTTGCCCTGAGAAGATGGTGGTGGGCCTTCTTCGAGTAATTTCAGAGGGCAGTTAAGAGTCAACCACAGTGCTGTGGGTCTGGAGTCACATATAGGTCAGACCAGGTAAGGACGGCAGATTTCCTTCCCTAAAGGACATTAATGAACCAGATGGGTTTTTATGACGATAGTTTCATGGTCACCATTACTGATACTAGCTTTTTATTCCAGATTTATTTAATTAACTGAATTTAAATTCCCCAGCTGTTGTAGTAGGATTTGAACTCATGTCTCCAGATCATTAGTCCAGGAACAGAATCACTGTGCTGCCGTTCCCATATTTATGTGCTGCATAAATCTATGATTCTGAATATTTGTCCCCTTCCTTTTTAAAAGCTATTCCAGATTCTGCTCCCACCAATGCTTCTGGCCGGGCATTCCATGTCCTAATGACCCTCTACATAAAAAAAACTCCCCAATTCGTATTTTTGACAATTTATGATCTTTAGTTACGGACTCACCAACCAGTGGAAATAGTTCTTTCCAAATTACCTTATCGAAACCTCTCAATTTCAAACACCTCTATCAGACCTCCCCTTAACCATTTCTGTTTTGATGAACTGAGTCCCAGTTTCTCTCGTAAATTATTGAATTTACTCGTCATTGACCATGACTTAATCTATAAATAGTTCTTGTAGCGGGTATTCAATTTCTTTCCCTCTTTTGTCTTCTGTGCCTCCTGCTTTCTATCCTTTCTATCTGTTTTTATCCCTCTCTCTGCTTGGACTCACCAATCACCATTCCTGTAACCAATACCTCCCATCCTTCCTCTCTCGCTCTGTCCATCTCTTCCCTCTCTTTATTATCTTCCACTCTTCTCTCCATCGCTCTGAATTACTCTTTCTATCCTTCTCTCTATTTCCTACATTACAACAGTGACTACACTTCAAAAGGTACTTCATTGGCTGTAAAGCACTTTGGGACATTCTGAGGTTGTGAAAGTTGCTATATAAATGCAAGTTCTTTCTTTCTTCTTTCCATTACTTTATTCTCTTCCCTTTCTCTCTCTCTCTCTCTCTCTCTCTCTCTCTTCACCTGCCATGTCAAATTCTTAAGTTTACAAGAATCCCTGTCACCAACCTTTGCGGGTAGGTCAGTGACCTCAGCCGCATTCGAAGAATTCCCAGTTTCAGTTTGGGTTCCACCAGATTGGCTGAACTGAACATCAGTGAAACACTGGTGATATGTCCTAGGTCCTTATCAACACTCACAAGGAGGGTGACCTCCTTGAACTTTTTGAATGATTTCGCGTATCTGAAAGAAACAAAAACAGAAATGTCGTCTTTCAAAAATAAACCCCGGAATCATCTATCAGGACACAAATAGCTGTAAACACAGGAGGGGAGCTGCTGTTTCAACATGGCTGCTGTAGCTTTAGAATGCAAAGAGTCGTCGGGGTAGAAATCGGCGTGCGTTGCACCTGTTTTTTCAGGTGTAAAACGGGCGGTAAACAGACCAATTTAGCAGCGAGACATCCTGCCCCCAATCTGCGTCAGCATTGGTCCCACTGCTAAATTCGTGGGGCCTATTTTTTTTTTAGGTGTCCTGGGCGTATTGTAGATTCAATACGTAACTGCACAAGAAGAGATTGTTAAGTTGTAAGTTGCAGATTGTGCTGGAGTAGGGATGCTCCTTATCATTATATCCATCAGGAAAGACTGAACAGGCTGGGGCTCTTTTCTCTAGAAAAGAGAAGATCATGAGGGGTGACCTGATAGAGTTCTTTAAAATTATGAAGGGGTTTGATAGGGTAGACGTAGAGAAGATGTTTCCATTTACAGTTTGGACCAGAACTCGGGTCCATCAATATAAGATAGTCACTAATAAATCCAATAGGGAATTCAGGAGAAACTTCATTACCCAGAGAGTGGGGAGAATGTGGAACTCGCTACCACAGGGAGTGGTTGAGGATAACAGTATAGATGCATTTAAGGGGAAGCTAGATAAACACATGAGAGAGAAAGGAATAGGAGGATATGTTAATGGGGTTAGATGAAGATGCTGGAGAGAGAGGATGTCCTGGAGGGGTCAAGGACAGAACATTTGTGGCTAGAGTTAAGAAATAATAGAGGTGCCCCTACTAGTGGGAAAAATATGGAGGAGCAAATTTGCAGAGAAATTACGGAGAGATGCAAGAACTATAGAGTAGTGATAATGGGGGACTTCAACTATCCTAATATAGACTGGGATTGTAATAGTGTAAAGGGCAGGGAGTGGGAAGAATTTCTGAAGTGTGTTCAGGAGAACTTTCTTGATCAGTACGTTTCTGGCCCAACAAGGAAGGAGGCATTGCTGGATCTGGTTCTGGGGAATGAGGTAGGTCAAGTGGAGCAAGTGTCAGTAGGTGAACATTTAGGGAACAGTGATCATAGTATCATAAGGTTATGGAAAAGGACAGGGAGCAATCTAGAGTAAAAGTACTTAATTGGAGGAAGGCCAATTTCAGTGGGATGAGAATGGATCTGGCCCGGGTAAATTGGAATCAAAGATTGGCAGGCAAAACTGTAATTGAACAATGGGCTGCCTTTAAAGAGGAGATGGTTCGGGTACAGTCGAGGTACATTCCCACTTGGGGGGAAAGGTAGGGCAACTAAAGTCAGAGCTCCCTGGATGATGAAAGAGATAGAGAGTAAGATGAAGCAGAAAAAGAACGTGTATGACAGATGTCAGGTTGAGAATACATCTGAGAAACAGGCTAAATATAGAAAGTTCAGAGGAGAAGTGAAAAAGAAAATAAGAGGGGCAAAGAGAGGGTATGAGAATAGAATGGCAGCTAACATAAAAGGTCATCCAAAAGTCTTCTATAGGCATATAAATAGTAAACGGGTAGTAAGAGGAGGAGTGAGGCCGATTAGGGACCAAAAAGGAGACCTACACATGGAGGCAGAGGGTATGGCTGAGGTACTAAATGAGTACTTTGCATTTGTTTTCACCAAGGAAGAAGATGCTGCCATAGACATAGTGAAGGAGGAGGTAGAGGAGATACTGGATGGGATAAAAATTGATATAGACGAGGTACTAGAAAGGCTGGCTGTACTTAAAGTAGATAAGTCACCAGGACCGGATGGGATGCATCCTAGGATGCTGAGGGAAGGGAAGGAAGAAATCGTGGAGGTACTGGCCATAATCTTCCAATCCTCCTTAGAAACGGGGGTGGTGCCAGAAGACTGGAGAATTGCAAATGTTATACCCTTGTTCAAAAAAAGGTGTAAGGATAAACCCAGGAACTACAGGCCAGTCAGTTTAACCTCGGTAGTGGGGAAGCTTTTAGAAACAATAATCAGGGACAAAATTAACAGTCACTTGGACAAGTGTGGATTAATTAAGGAAAACCAGCACGGATTTGTTAAAGGCAAATCGTGTTTAACCAAATTGATCGAGTTTTTTGATGAGGTAACACAGAGGGTTGATAAGGGCAATGCAGTTGACGTGGTGTACATGGATTTCCAAAAGGCGTTCGAAAAAGTGCCACATAATATGATTGCCAGCAAAGTTGAAGCCCACGGAATAAAAGGGACAGTGGCAGCATGGATACAAAATAAGTGACAGGAAACAGAGAGTAGTGATGAACGGTTGTTTTTCGGACTGGAGGATGGTATACAGTGGTGTTCCCCAGGGGTCGGTTCTAGGACCACTGCTTTTCTTCATATATATTAATGACTTGGATGTGGGTGTACAGGGCACAATTTCAAAAATTGCAGATGACACAAAACTTGGAAGTATAGTGAACAGTGAGGAGGAGAGTGACAGACCTCAGGAAGACATAGACAGGCTGGTGGAATGGATGGACACGTAGCAGATGAAATTTAATGCAGAAAAATGCGAAGTGATACATTTTGGTAGAAAGAATGAAGAGAGGAAATATAAACTAAAGGGTACAATCCTAAAGTGGGTGCATGAACAGAGAGACCTGGGGGTATATGTGCACAAATCGTTGAAGGTGGGAGGGCAGGTTGTGAAAGCGGTTAAAAAAGCTTATGGGATCCTGGGCTTCATGAATAGAAGTATAGAGTACAAAAGCAAGGAAGTTATGATGAACCTTTATAAAACACTGGTTCGGCCTCAACTGGAGTACTGTGTCCAAATCTGGACACCGCACTTTAGGAAGGATGTGAAGGCCTTCGAGAGGGTGCAGAAAAGATTTACGAGAATGATTCCAGGGATGAGGGACTTCAGTTACATGGATAGACTGGAAAAGCTGGGGTTGTTCTCCTTAGAGCAGAGAAGATTGAGAGGAAATTTGATAGAGGTGTTCAAAATCATGAGGGGTCTGGAGTGAGTAAATAGAGAGAAACTGTTCCGATTGGCAGAAGGGTCGAGAACCAGAGGACACAGGTTTAAGGTGATTGGCAGAAGAACCAAAGGAGACAGAAGAAAAACATTTTTATGCAGCGAGTGGTTAGGATCTGGAATTCACTGCCTGAAAGGGTGGTGGAGGCAGATTCAATTGTGGCTTTCAAAAAGTACCTGAAAGAAAAAGATTTGCAGGGCTACGGGGAAAGGGTGGGGGGAGTGGGACTAGCTGAGGTGCACTTGCAGAGAGCTGGCATGGGCTCGACGGGCCAAATGGCCTCCTTCTGTGCTGTAACCATTCTATGATTCTATGAACTAGGGTGAGAGAAGGCTCGCATGGACCAGTTGAGCCGAATGGCCTGTTCCTGCGATGTAAATACTATGTAATTATCACCAGTGTACTGAAATAAAGAGGATAATATCAGCACGTATATCACTTTGTGGTGTTAGCTGTTGCTGTTGCGATGTTCTGTGTCACTGCACGCGCTCTTGCATTGCCTCACAGCAGTGAGACCGTCCAAATGAAATGAGGGGTGCAATACAAACATGAATGAAAAGACAATTGATGCCTCTGGGGAAAGTCCCTCTGTGATGGCAGTTTCCAAGTGGACGGTCCATTTGTAACTCTGCTCAGTGTACTCACTGATTGGCTTTCGATTTGGCCACAGTTCCATTTTCTCCAGTTAGCCCAACTGTAATGTAACCTTTTCTGGTATTTTGGTTCCAAGGGACGATGTCCAAAAGGTAATAGTACACTGCACGATGCGAAGAAAGAAAGAATATTTAAACACACAGTTCTGGTCTCCATATTACAAGAATGATATAGAGGCACTGGAGAAGGTGCAAAAAAAAAGATTTAGAAGGATCGTACCAGGACTGAGAGGTTCTACTTAACAGGAAAGACTGAACAGGCTGGGGCTCTTTTCTCTGGAAAAGTGAAGACTGAGGGGGGTGACCTGATCTTTAAGATTATGAAGGGGTTCGATAGGGTAGACGTAGAGAAGATGTTTTCACTTCTGGGGGAATCCAAAACTAGCGGCCATTGATATAAGATAGTCACTGATGACCCGGAGTTTGTGGTGGGTAATAACGGCGAACTAACAGCATTCGCCGTCACTACCCCTCTGAAACTGACCGCAACTTCAGGATGTAGCGCATACATATCTAAATGCAGAAATCCTGAAGTTGCGGTCAGTGGATGCGCGGCGGCCCCCAGCCCCCACAGCCGGCAATCAGTGTAATCAGTGAAAGTGACTGAAACTTGGGCCTTTACGCGATAATATCACTGTTAAACACCCCATTAAATATTAGGCCTTGTTGGATTAGGTGTAACTGGGGTTTTAACAGTGTATTGACTGGTAAACAAAGGTTATGGCCCAGAAAAACTAATTTTAAGTTTGTGGGGTGTCAAATATCGCCGTTATGATAAAAATTACAATTTTTAAGAAACTTAAAATAAAATTTAAATATTTTTTAACAGTTTGTTCATATTTATTTCAGGTTTGCCTTTTCTCCGTGAGAGAGCCCCAATCTTTGTTTTGCTCTCTGTAACATTTTTAAAAGTCCGAATAAAAGCAGCTTCTTCACTTCCTGGTTCCCTGTCTATGAGAATTCTGCATTGTGATTGGCTGCTTATAAGAACATAAGAAATAAGAGCAGAATAGGTCATACGGCCCCTCGAGCCTGCTCCGCCATTCAATAAGATCATGGCTGATCATCAACCTCAACTCCACTTTCCCGCCCGATCTCCATATCACTTGATTCCCCTAAGGTCCAAAAATCTATCTATCTCAGCCTTGAATATACTCAAAGACACAGCATCCACAGCCCTCTGAGGCAGAGAATTCCAAAGATTCACAACCCTCTGAGTGAAGAAATTCCTCCTCATCTCAGTCTTAAATGGCCGACCCCTTATCCTGAGACTATGCCCCCTAGTTATCGACTCTCCAGCCAGGGGAAACAACCTCTCAGCATCTACCCTGTCAATCCCCTTCAGAATCTTGTATGTTTCAATGAGATCACTTCTCATTCTTCTAAACTCCAGAGAGTATAGGCCCATTCTACACAATCTCTCATCATAGGACAGCCCTCTCATCCCAGGAATCAATCTAGTAAACCTTCGTTGCACCGCCTCCAAGGCAAGTATATCCTTCCTTAGATAAGGAGACCAAAACTGTGCACAGTACTCCAGGTGTGGTTTCACCAAGGCCCTGTACAGTTGTAGCAAGACTTCCTTACTCTTATACTCCAACCCCCTTGTAATAAAGGCCAACATGCCATTTGCCTTCCTTATTGTTTGCTCCACCTGCATGCTAGCTTTCTGTGTTTCTTGCACGAGGACACCCAAATCTCTCTGAACATCAACGTTTGAAAGTTTCTCACCATTTAAAAAATATTCTGTTTTTCTATTCTTCCTACCAAAGTGAATAACCTCACATTTCCTCACATTATACTCCATCTGCCACCTTATTGCCCATTCACTTAACCTGTCTGTATCTCTTTGCAGACTCTTTGTGTTCTCCTCACAGTTTACTGTCCCACAGCTTGTTGATGTCACAGCAGAGCGCTCTAAGGATTCTCCATTATAGAGCACTGCAATCTCTTACGCGTCGAAAAAGCCGAACCTCTCGCCACACAGGGATCGCAAGATCTCTGTGGGCAGCTTTCTTCGGGGCCAGCGATGAACGCCTTTGCTGGCGGGGGGGGTCGCTTTTTTACGCTATGGAAAATAGAGTTGGGGGATAAGTTATCAGAGAAGATGACTGGAATAGACAGTGTAAATGTGTTTAAGATAATCGGATGTATTTCTCGGAAGAGAAAAGATTGAGGGATTGGGTGAGAAGGTGGGTAGGTGGGATTGAGGGATAGGGTGAGAAGTTGGGTAGGTGGGATTGAGGGATAGGGTGAGAAGGTGGGATTGAGGGATATGGGGAGAAGGTGGGTAGGTGGGATTGAGGGATATGGGGAGAAGGTGGGTAGGTGGGATTGTGGGATATGGGGAGAAGGTGGGCGGGTGGGGTTGAAATATATAAGAAAGTGGGTAGGTGGATGTGAGTGATATGGTGAGAATATGGATAGGCTAGCTTGAGATATATGGGAAGAAGATGGGTAGGTGGATTAGAGGGGATATGGGGAGAAGGTGGGTGAGGTTGGTCCATGATAAAAGCGAAGGGTTGTTGGGCCTTTTCCTGTTCTGATGTTCTTACAGTGCAAAATACACATTAGAAAACTACTTACTGCAAAATGGTTCTTCTGTGGAGGTTTGAAAGAACACCTTATTTGGAAACTTCATCATACTGCTGGTGTTTTTCCACTTGTCAATGTGGTACCCTGCATTCCGGTGTGGAGAAGTTGAACATTGAGGATTAGTGAAGGATAAACAAAGAGCAGCCAATGGCGAATAACAATGTCTATTGCATGGGATATACCAAGTTACAGATCAGATCCCAGGGCTCCTCAGAGTATCGCCTGCTTATGCTACATGCGAATTTTTCTAAACTAAATGAAAGCCTTGCGTTTCTACAGTGCCTTCCATGACCTCAGGACGTCCCAAAGCGCTTTACAGCCAATGAGGTACTTTTGAAGCGCAGTCTCTGTTGTAATGTAGGAAACACGGTGGCCAATTTGTGCACAGCAAGCTCCCATAAACAGCAATGTGATAATGACCAGATCATCTGTTTTAGTGATGTTGGTTGAGGGTTAAATATTGGCCAGGACACCGGGGAGAACTCCCCTGCTCTTCTTCAAATAGTGCCGTGGTATCTTTCACGCGCACCTGAGAGGGCAGACGGGGCCTCAGTTTAACGTCTCATTTGAAAGATGGCTCCTCTGACAGTGCAGCACTTCCTCAGTACTGCAGTGAAATGTCAGCCTAGATTAAATGCACAGTGGGGCCTCGAACCCATGATTTTCTACCTCAGAGGCAAGAGTGTTACCAACTGAGCCAAACTGACACTCTTGAAAGGTATTCTGATTTTGCACAATGCTCAGAGACAGACCAGCAGGTCCTAGTTCGATCGAGTCTGTGCGGAGTAAGCTGATCACAGCTGGTGCAGCAGTAGGGAGCACTCACTGCACTTGGGTTAGGGGAAGGGATGACATGTTAGTCAGCAGGCCCCCCCCCCCATTCTTGACTGCTTTCCACTCAGCCCTACTGAAAAATGAGCACATGTGATCAGCAGGTAAGAACTAGAACTAGGGGGCGTAGGCTCAGGATAAGGGGTCGGCCATTTAAGATTGAGATGAGGAGAAATTTCTTCACTCAGAGGGTTGTGAATCTTTGGAATTCTCTGCCCCAGAGGGCTGTGGAGGCTCAGTCGTTGAGTATATTCAAGACAGAGATCGATAGATTTTTGGACACTAAGGGAATCGATGGATATGGGGACAGGGTGGGAAAGTGGAGTTGATCAGCCATGATCTTATTGATCTGTATGGCCTACTCCTGCTCCTAATTCTTACATTATGTTCTAATTACAGGGTCGAGCTCGATTGTGGTGCCCAGCACACACTATAGAATCACAGAAACATATAGCAGAGAAGGAGGCCATTTGGCCCATCGTGCCTGTGCCAACAATTTGGAAGGGCTATCCAATTAGACCTACTCTCCCCCGCTCTTTCCCCATAGCCCTGCAGATTTTTCCTTTCAAGTATTTATCCAGCTATTGAATCTGCATACACCGCCCTTTCATGCAGCGCATCGAAGATCATAACTCGCGGCATAAACAAAATTCTCCTCATCTCCCATAACAACAGAAAATGCTGGAAACACTCAGCAGGCCAGGCAGCATCCGTGGAGAGAGAAACAGAGTTAACATTTCAGGTCGATGACCCTTCATCAGAACTGATGGAGGGTCCCAGACCTGAAACGTTAACTCTGTTTCTCTCTCCACGGATGCTGCCTGGCCTGCTGAGTGTTTCCAGCATTTTCTGTTGTTATTTCAGATTTCCAGCATCCGCAGTATTTTGCTATTGTCTCCTCATCTCCCCCCTGGTTCATTTGCCAATTATCTTCAATCTGTATCCTCTGGTTACCGACCGTCCTGCCAGTGGAATCAGTTTCTCCCTATCTACACTATCAAAACCCTTCATAATTTTGAACACCTCTATTAAATCTCCCCTATTAAACCTCTATTAAAAGTCCCACTCCAGAGACTTGAGCACAAAAATCTAGGCTGACGCTCCAGTGCAGTACTGAGGGAGAGCTGCACTGTCGGAGGTGCCGTCTTTCGGATGAGGCCCCGTCTGCTCTCTCAGGTGGATGTAAAAAATCCTATGGCACTATTTTGAAGAAGAGCAGTGGAGTTATCCCTGGTGTCCTGACCAATATTTATCCCACAACCAACATCGCTAAAACGGATTGTCTTGTCATTGTCACATTGCTGTTTGTGGGAGCTTGCTGTGCGCAAATTGGCTGCCGCGTTTCCTACATTACAACAGTGACTACACTTCAAAAAGTACTTCATTGGCTGTAAAGCGCTTTGGGACGTCCTGAGGTCGTGAAAGGCACTAAAAAAAATGCAAGATCTTTCTTGCTTTCTTTTTCTTTTCTCTGCTCTAAGGAGAGCATGCTCTAGTCTCTGCACTCTCGTCCCTATCTGGGCTGACACATTAAGGATGGGTGAGGGAGAGCAGAGGGTGACCCAGTGCCTATGGAACCCATACCCCAACAACAATCAGTGCTGGCGGGTAAGAAGAGGAGGTAACTGGTCAAATCAAACAATATGCTCCAGAAAGATATTTCTTACCAAATATAGGATAGGTACTATCACGCTGTGTGCAACTGGCATCCAGGAATTCTTTGTACGATGCACAAGGATAAGTGGTGATATTACAGCTTGAGGTCATGGAGTTTATATACAGATAGACAGATCTTTGATGGTCGCACACCACAAACTTTTTTCCTGGAGGTAACACAATAGTTAAACAAAGGCACGTACAAGAAAAGCAGAGAAGTTATGTTAAACTTGTACCGACCCTTGGTTAGACCACACTTGGAGTACTGCGTACAATTCTGGCCGCCATATTACAAAAAGGAATATAGAGGCACTGGAGAAGGTGCAAAAAAAAGGGATTTACAAGAATGATACCGCAACTGAGAGGTTCTACCTATCAGGAAAGATTGAACAGGCTGGGGCTCTTTCCTCCAGAGAAGAGAAGGCTGAGGGGTGATCAAAGGTCTTTAAGATTATGAAAGGATTTGATAAGGTAGACGTAGAGAAGACGTTCCCACTTGTGGGGGAGTCCAAAACTAGGGGCCATAAATATAAGATGGTCACTAATAAATCCAATTGGGAATTCAGGAGAAACTTCTTTACCCAGAGAGTGGAGAGAATGTGGAACTCGCTACCACAGGGAGTGGTTGAAGCAAATAGCATAGATTCATTTAAAGGGAATCTAGATTACCACATAAGGGAGAAAGGAATAGAAGGATATGCTGATAGGATTAGGTGAAGGAGGGTGGGAGGAGTCTCGTGTGGTGCACAAGTGCCAGCTTAGACCTGTTGGGCCGAAAGGCCTGTTTCTGTGCTGTAAATACTATGTAATGTTTCCGTGGCGCAGTTTCTATGTAATTCTATGTAAACTACAAACTGCATTGGAACAGTCCACCCCTCATATATCCACATAGACCGCCATTGATCAGCACCCCATCCACCACCTTAAACATTCACTCCCTCCACCACCGGCGCACCGTGGCTGCAGTGTGTACCAACTACAAGATGCACTGTAGCAACTCGCCAAGGCTTCTTCGGCAGCACCTCCCAAACCCGCGACCTCTTCCACCTAGAAAGACAAGGGCAGCAGGCGCATGGCAACACCACCACCTCCAAGTTCCCCTCCAAGTCACACACCATCCTGACTTGGAAATATATCGCCGATCCTTCATCGTCGCTGGGTTAAAATCCTGGAACTCCCTCCCTAACAGCACTGTGGGAGCACCTGCACCACACGGACTGCAGCAGTTCAAGAAGGCGGCTCACCACCACCTTCTCAAGGGCAACTAGGGATGGGCAATAAATGCTGGCCTTGCCAGCGACGCCCACATCCCGAGAATGAATTTTTAAAAAGACGCCATTTATGCTGCTCCTTCATCAAGATGTAAGATGCCACAATTCCATTGGTGCTGCCAGGGAATTCTCCCCCTCACTCAAGATGGAGAGAGAATGACTATAATTACAGCGACCAGTTTCCAATTGTACCTCTGACAATGCTGGGCTCTGTGGGGTGGGCAGTATTATATGCCACGCCCATGTCCAAACAATATACTTGGAAGTCTTGTTGCTTATAAGAAACATTGGAGAAGAAATTTTGAAATTCTAGTAAGTGGAACCAAATCTTCATTGTTTTTATAAATAAATCAGTATCTTGTTGCTTTCTTTTCCTTCTGTACAAATTTAATTCTTACGAATAAATGTGACTAATAGTTTTAACCTGAATGGTATGGTCTGTCAGTACGGTATTTATGTAAACGTTACTTGAGCACAAAATCTAGGCTGACGCTCCAGTGCAGTACCGAGGGAGAGCTGCACCGTCAGAGATGCCGTCTTTCACATGAGATGTTTTACCGAGGTCCCGTCTGCTCTCTCACGTGGGCGTAAAAGATACCATGGCCACTATTTAGAAGAAGAGCAGGGGAGTTCTCCCCCGGTGTCCCGGAAAATATTTATCTCTCAACCAACATCACTAAAACAGCAGGTTATCTGGTCCAAAACAAAAGCAAAATACTGTGGATGCTGGAAATCTGAAATAAATACAGAAAATGCTGGAAATACTCAGCATCTGTGGAGAGAGAAACAGAGTTAACGTTTCAGGTCGATGACCTTTTGTCAGAACTGTTGATGTTTCTGCTATTCCTATTTACACCTCTTCTAGACCCATCCTTTCTTTCTTTACTTGTCCCATTACTATCTCCTTTTGCCTCGCACCATCATCCCTTTTGTCATTTAATCTCTCCTGCCCTCCACCCGATCACAGACCTTCCCTTTTGTTCTTTCCTCCACTCCCCCCTTTCCCTGCCCCTGTACTTGCTTAATATCTGTTACATCTCTAACTTAGAAATAAAAGCAGAAAATGCTGGAAATGCTCAGCAGGTCAGGCAGCATCTGTGGAGCGAGAAACAGAGTTAACGTTTCAGGTCGATGGCCTTTCGAAAGGTCATCGACTTGAAACTTTAACTCTGCTCTTCGCTCCACATGTTATCTGGTCATTATTTAATTGCTATTTGTGGGAGCTTGCTGTGTGCAAATTGGCTGCCGCATTTCCTACCTTACAGCAGTGACTACACTACAAAAAGTACTTCATTGGCTGCAAAGTGCTTTGGGATGTCCTGAGCTCGTGAAAGGCGCTATAGAAATGCGAGTTCAAGTTCTTTACGGTATTGTTCCACCATTCAGGGAAAGAAAAGGAATGCATGATGGAATCACTGAGGCCTGTTACTGTTACTGCAGCTCACAGCACACCACAGGTTATGGGGTATAGTAGCACAGTGGTTATGTTACTGGACTAAGTAATCCAGAGGTCTGGCCTAATGATCTCAGAGATGTGAGCTCAAATTCCACCCCGGCAGCTGGGGAATTTGAATTCAATTAAATAAATCTGGAATAAATAAAAAGCTAGTATTGGTAATGGTGACCGTGAAACTACCGGATTGTTGTAGAAACCCATCTGGTTCACTAATATCCTTTAGGGAAGGAAATCTGCCGTCCTTACCTGGTCTGGCCTATATGTGACTCCAGACCCACAACAATGTGGTTGACTCTTAACTGCCCTCTGAAATGGCCGAGCGAGACGCTCAGTTGTAGGGATGGGCAATAAATGCTGGTCTTGCCAGTGACGTCCACATCCCCTGATTGAATTTAAAAAAAATAAGCTTATGATCACAGGGGACAGGAAGTTTTTAATCAAAACTGCGGTTACCTATGTTCACAAATAGGATTGTTTGGGAGAAATTCTGAACCATGATAATTGAATCCCAGCTGCTGCTAATGGAATATTGAACTGATGAAAACAATCAAGAATTTAACGGATATGGAAGGAAAAACCTCGGCAAAGGATTAAACATTTTCACAGTCGAATTAAGGCACATCAAAGCCCTACTCGCATCGCTTGACTCCAATTTTAATTTTAAGCAGAGCTGTCGACGAGGGTGTGTGATTTTTATGCACCAACTCATGTGAGTTATATAAACACGGGTAAAAGGGATAAACTAATCCTGTCACACAGGCCACAGGGGATCGCGACACAACGTTAACATATCCATCCTTTCTCTTTCTTATCCTTTTTCCCCAGACTTTTTCTGTCTTTCTTTGTCTCCTTTGCTTCTTCTGCCCAATTGCCGGATCTGTGGCCACTTTCTCTTGCTGGTAAATTAGGGAAAGCAGAAGAAAAGACTTGCAGTTATATAGTGCCTTTCACAACCTGAGAATGACCAGCGAATTACTTTTGATGTGTAGTCACTGCTGCAATGTAGGGAAACGCGCCAGCCAATTTGCAAACAGCAAGGTCCCACAAATATCAATGAGAAACTTAACTAGATAATATGTTGGTTGAGGGCAGATTGCTGGCCAGGACACTGGGGAGAACTCGCCTGCTTTTCTTCAAATAGTATGATGGGATCTTTAATGTCCACCTGAAAGGACAGACGGGGCCTCAGTTTAACGTCTCATCGGAAAGACGGCTCCTCCGACAGTGCAGCACTGGCACTGGGAATGTTAGCCTGGATTATACACTCGAGTCTCTGATGTGGGGCTTAGAACCCGCAACCTTCTGACTCAGAGTTAAGGGTGCGACCCACTGAGCCAAGGCTGACATGGAAAGATGGGGATAATCCAGCATTCACGGCACTAGTAAAAGCCTTCTATTAAAATAATGGCTCCTATCTTTTTAATGGAGACCTTTCACTATCTGCGACAACGTATGAACGGACACCGCGCAACAATCGCCAGGCAGGAGTGTTCCCGCCCAGTCAGGGAACACTTCAGCAGTCAAGGACATTCAGCCTCCGATCTTCAGGTAAGCGTTCTCCAAGGCGGCCTTCGAGACACACGACAACTCAAAATCGTCGAGCAGAAACTGATAGCCAAGTTCCGCACCCATGAGGACGGCCTCAACCGGGATCTTGGGTTCATGTCACGCTACATGTAACCCCACCTGAAGTAGAGTCATCCAGACTCCATTGGCTTGTTCTCTCTACACAGATGCGGCCGGACCTGCTGTGATTTCCAGCAAAAAAAGTTTTTTGTTTTCCATACAGATCCCAGCATCTGCCACATTGTCTTTGATGTAATGGTTTGCTGACTGACCTGTTTGGACACCATCCACACCTTTGATTGCCGTGATTATCTCTCTGCCGAGGTGTGATAAAGGCCAGTTAGAAAGATTAACTGTAATCATCTGGCAGTGTTCTCTGACTATATATGCTGTGCCTATATGCATCCCTTCACTTCACCTGACGAAGGAGCAGCGCTCCGAAAGCTTGTGATTTCAAATAAACCTGTTGGACTATAACCTGGTGTTGTGCGACTTCTCACATTTATCTGTTTGAATGTTGGGATAGCTCCACCTCCTATCTCCATCGCGATCCATAAGAACATAAGAATTAGGAGCAGGAGTAGGCCATATGGCCCCTCAAGCCTGCTCCGCCATTCAATAAGATCATGGCTGATCTTTGACCTCAACTCCACTTTCCCGCCCGATCCCCTAGAGTCCAAAAATCTATCGATCTCAGCCTTGAATATACTCAACGACCCAGCATCCACTTGCTTCCTCTCACTTTCTGTTTGCGTGCAGAAGATTTTGATCCTCCGGCAGGAGGGCGTGAAATCACGAAAGGCTCTGGCCAACTTTGCAAGAGTTGGTAGACCTGCTTGGGGAACAGCGTGACCTTTTATGTTGAGCGACAAGTTAACTACAATTGCAAAAGAAATGTAAAATGAGAATAAGGCTGAGTGCCAATACGAACCTCCCAATATAGTCACAGGGCAGCCCGGTTGGTCGGTCCCTCCGTTGGCATAAAAATCTATATGCCCCAAGAATTCTCGGTAGCCAAGACCTGCAGGCAGAAACATTATTTTTTAAATGTTATTTTTATAATAATGATGCTACCAATATAGAAATAAGATGAACTTCGATGGAAGAATGAGAGTAGCAGAGGGATGGACTTCAATAGGAGAATTAGGGCACTAGAAGGATGGATTTCGATTGGAGAATTGGAGTACTAGAAGGATGGATTTCGATGGGAGAGTTAGGGCACTAGAAGGATGGATTTCGATGGGAGAGTTAGGGCACTAGAAGGATGGATTTCGATGGGAGAGTTAGGGTACTAGAAGGATGGATTTCGATGGGAGAGTTAGGGTACTAGAAGGATGGATTTTGATGGGAGAGTTGGGGTACTAGAGGCATCAATTTCGATGGGTGGGTTAGGATACTGGAGGGATGGATTTCAATGGGTGGGTTAGGGTACTAGAGGAGTGGGCTTCAGTAGAATAGTTCAGGTACTACAGGGATGGATTTTGATGGGAGAATTCAGGTACTACAGGGATGGATTTCGATGGGAGAGTTAGGGTACTAGAGGGATGGTCTTCAACGGGACAGTTCGGGTACTAGAGGGATGGTCTTCAATGGGACAGTTCGGGTACTAGAGGGATGGGCTTCGATGGGATAGTCGGGCATGAGCTGACATCAGGAACGCACTGCGTGGCTAGATCCCAAATAAGTTGAGGCTCCAAATAATTTTCAATGCACCACCCACTAAATAAATTATAATTTTAATATGTATCTAATCACGTGGAGAGGAGAAAATAAGAGTACCATCGGTGTCTGTGTGTAGGACATCAACGAACTGAGCATCAGCGGGATCCAGTCTGTCTTCCACTGCTGTTCCAGTGAACAGAGGTCCCGCCGGATCAAGACCTGCAAAGAAAAAGTGAAACTAACAAACAAATCTCTGAATAAATACTTAAAAAAATTTTTTTTTGCTTGCCTGATTTTTCCCTCTTCTTACTAAAGGCAGCGGGATACGAGTCTACTGGCACCGGCACCATTCAGTCTCTCAGTTGTTGTAGCTTAGGTGTGAGCCTCATCAGTGAATGCCAACAGGTTGATCGATCACCAACAGTGTCACTGCTGCACCTCGATTCTGCCCTCCCTCAACATCGACATGGGTACACCACACTCGGCGCAAGAGTCATGATCAGAAACAAGTATGCTGAATCATAGAATCATACAGCACAGAAGGAGGCTATTCAGCCCATCGTGGTCATAGTCATTAAGGGGATTGGGGGAAGGAGATAGCGGAAGGGCTTGCCATAATTTTCCAATCATCCCTAGATGCGGGGGAAGTGCCTGAGGATTGGAAAGTGGCAAATGTGACACCATTGTTCAAGAAAGGGTGCAAGGACAATCCTAGTAACTACAGGCCGGTCAGTTTAACATCAGTGGTGGGTAAAGTTTTAGAAACAATAATCAAGGAAAAAATTAACGGGCACTTGGAAAGGTTTAAGCTAATTAAGGAGAGCAAACACGGATTTGTAAAAGGCAGATCGTGTTTGACTAATCTAATTGAATTTTTTGATGAAGTAACAGGGAGGATCAATGAAGGGAATGCAATGGATGGTGTCTATATGGATTTTAGGAAGGTATTTGACAAAGTACCACATAGAAGGCTGGTTAACAAAATTGAGGCTCATGGAATAGGTGGGTCAGTGGCAGCTTGGATAAGGAATTGGCTTAAGGACAGAAAACAGCGAGTTGTGGTAAATGGCTGATTTTCAGACTGGAGGATGGTAGACAGTGGTGTTCCCCAAGGGTCCGTGCTGGGGCCACTGCTTTTTTTGATATATATAAATGACCTGGACATTGAATACAGAGTAGAATTTCTAAATTTGCTGCTGACACCAAACTTGGGGGTGTGGCAAACAGTGATGATGATACCAATCGACTGCAACAGGACATAGAAAGGCTAGCAGAATGGGCAGACAAGTGGCAGATGGAATTTAATACAGAGAAGTGTGAGGTGATGCATTTTGGCAGAAGGAACCGGGAGAGGCAATATACACTTAATGGCACAGCTTTAAAGAGTGTGCAGGGACAGAGGAACCTGGGAGTTAATGTGCATAGGTCCCTGAAGGTGGCAGGACATATTGAGAGAGTGGTTAGCAAAGCATATGGGATGTTGGGCTTCATAAATAGAGGTATTGAGTACAAAAGTAGAGAAGTTAGGCTGAACCTTTATAAAGTGCTGGTTAGGCCACAACTGGAGTATTGCGTCCAGTTCTGGTCACCACACTTTAGGAAGGACGTGAAGGCCCTTGAGAGAAGATTTACCAGAATGGTTCCGGGGATAGGGGATCTTAGCTGGGGGATAGGGGGACAGGTTGGAGAAGCTGGATTTGTTTTCATTAGAGCAAAGGAGATTGAGGGGTGAATTGATAGAGGTGTACAAGATTATGACGGGTTTGGATAGGCTAGATGGGGAAAGGCTGTTCCCACTAGTTGATGGTACAAGGATTAGGGGACACAGATTTAAAGTTTTGGGCAAGAGATACAGGGGGGATGTGAGGAAAAACTTTTTTACGCAGCGAGTGGTGAGGACCTGGAACTCGCTGCCGACGGAAGTGGTGGAAGCGGTGACACTCAGGGCCAGAAATTCGGCTTTCCAGCTTCCTGCGGGTGCAAGCATCACGCGCGTACTTGCCTACCGTGCCTGCAGTTGTGCTTTGGGCCCACGAGGACTTCGGGTCCTGGGCCTCCTGCAGCTGCCGGCGCGCAGTGCTTGCGTATCCCAGGGGCGCAGTTAGTTCGAAGCGTCCCCTGGGATCACGTGGGCCATGGAGAGCCAATCCTGGCAGGGCATTTTCATTCAAAGATTTGACAGGAGACCTGTCAAATCTATGAATGGAGATCGGCCCCAAAACCACACTTAAACTGCGAATACATTTTTTTTAAAACATCACATTTTTAAAATAACTATAATGTTGTGGCTGCCGCGAAGCACGAATTGAAGCCGAGTCAATAAGTGGAACACATGGCTTTTAATCACATCTCTGGTAAAATGGCTGCTAACATTTCTCTGCAAACTCTGAGGGCCACGCCCACTCCTTTTTACCCTGCCTTAAAGGCAGCATGCGCCTTAAAGGCAAGGTGCCCGATTTATTGTCCACGGACGGAAAAGTGGATTGCGCCCGTTTAGGTGGCAATCCGCCACACAGCTCCCCCCAGAATCCGCTTAGGAGGTGTGGATGAGACAGTGCGGCGGTCTGATGGGCCGGCCGGAGCGGCTCTTGTAGGACGCCGGTGGACGTGGAACGGCCAGGCGTGGAGCAGCCGGGTGAACTGGCTTGAGAGCAGGTCGGCCGCGGGGCGGTGGACGGGCTACAGGGACCTGCTCACCGGGCTCCGAGTGTGCTGGCTTGAGTCGGTCAACCGACACTTTTTACATAAGAACATAAGAACATAAGAAATAGGAGCAGGAGTAGGCCAATCGGCCCCTCGAGCCTGCTCCGCCATTCAATAAGATCATGGCTGATCTGATCCTAACCGCCAATCTACTATCTATCACAGAACCATCTCCTGCATCTAACAGAATTGCACACACGAAATAGGAGCAGAATCAGGCTACACAGTCCCTGGGCCCGCTCCACTACCCACAGGGCCATGACCGATCCGAACCTAGACTCATGTCCAAATTCCTGCCCGCTCCCCGTAACCCTTAATGCCCTTTACTTCTAGGAAACTGTCTATTTCTGTTTTAAATTTAATTAATGTTGTAGCTTCTACAGCTTTTTGTGGCAGCATATTCCATGGACCTACCACCCTCTGAGTGAAGTAGTTCCTCCTCATCTCAGTTTTGAAAGAGCAGCCCCTTATTCTAAGACTATGTCCCCTAGTTCTCGTCTCACCCGTCATCGGGAACATCCTCCCCGCATCCACCCGATCCAACCCCTTCACAATCTTATATGTTTCAATAAGATCGCCTCTCATTCTTCTGAACTCCAATGAGTAGAGTCCCAATCTACCCAACCTCTCCTCATATGACCACCCCCTCATCCCCGGGATTAACCGAGTGAACCTTTTTTGCACTGCCTCGAGAGCAAGGATGTCTTTCCTTAAGTAAGGACACCAAAACTGTATGCAGTATTCCAGGTGCGGTCTCACCAATACCTTGTACAACTGAAGCAATACCTCCCTATTTTTATATTCTATCCCCCTAGCAATGAAAGCCAACATTCCATTTGCCTTCTTAATCACTTGCTGCACCTGCATACTAACCTTTTGAGTTTCGTGCACCAGGACCCCCAGATCCCTTTGCACTTCAGTACTCTCCAGTTTCTTGCCATTAAGATAATAAATTGCTCTAGGATTTTTCCTGCCAAAGTGCATCACCTCACACTTTCCAGTGTTGTATTCCATCTGCCAAATCTCTGCCCACTTACTTAGCCTGTCTATGTCCCCTTGCAGGTTTTTTATGTCCTCCTCACTCACTACTTTCCCTCCCATCTTTGTATCATCTGCAAATTTTGATATGTTACACTTGGTCCCTTCCTCCAAATCGTTAATATAGATTGTGAAGAGTTGGGGACCCAGCACTGACCCCTGTGGAACACCACTAGTTACTGATTGCCAGTCTGAGAATGAACCATTTATCCCAACTCTTTGCTTTCTGTTAGATAGCCAATCCTCTATCCATGCCAGAATATTACCCCCAATCCCGTGATTTTTTACCTTAAGCAATAATCTTTTGTGTGGCACCTTGTCAAATGCCTTTTGGAAGTCTAAATACACTACGTCCACTGGTTCCCCTTTATCCACTCTATATGTTACTTCCTCAAAGAACTCCAGCAAATTTGTCAAACATGACTTCCCCTTCGTAAAACCATGCTGACTTTGTCCTATTAAATTATGATTATCCAAATGTCCTGTTACTGTTTTTCGGTCCTGTCGCTCACTTGCAGGGTGAAAAATTTGTCCCCAGCCTGTAGCACCTTGTAGGGCCCGTCATACAGGGGTTGAAGGGGTCCGCGGTGGGCGTCGTGCCGGACGAAAACGAACCATGCCTGGTGCAGGCTTAGTGGGACATGTGAGGTGGATTCGCCGTGTCGGGCAATGGCACCGGGGCGAACTGTAGCGCCGGTGAGGCGAAGTCGTGGCGTTGCTGGTCGGCTGACCAGGGTGTCGTGGCGGTGTGCAGGAACTCACCGGGTACGCGCAGCGGCTGACCGTACACGAGCTCTGCTGCCGATGCGTGGAGGTCTTCTTTAACCGCGGTGCGCGGGCCGAGGAGGACCCACGGGACTCGGTCGGTCCAGGCACCGTCCTGGAGGCTTGCTCGAAGAGATGCCTTCAAGGATCTGTGGAACCGCTCACACAGTCCGTTGGCTTGGGGGTGGTACGCTGTGGTGTGGCTGAATGGTCACCCCGAGATTGTGTGCGACGGCGGTCCAGAGTTCAGAGGTAAATTGCGGACCTCTGTCCGACGTCATGTTGGAGGGGACGCCGAACCGTGCGACCCAGGTGCTGACGAAGGCTCTGGCGATGTTGGCGGTGGTGGTAGAGGTCAGTGGAATTGCTCGGGCCAGCGCGTGGTGCGGTCAACGATCATCAGCAAGTGCGTGTGGCCTTGCGAGGGCGGCAGGGGCCCGATGATGTCCACGTGGATGTGGTCGAATCTACGCGAAGGGACGGTAAACTCCTCGAGGGGTGCTTTCGTGTGTTGCTGCACCTTGGCCCGTTTGCAGGCTAGGCAGGAGTTGGCCCAAGTACGCACATCCTTGCGAAGGCCGCGCCAGACAAAGCGGTTGGCTACCAATTTGATGGATGCGCGGGCACTGGGGTGGGTGAGGTTGTGGAGAATCTCGAATACCCAGCGGCGCCAGGACGCTGGGACGACGGGCCGAGGTTGACATAGGGATATGTCGCACTTGACCGTGACTGCGGTCGGGCCACAGGCGACATCGGCCAGGCGTAGCCCTGGTAGATTGGTGGGTGTGGAGAGCAGATCAGGGTCGGTGATCTGGTCTGCTGCGAGTTGAGCGTAGTCGACTGCCAGGTGTGCGGCGTGGATGGTGGGGCGGGAGAGGCAGTCGGCTATCACATTGTCTCGGCCGGAGACGTGTTAGATGTCCGTGGTGAACTCGGACACTGCCGTGAGCTGGCGCTGCTGCCTGGCGGACCAGGGGTCGGTTGTCTTTGCCATTGCGAATGTCAGGGGCTTGTGGTCGACAAACGCAGTGAAGGGGTGGCTCTCCAGCAAAAAACGAAAATGGCGGACCGCCAGGAACAGCGCGAGAAGCTTGCGGTTGAAGGTGCTGTACTTGACCTCCGGGGGGCGTAGTTGGCGGCTGAAGAAGGCAAGTGGTTGCCAGGCGCCGTCGACCTGCTGCTCATACATGGCGCCGACCGCGTGGTCGGAGGCGTCCGTGGTGAGCGCTACCCTGGCATTGGGCCGTGGGTGCGCGAGCAGGGTGGCGTTGGCGAGCGCGGTCTTGGTGGAGTCGAAGGCGGCTGACGCGTCTGCCGTCCATTCGACCGCCATCTTGCCGCTCCTGCCCCGGAGGGCTTCATACAGGGGCCTCATGAGGGACGCCGCTTTGGGGATGAAGCGGTTGTAGAAATTCACCATCCCGAGGAACTCCTGGAGGCCTTTGTTGGTGGTGGGGCGGGGAAATTGTTGGATGGCCTGCACCTTGGTGGGCAGGGGAATGGCCCCAGCATGGGTGATGTGGTGGCCGAGGAAGTCGATCTTGTCCAGGCCGAACTGGCATTTGGCTGGGCTGAGGATGAGCCCGTGGTCGCTGAGGCGCCCGAACAGGATGCGAAGGTGTTCGAGGTGTTCCTGCTTGGAGGAACTGGCTACCAGGATGTCGTCCAGGTAGACGAACAGGAATTTCAGGTCCCGAAGGACCGAGTCCATGAGCCGTTGGAATGCCTGGGCCGCGTTTTTGAGGCCGAAGGGCATCCGCAGGAACTCGAAAAGGCCGAAGGGGGTGATTACGGCTGTCTTGGGGACGTCCGCGGGGTGGACGGGGACTTGGTGGTAGCCGCGCACCAGGTCGACCTTGGGAAAGACTGAGCCGCCGGCCAGTCTAGCCGAGAAGTCCTGGATGTGCGGCACGGGGTACCGATCAGGGGTGGTGGCGTCGTTGAGGCAGCGGTAATCCCTGCAGGGGCGCCAACCCCCGCTTGGTTTGGGGGCGATGTGCAGTGGGGAGGCCCAGGGACTGTTGGAGCGGCGGATGATGCCGAGCTGTTCCATGGTGGCAAACTCGGTCCGCGCGATCTCCAGTTTGGCCGGGTCCAGCCTGCGGGCGTGGGCGTACACTGCGGGGCCTGTGGTGGGGATGAAGTGTTCCACCCCATGTTTGCCGGCCTCCGCAGAGAAGGTCGGATTGGTAAGGGCCGGGAATTCGGCCAGGAGTGCCGAGTAGTCATCCGTGGCCCGGGCGTGGCACTGTGACGCCATGTCGGCGGGTTGACGGGGGGCCATGGCGCCCAGGATGGGGGACATGGTGTTCATGTCCACGAGGCGGTGTCGAGGGATGTCTACCAGTAGGCCGTGGGTGCACAGGAAATCTGCGCCGATGAGAGGGGAGAGCACCTTGGCAGTGATGAACTCCCATCGGTAGCGGCGACCAGCGAGGTCGAGGGTGACTGTGCGGGTGCCGTACGTCGGGATGTCCGAGCCGTTAGCAGCAGCCAGCGCCGGTCCTCATTTGCCCTTTTGGATGTCGTGGGCGGAGGCCGGGATGATGCTGTCCTGAGCTCCAGTGTCGCACAGGAACCAGCGGCCGGTTTTGTCATCCGTGACGTACAGCAGGGAGCCCGCGTGGCCCACGGCCATCGCGGGGGCTGGTACGGGGGCGGACTTGAAAGAGCAGGGAGGTGTGCACCGTTGTGCCCTGGCGTCGAACCGTGCGTGGTAGTAACAGTGGCCCGGGTTAGTGGGGCGCGAAGGCCCCGTGAGCCCGGTGGCTGGGCCTTGTGGCCACGTGGTGGCCGGTGAGGGGCGCGCCCAGGCATTGGCTGCCAGGTCCGGAGTGACGTCGCGGCTGGAGTGAGCGGACAGCAGCTTGTCGGCCTCATCGGCCAGGGCTTCCAGGTCCGTGAGGCTGGACACCACGATCGCTGGGCGGATGCTGAGAGGTAGCTGGCGGATGAACAGCGTGCGGAAGAGGGATCCGGGTGGGCTCTCGTCGGTGAGGGAGAGCATGTGGGAGAGGAGGTCTGACGGTGAGGCATCACCGAGGCCTGGAAGGTCGAGGAGGTGGCAGTTTCACTGGTATGTCGAGGCCGTAAATTTTTTAAGGAGCGCGGCCTTAAGATGTGCATACTTGCCCTCCTCTGGTGGGTTCTGCAGGGCTGTCCAGACCTTCGTAACTGTGGAGCTACCGAGTGATGTGACGAGGTAGTCGTACTTCGTCCCATCTGTGGTGATTCGTTGCAGCCGGAATCGGGACTCGGCTTGGAAGAACCAGGCTTCGGGCTGGCTTTTCCAAAACTCCGGCAGTTTCACGGAAACTGCGTTCGTGTCCGCCATTGCAGTGCTCGGAATACGTTCTGAGCATCGGGATCACCAATGTTGTGGCTGCCGCGAAGCACGAATTGAAGCCGAGTCAATAAGTCGAACACATGGCTTTTAATCACATCTCTTGTAAAATGGCTGCTAACATTTCTCTGCAAACTCTGAGGGCCACGCCCACGCTTTTTTCCCTGCCTTAAAGGCAGCATGCGCCTTAAAGGCAAGGTGCCCGATTTATTGTCCACGGACAGAAAAGTGGATTGCGCCCGTTTAGGTGGCGATCCGCCACAATAAGTTACATAAATTAACTACTTTAAACAAAAATTTAAATTTTTGAAAAAATTAATTATACTTTTTAACAGTGCTAAAAATAAACTTACCTTTCTTTAAAGTATCTAAAAAAGATAAACCTGTTGAAAAAATGTTTAAATTGTAATTAATTAACCCCTTACCTTGTTAAAAACAGGCCTTGCGCCTCCTTTTTAAAAGTGCAGCTTCTCCATACTTACCCTCCCGGAGAAACCTGAAAAAATAAACGAAGTTCGCTGCGTGTGCGCAGCCTCTCCCGCGCACGCGTTCGACTTCTGAACCCCTCCCTTCAGGGGAACGGAAGTCCCGGTTTCCCGCGCATGCGCAGTGCATGCAGGAAACCGGCACTTCAGGTGGCCTTACGGGTGAGTACACAGCGCGTACTCACCCGACAACAGCCGAATTTCTGGCCCTCAATGTTTTCAAGGGGAGACTGGATAGGCACCTGAGGGAAATAAACTTGCAGGGCTACGGGGATAGAGCGGGGGAATGGGACTGACTGGATTGCTCCACAGAGAGCCGGCACGGACTCGATGGGCCGAATGGCCTCCTTCTGTGCCGGTCTTGCTCCACAGATGTTGCCTGACCTGCTGAGTATTTCCAGTATTTTCTGTTTATATTTCATATTTCCAGCTTCTGCAGTAATTTGCCAAAGAAATGGTTTAATGTTCCTCACCGGTTATTCGTCCAATCTTCCCATCAAACATACTTCCAATGAAGCCGGATATGTGTGCACCAAGACTCACACCGATCATATGAATCAAGTCGAGGGAACCTCCGTTCTTCTGAAGAAACAGTATTGACGATGAACAGCAATGACCCATTATCTTAAAGCTGTAAACAAAGAGCAATCCGCTAAGTGTAACTCTGGGGGTTTCAGTCGTGGTGTATTTTCCATTTCTGAGGTGCTAATGTTTGGTTATTTGTAACTGAGGCCAGTGCATGAGCTTCAACGCCGCACTCAAGTGCAGCCTCTCCCTGTGACCAATGTGGCGTCTGTCAAAAAACTGTTGCCTCAAACATAATTGCCTAAAAACTGGCATCACCAAACCAGCGCAGTGCCCCTTTTAGCTGTGGCTCACTGGGCAGCACTCTCACCTCTGAGTCAGAAGGTTGTGGGTTCAAGATCCACTCCAGAGACTTGAGCACAAAAATCTAGGCTGACACTCCCAGTGCAGTGCTGAGGGAGTGCTGCACTGTCGGAGGTGCCGTCTTTCGGACGAGATGTTAAATCGAGGACCCGTCCGCCCTCTCAGGTAGACGTAAAAGATCCCACGGCCACTATTTCAAAGAAGGGCAGGGGAGTTCTCCACCAAACATTTATTCCTCAACCAATGCTACCCAAAACAAATTATCCAACCATTTATGCTTTTCCTGTTTGTGGGAGCTTGCTGTGCGCAAATTGGCTGCTGCATTTCCCTACATTACAACAGTGACTACACTTCAAACATACTTCATTGGCTGTAAAGCGCTTTGGGACAGGAAAAATGAAATATATAGATGCAAGTTCTTTCTTTTCCTTAAAAGTATCAAGAAGCTCCTCTCCAACTAGATCACCAGGCATCAGATGTTAGCACCAACCCTCCGACTCCTAGATAACGACATTCACGTCAAGATAGGAAACTAGCAAGAGCTGGTGAGAAAATCTGACAGCCGCCTGAAAGTTCAAACTCAAAAGCAGCCCTAATACGTGAATCTAAGTAATTAGATGGGCTTTGTACCTTGGACTTTGTCAGTACACACAATTAGCTCCAACCCAGTCTTCCACTTCCCCAGTTCAAGCTGCCCCTCATGTCTTCCCCCCACCCTCACCTCCCATGCTGGCATTCTTAACCTACTTTGAGTTAATTCTGCCCCTCTTCCTCCCCATTCCCTCTCAATTAACTCTAATGCTCTTCTTCCTCTCCATGCCAAAGTGTGTCTCCAAGCTTCTCCTTGTCCTTCCAAACCAGCGATACCAGCTTCTGCCCCCTTCTCTTTTCCCATCATTACCATTCATTTCCCCTTCCCTCTCCCTTTCACTGCCTTCCGTTCTTCTCTGTTCACTAAGGAAGTCTTGGTACAATTGTACAGGGCCTTGGTGAGACCACACCTGGAATACTGTGCACGGTTTTGGTCTCATCTAAGGAAGGATATACTTGCCTTAGAGGCAGTGCAACGAAGGTTCACTAGATTGATCCCTGGGATGAGAGGGTTGTCCGATGAGTAGAGATTGAGTAGATTGGGCCTATATTCCCTGGAGTTTAGAACAATGAGAGGTGATCTCTTTGAAACATATAAGATTCTGAGGGGGATTGACAGGGTAGATTCTGAGAGGTTGTTTTCCCTGGCTGGAGAGTCAGGGGAAATAACCTCTCAGAACTAGAGGCCATAGCCTCAGGACAAGCGGTCGGTCATTTAAGACTGAGATGAGGAGGAATTTCTTCACTCAGAGGGTTGTGAATCTTTGGCATTCTCTACCCCAAAGGGCTGTAGATGCAGAATCGTTGAATATATTCAAGGCTGAGATAGATAGATTTTTGGACTCTAGGGGAATCAAAGGACATGGGGACTCGACGGGATAGTGGAGCTGAGGTTGAAGATCAGCCATGATCTTATTGAATAGTGGAGCAGGTTCGAGGGGCCGTGTCGTCTACTCCTGCTCCTAATTCTAATGTTCTTATGTTCTACCATTCATTCTTCCCTCTCCCCCCTTTCACCACCATATGTTTCTCCCACGCCCACTTCCTACTTGAGTCCAAGGGTTAAGGGACCAGACAAAGTTCCTGTCTCCTCTGTGCTGCGCCCATGAAATTGCCACCTCTGTATATCCCATTCAGCTGCAAGCTGCCCCTTAACGGAGAAAAGACAAGACCCTATTCCAGTGCATTAGCAACTAGACAGAGGAGCTCTGAGAACATCGGAACATAAGAATTAGGAGCAGGAGTCGGCCATACGGCCCCTCGAGCCTGCTTCGCCATTCAATAAGATCATGGCTGATCTTCAACCTCATCTCCACTTTCCTGCCCTATCCCCATATCCCTTAATTCCTCTGGAGTCCAAAAATCTACCTATCTCAGCCTTGAATATACTCAATGACTGAGCATCCACAGCCCTCTGGGGCAGAGAATTCCAGAGATTCACAACCCTCTGAATGAAGAAAGTCCTCCTCATCTCAGTCCTAAATGGCCGACCCCTTATCCTGAGACTAGGCCCCCTAGTTCCAGACTCTCCAGCCAGGGGAAACAACCTCTCAGCATCTACCCTGTCAATCCCCTTCAGAATCTTATATGTTTCAATGAGATCATGTGTCATTCTTCTAAACTCCAAGAGTATAGGCCCAATCTACTCAATCTCTCCTCATAGGACAACCCTCTCATCCCAGGGATCAATCTAGTGAACCTTCGTTGAACCGTCTCTAAGGCAAGTATATCCTTCCTTAGATAAGGAGACCAAAACTGTACACAGTACTCCAGGTGTGGTCTCACCAAAGCCCTGTACAATTGTAGCAAGACTTCCTTACTCTTGTACTCCAACCCTTTAGCAATAAAGGCCAACATGCCATTTGCCTTCCTAATTGCTTACTGTACCTGCATGCTAACTCTCTGTGCTTCTTGTACGAGGACCCCCAAATCTGTCTGAACTGAGACTGGGGGAGAGAGGGGTCCAGTGCATTGATTTTCTTCAGCAAACGTTGGCATGTTAAGCAAGTTCCCCAAAAGGCTGACATTCAGTTTGAAATGCAGATGGTTTGCATGTATACAACGGAGACTGAGTCCACAAAAACATAACAACTGCTAGAAATTCAACATTTACATAACCATCAGGTCAGGCAGCATCGTGGAGAGAGAGAGAAACAGAGTTAACATTTCAGGTCGATGACCCTTCGCAGGAACTGTTCTGACGAAGGGTCATCGACCTGAAACGTTAACTCTGTTTCTCTCTCTCCACGAATGCTGCCCTGACCTGCTGAGCGTTTCCGACATTTTCTGCTGTTGTTTCAGATTTCCAGCATCCGCAGTATTTTGCTATTGTTCTACACAACCATCATTGTCCCTCTGACTGATCCAAAGGGATCCTTTTAACACTAAAACAGAAATTCTTACCAGTATGTTGTCAATCACTGGTTTCAAAATTCTGGCAACTTTCTTGGTGTTGGAGACGGCAATTGAATAATTAATGGTAGTTGCTCCCCTGTTCCAGTCAACAATGATGAGGTTCGTGTCATCTACCATTTGTAGAGTCTCTATCATCTTAGACAACCAATTCGGCAGCGATCCAAATGGTCTGTATCCGTGGATAAGAAAGATAGTCTTCTTGTTGACATCCAGCGGACTGGTATGGGTGGCATTGATCAAGGTGGCGCAACTTGAGTTCCTCCCTGTGTACAGGAGGAGCCTCACTACCAGGTCCGTGCCGATGATCGTTTCAGTGATTGGTAACCTTGTGAAGCTGTGGCATTCTGACACATGACTCGCTTCTGAATGGAAAACAGAATGGTGCAAAAATGTAAAACTAATGAAAACGTGTGGAAGAAGAAAAGGACCTTCGGCCCACCCAGCCTGCATCTTCTAATATTCATTAATGCAATCTTCCCGACCATGTATTCTTCCGTAATCGCTTCAGCACAACTTGTGGGAGATTTTCTTCTGATGTCCAAAATGTTTAGAGCAAAAGTTCACAGCAATTAGTACATAAATCTCAATAATCAACACATATTTCTATATTATCAACAGCTCCAACAACACTCAAGCAGCTTGAAACCATCCAGGACAAAGCAGCCTGCTTGATTGGCACCCCATCCACCACCTTAAACATTCACTCCCTCCACCACTGGCGCACCGTGGCTGCAGTGTGTACCATCTATAAGATGCACTGCAGCAACTCACCAAGGCTTCTTCGGCAGCACCTCCCAAACCCGCGACCTCTATCACCGAGAAGGACAAGGGCAGCAGGCGCAGGGGAACACCACCGCCTCCAAGTTCCCCTCCAAGTCACACACCTTCCTGACTTGGAAATATATCAGCCGTTCCTTCATCGTCGCTGGGTCAAAATCCTGAAACTCCCTCCCTAACAGCACTGTGGGAGTACCTTCACCACACGGACTGCAGCGGTTCAAGAAGGCAGCTCACCACCACCTCCTCAAGGGTAACTAGGGATGGACAATAAATGCTGGCCTTGCCAGCGATGCCCTGATCACAGGAACGAATAATAAAAACATACATCTCTAATAATCAACACATACAGATCCAACTACGCATAAACAACAACAAATTGTATTTATAGAGCGCCTTTAATGTGGTAAAACATCCCAAGGCGCTTCACAGGAGCGTTACCAAACAAAATATGACACCGAGCCAGTTAAGGAGATATTAGGACACATGACCATAAGCGTGACCAAAGAGGTAGGTTTTAAAGAACGTCTTTAAGGAGCAGAGTGAGAGGTAGAGAGGGGGAGAGGTTTAGGGAAGGAATTTCAGAGCTCAGGGCTAAAGGCTAAAGGCAGGACTACCAGTGGTGGAGTGATTAAAATCGGGGATGCGCTAGAGGCCAGAATTGGAGGAGCACATATAACTCGGGGGGTTGTGGGGCTGGAGGAGGTTACAGAGATAGGGAGGGGCGAGGTCATGGAGGGATTTGAAAACAAGGATGAGAATTTTAAAATCGAGGCATTTCTGGACTGGAAGCCAATGTAGGTCAGCGAGCACAGGGGGTGATGGGTGAACGGGACTTGGTGCGAGTTTGGATTCAGGCAGTTGGACGAGCTGAAGTTTATGGAGGGTGGAAGATGGGAGGCCGGCCAGGAGAGCGTTGGAATAGTGGAGTCTGGAGGTAACAAAGGCAGGGATGAGGGTTTCAGCAGCAGATAAGCGGAGGCAGGCACCTTCATTAACTACACATGCAGTTCTGTAATCCAACCTTACCCTTTTACAGTGATATTTCCATGAAATGAGATGGCAGGAACCATGCTAAGTATTAGTTGAGTCACACCTGGCATTACTTATTCTCATAACCTTCAATCCTATTTCCAACATTATGTCTGGATGTCATTAAGTGTTAAACGTTTTGACCCAGAGCTCCATTCCGTCCTGGTACTAGTTACACAACCAAGCTGATCTGAGCTAACGCACCATCACTTGCTCTGCCCTGATGAGGAAACAAACCCTATTCTATTCACTTCAATTCAATATTAGTATTGCTTTTTTCTTCTTTTGAGATGTTTTCTCTGAAGGCAATGATTTATAGAATCATACCACTCAAAAGGAGGCCATTTGGCCCATCGTGCCTGTGCCGGCTCTTTGAAAGAGCTCTCCAATTAGTCCCACTCCCCTGCTCTTCCCCCAGAGCCCTGCAAATGTTTCCTTTTCAACTATTTATCCGATTCCCTTTTGAAAGTTACTATTGAACATCCTTCCACTGCCCTTTCAGGCAGCGCATTCCAGATCATAACAACTCTCCTCATCTCCCCTCTGGTTCTTTTGCCAATCACCTTAAATCTGTGTCCTCTGGCTACTGACTCTTCTGCCACTGGAAACATTTTCTCCTTATTTACTTTTATCAAAACCCCTCAGAATTTTGAACACCTCTATTAAATTTCCCTCTTAACCTTCTCTGCTCACAGGAGAACAATCCCAGCTTCTCTAGTCTCTCCACATAACTGACGTCCATCCCCGGTACCATTCTGGTAAATCTCCTCTGCACCCTCTCCCAGGCATTGACATCCTGACTAAAGAGCAGTGACCAGAATTGGACACTATCATCTAGCTGAGCCAAAGCCAGTGATTTATTCATGTTTACCATGACTTCATGTGCTTTTGTACTCTCTGTCTCAATTTGCAGTGTCAGCTGTTGTTCAGTTGGTAGCACCCTCTCACCTCTGAGTCAGAAAGTTGTGGGTTCAAGTCCCCACTCCAGGGACTTGAGCACATAAATCTCGGCTGACGCTCCCAGTGCAGTGCTGAGGGAGTGCCGCACTGTCGGAGGTGCCGTCTCTGGGATGCGAGATTAAACCGAGGCCCCGTCTGCCCTCTCGGGTGGATGTAAAAGATCCCGTGGCGCTATTTCAAACAAGAGCAGGGGAGTTCTCTTCAGTGTCCTGGGGCCAATATTTATCAGTCAATCAACATAACAAAAACAGATTATCTGGCCATTATCACATTGCTGTTTGTGGGATCTTGCTGTGCTCAAATCGGCTGCTGCGTTTCCTACATTACAACAGCGACTACACTTCGAAAGTACTTCATTGGCTGTAAAGCGCTTTGAGACGTCCAGTGGTCATGACAGGCGCTATAGAAATGCAAGCCTTCCTTTCTTTCCTTTTTATAAAGTTAGGATCCCATGTGCTTTACAGACATCATAAGGAGGGGAAAGGGTTGTAAACTCCCCACTACATAAAAACATTGCTCCTCATCTCACCTCTGGCTCTTTCGCGAATTATCTTAAATCTGTGAGCTCTGATTACCCACCCTCCTGCCAGTGGAAACAACTTCTCCTTATTGACTCTATCAAAAACCCCGTCAAAAACAAAATTCATGTGAGGACCTGGTTCCACAGGTGTTGACAGCACATCAGTCACTGCTCCAAGTGGTTATTCTTCACATCGAAGGTTTTCACTGGGTGGCAGCAGACTCGTTGACTGTGGAGGAAATTCAGCCAAGCCTGATCTGGTCAGGAACCCGCTCAGCGGGATTCTCCTGATGCTTTGCCGTAACTTCAGTGGAAAGACCCGCACAGACGGTATAAATTACCCTTTGTCAAAGGAGCTGAGTTTGGTCAAAATGTATTAATTCAACAAAGGAACTGATGGGAGGCTGGGAAGGTTCACCACATTCAAAAGGTCTTATTCAGCAGACAGTCGAGAAGGTTAAAGATAAGACAGCTAAGGGACATTGAAAGCCTGTAATAATGCTTTTGCAAACATCAAATTGCTGTGGAATCAACTTCTTTTAAAACACGGGAACGAGAGAGAGTGCGCAAAAGTGCCAACAGCATGTTTTTTATTTTATTTATTCGTTCCTGAGATGTGGGCGTTGCTGGCAAGGCCGACAATTATTGCCCATCCCTAGTTGCCCTTGAGAAGGTGGTGGTGAGCCGCCTTCTTGAACCGCTGCAGTCCATGTGGTGAAGGGGAAGTGTAACGAGACCTGGGTGTGCACCAGTCACTGAAGGTAAGCATTCAAGTGCAGCAGGCGGTTAAGAAGGCAAATGATATGTTGGCCTTCATAGCGAGAGGATTTGAGTACAGGAGCAAGGATGTCTTGCTGCAGTTGTACAGGGCCTTGGTGAGACCACACCTTGAGTATTGTGTGCAGTTTTGGTCGCCTTATCTGAGAAAGGATGTTCTTGCCATGGAGGGAGTGCAGCGAAGATTCACCAGACTGATACCTGGGATGGCAGGAATGACGTATGAAGAGAGATTGGGTCGATTAGGCTTATATTCGCTAGAGTTTAGAAGAATGAGAGGGGATCTCATTGAAACTTATAAAATTCTAACAGGACTAGACAGACTAGATGCAGGAAGGATGTTCCCGATGGCGGGGGAGTCCAGAACCAGAGGTCACAGACTAAGGATAAGGGGTAAGCCATTTAGGACTGAGATGAGGAGGAATTTCTTCACCCAGAGAGTGGTGAGCCTGTGGAATTCTCTACCACAGAAGGCAGTTGAGGCCTATTCATTAAATATATTCAAGAAGGAGTTAGATATATTTCTTAAGGCTAAAGGTACCAAGGGATATGGGGAGAAAGCAGGGACAGGGTACTAAATTTGGATGATCAGCCATGATCGCATTGAATGGCGGAGCAGGCTCGAGGGGCCGAATGGCCTACTCCTGCTCCTATCTTCTATGATTCTATGGGGGAAAAATTAGATTGCGCCCCGTTTGGGGCGCAAATATCGTCTGGACGCAAAAATTAGCGCCTGGCGCTAATTATCGCCACTGACTGGAAACTTCACTTTTACCGCCCTGGGAGGTGAGTGGAGCACTAAATCAGGCGCTGCACACCTGTCTTAAGGCGCAAAGGCCGAGCAGTGAGGCGCTAACTCAGCGCGCGAGCGCAGCGCAGGTGCTGCCAGTTAGCGAGGGAACACAGACACACTGGCGCCGGCCAGTTCTTAAAGGGGGGGGGCCAACTTGCTCCCCAGCCACACCCTGCTCATTGCAGCCTTGAATCTCGGCCTGGAGAGACCTGTGAATCCATTTTGCTGCCAAGGATGGAGAGGGTGAGAGAACGAGCTCAGCGCTTCACCGAGCGGGCCTTGAATGCTCTGGTTGGCGCTGTGGAGCGCAGAAGATCTATACTCTTCCCTGAGAGTGGCAGGAGGACTTTGCCACGCGAGTACAGAAGAGTGTGGAGGGAGGTGGCTCAGAGCGTCTCCTCCAGGAGCATGGCGCCCAGGACCCATGTTCAATGCCGCAAAAAGTTCAACGACCTCACTCGGGTCGTCAGGGTGAGTGGCTTTTTCTCAATACCTCTCCATTCCTCCATCTCAACCTCACTCTATGGCCAGAGGGTCTTAAAACCCCAATGCACAACACTCATCCAACACCTATGGCCCTTTCATGAAACACACACACACATTCCACACTTTGCATACAGTAAGGGCTATTCACCTATGGGAGGCACATCAGGCAAGACCATGGCTGTATATTTACTCAGATGCTGTCCTTTTTCTTGCAGGCTGAGACAGCAGCAACGGACAGGTGGAGGGCGGCCTCAGCTGCAACCCCTCAGCGATCTTGAGGAGCGCGTCCACAGGATTGTGGCAAGCCGGCTGATCGGTCCCGTCGCCACTGGAGATGCCGACCCCGTTCTGGACAGCAATGGTAAGGTCATCACCTTTTTGTCCTCTGTCCTTCCACTTGTCCCTCACAACACCAGCCTTTGACACTTTCAATCCAACTTGCTAACTCGCTGTACTTATTCCTCCCTTACTGCCACCCTGTCCTCACGCTAAAGCCACTCTTGTACCTCCCTGCTTTCAGATGGTGATTCACCAGCTGAGGAGACGGGCCCTGAAGCTGCCAGTGGGAGTGAAGCTGCAGCCGAGGAGGAAGAGGAAGCCGGAGCATCAGTGCCACCCTCTCCCGAGGAAGCCCATGCCCACACTGGGAACACGCCTTCCCTGGAGGGGAGCAGGGGGGAAGGGTCTGATGAGGGTGAAGCTCCAGGACCCAGCAGGCTGCAGCAACGCCATGGGGGTAGGGAAGAACGGGGGCCTTCTCCCCAGAGGGAGAGTATGCCAGCGACTCCTACTGCAATGGACGCAGAGGAGGAGCGGCTGATCGCAGAAATGAACACCCAGGCAGTGGGCATGCACACTGAGCTCATGGGTGCAGTGGGAAGGGTGCCCGAATGCATTGAGTCACTGGCAAGGAGTGTGGAGCACTTCGCTGTAGCACAGGCGGATGCCACACTAAAGCTTAGTGCTGCAATTCAGTCACTGACTGCCGTGATCCCATCTCTGACTGCTCTCATGCAGACTCAGATTGAGGCCACGCGAGCACTGACTGCTGCCAACCTCGATGGTTCGTTCACATGTCCCCGGGGCTCTCACCGCACCGCAGCAGGCCAGCAATCTGTGCTCCAGCAGATTGCTCCGGATGCTGAAGCGCTGCCCCGTGGGAGTGCCAGTGTGTCGGTCGAGCAGGGAGTTGCTGTCCTCTCTCACGATGACAGCATTCCTGCTGCCAACACTGTCACTTCTCCACTGCACTTGCCACCGCCTGTAGGACTGACTGCTGCTGCCCATGCAGAGTTGGTGCAGTCTGCAGCCGGGCCCTCCAGGCCCAGAACTGGTCGAGGCCGTCCTTCAGGGGCATCTGCAGTGTCAGGGTCTGACAATCAACAGCCTTCCACCAGCCTTGCTGAGGTCCCATTACGGAGGAGCAGTAGGGTTAGAAGGGGGGAAGTGCGCAAGGGAAGGAGATCACCCTCGAAGGGCAAAAAGTAGGAGGTGTGACAAAATGCTGGTCATTTTTTTATTAAAGGCCGAGGTTCGTGGTCCAACTTTTGTCTAGTGTTTTGGACATTATCTCCAGGTTGTGAGAACCAGTTATGTTAATGACTGTTTTTTTGTGTTTATTTCTATGAGTTTGTCATGAGGAAATGACACACACAGAGTTTGTAAAATAAATAAGTTTTTGTATTCAAAATATACATGTTTGGTGTTTGGAATCATTGGTGCCTTGGCCGGCTTAGGGGTTGCGTGCTGGGTTCATTGATGTTGTTAGCAATGGCAGAAGCCATTTCCACAGCAGGGGCCCTAGAAGCGGCTTGCTATCAGCCGTTGACGGACGGCCCTTGCAGTTTCACCATTGTGGGCCGCCCTCCCGCCTTGGTGCTGCTGATGATCATCCTCCTCGTCCTCTTCCTCCTCTTCCTCCTCCTCCTCTGGTGGTGCTCCAAGGCCTGGTGGCATTGGCTGGGTCCTGACGATTGCCATGTTATGCAACATGCAGCACACAACTACGAAGTTGGATACTCGCTCAGGCGAGTACTGCAGGGCTCCTCCAGAATGGTCGAGACAGCGGAACCGTTGCTTCAGCACGCCGATTGTGCGCTCAATGATGTTCCTGGTAGCTTGATGGCTCTCGCTGTACCGCAGCTCAGCATGGGTGTTGGGCGTACGGAGCGGTGTCATCAGCCAGGTGTTCAATGGATACCCCTTGTCCCCGAGAAGCCAACCAACTGGCTGATGCGGTGCCTCGAAAAGTTCTGCCACAGTAGTCTGGCGCAGGATGAAAGCATCGTGGCAGCTGCCAGGATAGTGGGCATTGACAGCGAGTATCAGCTGTCTGTGGTCACAGACCAACTGAACATTCAAGGAATGGAACCCCTTTCTGTTCCGGAAATCCTCGGCATTCTCATGTGGAGCACGCAAAGCCACATGCGTGCAGTCAATGGCGCCCTGCACCATGGGGAAGCCCGCTATCCTCGCAAAGCCCAGAGCGCGGTCACGCTGCTTGTCTGGGGTCATGGGGAAAGAGATGAACTCTCGTCTCCTTTTAAAGAGGGCATTTGTGACCTGCCGGATGCAGCAATGCACCGCGAACTGGGAGATATTGGCGAGGTCCCCAGCAGCAGCTTGAAATGAGCCAGTAGCATAGAAGTTGAGAGCCACTGTGACCTTCACTGCCACCGACAGAGACGTCCTGGACCTCAGTTGAGGCTGCAGATCTGGCTGCAGCAGGTGGCAGAGCTCAGTGACCACCTCCTTGCTGAATCGCAGCCTTCGCAAACACAGCTCCTCAGACATATGAATGTAGGAGAGCTGTTCACGATATACCCTGGGAGGGTAAGCTCTCCTGTACAGACGCCTGATGGCCCTCCTCCGTCTGGCCATCATTGCCACTCTCTCTCTGCGTCTCTGTGTCCTCCGATTCAGCTGGAGCAGGATGACGCCCCCATTCAGTGCAGCCCCCATAGTCTCTTTGCAAGCAAAGTTATGAAGGACAGCAACCAAAGTACCAGCGAAGTTAGGATCAGTAGGCAAAACTACCTCACAAAGCGTTGACTCAATGCAGAAGTCTCTCTTTCTCTCTCTCCGAATCTCTTTCTCTCTCTCAGAACGAGTGGTGCAAAAATGTCAACCACAGAAAAAGACAGGAAGAGGCCCCCTTTAAATAGCGACCCCCCCAGCCCCACAGCAATTGATAGCATTCCAGTCTTCCGGTCGTTGGATGCGCCAGGCGGTAAGGCAGGGGGCGCCACTCAATTTCTGCTCCGGGGCGCCACAAGGGCGTTGCACCATGGAATGACGTCACAATCTGCGCGCGCAGGTGGTCGCGGCGGTAAAGTTTAGCGCCGCCGCACAATGTCTAGTTAAGTTCCCGAGCGGCGCAAACATCGCTGCGCCCGGGCGCTAGCGGCTTTGCGCCCCATTAGCGCCCTCTTAAGGCGCTAACGGGAGGTGCAACCAACTGAATTTCCCCCCCTATGTTTCTATGTATTCCATCACACTCCTTACTTGTGCCTTGTAGATGGTGGAAAGGCTTTGGGGGATCATAAGCCTAGAAATTGGCCCATTCCCGCTACGAGTTTTTGCTGCGATCCAGTCTGAAAATGGCGCCTGCAACTCTAGCTTCCTTTTTGTGGTGCAGGACTTGCTGGCCGTCATTTTGCTGAGGCCTTAGTGCTGCCAATAACAGTGAAGGCCCTGGAAATGTAAATTAAGAGGGTGCCGTGCAACGCCGACTTAACGTCACCTCAGTGAACTTGGACCTTAGTGCTGAGTTTAGCACTGGGTCCTAAACTCGCCACGTAAACCCAGCGTTCAGCAGACTGACAGAGACACTGTCAGCACCTCTTAAAGGGACACACACACCTTTCAGGTAATTTTGCATTTAAGCTTTTGGACTGGACTTCCTTTTATTTCATTGAAGTAGCGGCTTGGTGCAGGGAGTGCTGCTGGATGCTTGCAAGGCCTTGGATGGTAAAGGAAGGCCTCTGAGAAGACAGAAAATGCTGGAAATACACAGCATGTCAGGCAACATCTGTGGAGCGAGAAACAGATTTCACTGGCTCGATTTTAATTTCCGAGGCGGGTTGGAACTGGCCTGCATGGTTGGCGGGTTCCGTAGCCGCTTCCGGCGGGATCAGCTACTGATGTCCGATTTTGATTCAATGAGCTTTTTGATTTCAATGGGGTGTGCTGGCTGGTCCAATGAATGTCATTGGGTCGGCTAGCTGTCTCTGATGACGTCATCATAGCAGCTGCTTTTAAAGCTGCTATTCAGCCTAAGCCTTTCTCTTGTGGATTCCTGGACTCATTGATATTGATTTAGATGCAATGACTTCTTCCAGAGGCAAGGCTGTTCCTCGATTTAATGATGACTCCCTCCATGCTCTTGTGGATGCTGTCAGAGGGCGCAGGGAGATTCTCTTCCCTCCTGATGGCTGGAGGAAGCCTCCTCAGCAGACCAAGGCAGCCTGGCTGCGCATTGCTGAGGAGGTCAGCGCAAGGTCCATATGTTCACACTCATGGATCCAGTGCCGAAAAAGGTTCAATGATCTTGTGCGAACATCAAAAGTGAGTGTCCCATCACACTTACCTTCAATCTGCTTCCCTTCTCTTCTCATCACCAGCACTCTGCGTTGTAAGCCTGCTCCTCCACATCCCACCTTACCCTTACTTCCCTTGCACCCTTACCTATCCATCTCTGTCTCTGCACTGAATCACTTCAGCATCCTGCTTATGCACCCCTTAGACTCACTCTCACTGTCATGCAGTGACAACAACTAACAATGCACAGGGAGCTAGCTTCCTCTTGACACCTTACCCCATCTTTGTCTACCTCAAAGCTTCTGTGGTAGGGATTATTCACACTCACTCCATCACTGTGGCTGAAACACCGCTTGTGTCCCTCCTTGCAGGAAAAGATAGCCCATAATAAGAGGGAGAGAGCACTGACTGGAGGAGGAACACCTACCCTAGCCACATTGACCAGAGCTGAGGAGGCTACATACGAGATTGTTGGAGGTGGCGAGGACCTGGAAGTGGGCGATGGAGAGATGGGTACACTAGAGGAAGCTGGTGACATAATAGAATTTCATGCCTTTCAGACTGCAATGGCATATGATGTTCATAGAGAATCGCATTGTATCATCTGCTCAAAAGGATGTGTCTTCTACATCAATATCAGATGTCTAAATCATGCCTTTACTCTCCCACAGGACCATCGAGCGTCCCCCTCCCCACGATCCAGGACGAAGAGCCAGACAACTCCTCAGAGGAACCTGAAGCCTCTGAGGGACCAGCGTCACCAGGACTCAGTGCACCCAGCACCAGCGCAGCAACGCACACCTCGGTGGGGCCATCGCGAGTTAGAGTAGTGTTGCCACCTGGTCTATCACAGCGCACAAGTGAGCATCAGCAGATGGTGGAGACAGTGACAGCAGTGGAGAGTCCTCAGCGGAGGTCGCTGCAATCTCCTAGCTCTGCTGAGCTGCATGCAGGCACTGTGCCTCTGGGGCCATCCAGAAAAAGAGCATCTTGGGAAATACAGGAACAAGTGCAGGAGTCTCTGGAAGGGTTTGCCTCCAGGGTTAGTGCGAGTGTGGAGAGAATGGAGGAGTCCATTTCTAACATCAGCACTGCCGTGGTGGAGGCAATGGCGCATGGACACACCACCATGGATAGAATGGCAACCTCAGTGGAAAGGATGGCTACCTCCGTGGAAAGGTTGGCTACCGCCATGGAGAAAATAAGTCACCAGAGTCAGGAAAACATGGTGACTGTTCAAAATAGATTGCCATCTCTGGAGGAATGATGGGCAGCTATTGAGCAGAGAGACCAGAGTTTCATGGATGTCCTTTTGTGGAGGACTGCCTGTGCAGATACGGGTCCTCATGATCCCCCTGAAGTGCAGCAAGGTGCTCTCCAGCCACTTGCCAGCATTGAGGTGCGGCTGACCCATGAGAGGGATGTTGTTGGCAGGACAGAAGGAAGTGTGGGCTCCTCTCAAAGCACTCACACATGCCACTGGGGAACCCTCGGTCAGAGACACACTTTGCGGAGACAACTGAGATGGCCGTTTCAGCCCCTGCACAGCCGCAGGAAGAGCAGACTGTTGCAGAGCCCTCCCAGGCTCCCAAACCCAGAGGACGCCTGCCAAAGGCATATAAGCAGGTGCAGCATCCTAGTCAGCAAGGTGCCTCTACATCTGCTGAAGCCACAGGGGAAGCACCACGTGGAAGCACGCGTAAGAGAAAGATTAATCACCTATAGTCACAAGGGGACTCACTTGGGTGCTTTGTCTTTTTTTTCTGACTGTTGTTGGTTTATGATCCTTTTGTCATGTGTAAAAGAAAAATTATGGCAAACAGTTGATTGTATGGCCTATGTGTTCTGGGAAATGGCAAAAGCGCATTGAGGGCTCAGGTCGACTTGCTTTTGTAATGCTGATGGTGAAAGTGATAGGAAATAACAGGGTATAGCAGAGATGACATATGACGTTGGACAAATGTCAGCTGCAATTACAGAGCCATATGGTAGTCACCGACCTGAACGTTAACTCTCTTTCTCTCTCCACGGATGCTGCCTGGCCTGCTGAGTTTTTCCAGCGTTTTCTGTTGTTATTTCAGATTTCCAGCATCCGCAGTATTTTGCTATCGTATCGTGGTAGTCACCTATGGTTGAAGAGTAAGCTTATGCTAATGTGGCATGGCAGTGTGCATACCCTGCTTGACAGGCAGCAGTGAACTGGAGGGATGCTGCATTGGTCACAACAGGGCATGCAAGGCGCCCCTCGTCCTCCTCCTCTTCCCAGGAAGATCTGAGCTGAGCCACGCGGCTGCTGCTCCTCCGATTATGAGCACCAGGATGAGAGGACATAAAGGTTTCCCATCCCCTTGCTATAGATTTCATTTGAGGCAACAAGCTTGCAAGTGCACAGTCAAAGTGGCCTGAAATTATTCCTTTCAAGTCACACTGCAGATGGGTGTCAGCTTGAACAGTCACAAGGTCAGTAGATGTGCAAAATCTTATCTCATACCTACAAAAGCAAATTTGATGCATTTGAATGTCAGCCATGTTTCAGGGGCACTTTTAATGCGCTCCACCAATGCATACAAATCATGTCCTCCAGCAACTCGTCTCCTTGAACCTGGCCTGTTTCTGACAAGTCAGGAAACAGGAGCCAGAAGCACGAAAATGGGAAACAACTATAAAAATAGGATTAGCAAGGCAGTTAACAGGCTGTTCACTGTCTTAACTACCTGTCCCACCAGTTCCAGTCGGGTCAGTTTGGGAGCGGCTAAACAGTCACTCACGAAAATCGGGTGGGGGCAGGATGGAGGCGGGTTAGGTGTCTGAAGCCATTTTTTCTGATTTTCGCGACAGACCTTCCTCCGAACCCTCAGTGCAATTAAAATCGAGCCCCACGTCTCAGATCAAGATGCTGCCTGACCTGCTGAGTATTTCCGGCATTTTATGTTGTTATTTCAGATTTCCAGCATCCACTCGCAGAGGGAAAAGGAAGACGCACAAGACAAAGACGCAGAAGAGGAAGACGCACAAGAGGAGGAAGCCAGAGGAAGGATGCAACCCAGACAGCCCCTTTCTGGCTGGAATATCCGGGATGGAATCATCCGCCTGCGGTACCAGTGACCACAACCCCAATTCCCCTTTCAACATTAGTCAACTTTACCTTCCCACAGTTACTGACCATCACAGCATCCTCTTGGCCACAATGCTGAAATCCAACTTTATACAGTGATTGGGGGTCGTGCATTGAACAGTGTGTGAGGCTAGTGGTGCAGTTGGCAGGAGACGGCTTTTGAAGATGCATTCTCTGACCTTGACCAGTGGTCTGAGGTCATGAAGCTTCTTTGGGCACTGGAGCCAGGTGGTGGGGGCGACACTGCTGGCAGTGACGGCCTCGGTGCTGTGGTCCCACATCCTTCTTTCTGGAGGGCCTCCTGGCTCCTGTGGGTAGAGGGTCTGTCTTGCAATGTTGACCCCCTGCACAAAGCTGGAGTGCTGCGTGCGAGACCCTGGGAGCACCTTCCCTGGCTTGCTGAGTCATTTGTGTTAGTGCTGAAGCACTTTTACCATTTTTTTTTTAGGTGCGGAAGGAATTCATCTTTAAGAGTTGAAGACTGCCATTTGGGAATTCTTTTTAATGTTAATATTTTTTTCAGAAGGCAGTTGAGCTGTAAGGGCTAAAAACTGCATATTTATCATTTCCCAAGGCATTGCCATTTTAAGAATTCCACTTTCAGAAGCTGTTGAAGCAGCAACGCCGCTTGGGCACGCCACATTGGGTCCTGCTACCAGGACCAACGCCACCAGGACGGCGTTACACCGTGAGTTTAGTGCTGGGCTATTGATAATTAGTCCCCAGCGCCAATTTTTCAGTCCTGCTAGTGCCACCATTTTCGACGCCCGTTAACCTCCAGCCTTTGTGGTGGCCACGAATTTCTAGGCCAAAAGAATCACAGAAGTTTACGGCACAGAAGGAGGCCATTCGGCCCATCGTGTCTGTGCCAGGAGGTGAGTCACTCGGCACAGCATACCCAGCCTCTGACCTGCTCTTGTTGCCACAGTATTTATGTGGCTGGTCCAGTTAAGTTTCTGGTCAATGGTGACCCCCAGGATGTTGATGGTGGGGGATTTGGCGATGGTAATGCCATTGAATGTCAAGGGGCGGTGGTTAGACTTTCGCTTGTTGGAGATGGTCATTGCCTGGCACTTATGTGGTGCGAATGTTACTTGCCACTTAACAGCCCAAGCCTGAATGTTGTCCAGGTCTTGCTGAATATGGGCATGGATATTTTAGTAAGTTTGAGGAGACAGACCAGAAACAGTCCAGAGACAGTCCAGAGAGACCACAGACAGACACCAGACAGACACCAAACAGACCACAGACAGACCACAGAAAAACCAGAGACAGACCACGCAGGCTGTCGATGGAGAATTAACCTCAGTCTCCCGAAGCAGAATTGGCCATTCTGAGTTTTGAGTTGCACTTCTAACTAAGGTTTTGAGTGTATCTATCTGTAAAACTTGTTGTATTTTAATATTAACAACATTAATTGTTAGAAAAGTTTAAACGTTTGGTTGATCTTACCTCTGATTATGCTAAAGAGTAAAGAGAGTTAAAACCAACACCCGACACCTGCCCGGAAATTGTATCCTCCGATCATTACCTGATTTCAGCCGACATCCTCTCTCCCCCTCACCCACTCCTCTTCTCCTCCCCTCCCCTTCTCTCACTCTCGTCCCCTCTCTCTCTCCATCCCCCTCCTCATATCTCCCTCACCCCCTCTTCCTCCCTCTCCCTCCCTCCCTCTCTCTCCACCTCCCTCTTCCCCCTCATCTCTCCTTCCTCTCTCCCTCCCACCCCCTCTCACCCCTCTCCCTCCCACCCCCCCTCCCTCCCTCTCTTCCCCCTCTCCCTCCCTCTCTCTTCCCCCTCTCCCTCCCTCTCTCTTCCCCCTCTCCCTCTTCCCCCTCTCCCTCCCTCTCCCTCCCCCTCTCTACCTCACATTCCTCCCTCCTCTCTCTCCCCTCTCTCTCTCTCTACCTCCCTCTTCCCCCTCTCTCCCTCCCATCCAACCCTCCTCTCTCTCCCCCTCCCCCTTTCTCTCTCCCTCCCTCCCGTCTCCTGTTCCCACTCTCTCCTCTCTCTCTCCCCCCCCTCTTTCTCGCTCCCACCGCCCCCCCTCCCCTCTCACCCTTCTTTCTCTCTCTCCCCCCAATCTCCCACCTCTCTCCAGCATCCCCACCCTCCCTGACCCGGGATTCATCAGGCTGGCCGTACACTCCTGTATCCAACCCAAGCAGAGTCCAGTTCAGCGCTACACCCGGCCACTGGCTGAGCTGGCAAGTGGTTGTAATTATCCAGCTCTGGCGTTGCTCTGCACCAGCCAGTGTGCGACGAATCTAAGAAATTGTCCTGTATCATTTCTGCCCCCTTTGTACTCCCTCCACTACGCAATTTGCATTGGTCCGAAGCCCTGAACTCACGGCAATATAATCGCAATCTGCTGTCTGTAGAAACTAACCAGAAATAGTTACCTGGTGCGACGACTTTGGTGCACAGAAACAGCGCTAACCAACGGAACATAATCCTTGTGGTCGTGAAATAAAAAAAGGGGAATGCAAAAATAATCAGAACACAGCTGGTAGAAAAATATTCAAAAAAAAGAGTTGAGGTCATCTGCTATCTGGAATGCAATGCTTGTTTACAAAAGACAAACAACAAAAAACAAACTTCAAACAGAGTCAACAGACAGTCAAATATCAACTAGGGTTACCATAGAGACAGAACACAAGAAATTAGGAGCAGGAGTATGCCTCTCGAGCCTGCTCCGCCATTCAATAAGATCATGGCTGATCTTTGACCTCAACTCCACTTTCCCACACTATTCCCATCTACAGTGTCAGCTGTGGCTCAGTGGGTAGCACACTCGCCTCGGAGTCAGAAGGTTGTGGGTTCACAGTCCCAATCCAGGGACCTAAGCACATAACACTCCAGTGCTGAGGGAGCACCGCACTGTCGGAGGTGCCGTCTTTCGGATGAGATGTTAAACCAAGGCCCCGTCTGCTCTCTCAGGTGGACGTAAAAGATGCCATGGCACTATCTCGAAGAAAAGCAGGGGAGTTATCCCTGGAGTCCTGGCCAATATTTATCCCTCTACTAACATAACAAACGCAGATTATCTGGTCATTATCGCATTGCTGTTTGTGAGAGCTTGCTGTGCGCAAATTGGCTGCTGTGTTTCCCACATTACAACAGTGACTACACTTCAAAAAAGTACTTCATTGGCTGTAAAGCGCTTTGAGACGTCCGGTGGTCGTGAAGGGCGCTATAGAAATGCAAGCCCTTCTTTTTTCTTTTCTCCCTTGTAAAGAGTCTATGAATTAGACTGATTGACGGAGACAGATACAAGAGTGATTCAGCCAGTGGGGGAGGGGCGGTGGTGTACCAATAAATATTTACATTGGCGACGAGGGGCCCATTCAACCTGTTACCGCTACATGACCACAGAATCAGTGCTGCTCGTTGCAAAGAGCTTGAGTCGATGTAGAGCCTTTCCACGTGGAAAAACGTCCCAAGGCGCTTCACAGAAGGCAGGGAGGAAAATGGACATAGAGCCATGCAGGAAAAAGAGGAGAGATTTAGGAGAGGTGACCAAGAGCTTGGCTAAAGAGGTGAGTTTTTAAAGAAGGGCCTTAAAGGAGGTTTGGGGAGGGAATTCCATAACATAAGAACTTAAGAAATAGGAGCAGGAGTCGGCCATTCGGCCCCTCGAGCCTGCTCCGCCATTCAATAAGATCATGGCTGATCATCGACCTCAACTCCACTTTCCCGCCCGATCTCCATATCCCTTGATTCCCATGGGGCCCAGATGGTTGAAGGCACGGCCGCCAATGGTGGGCGAAGGTGGGGAGAGGGGGAAAAGCCAGAGTCAGAGGAACGGGAACAATGGTGATTATAGATGGCCCTACTGGGTGCACTCATACGCCCCCCGCCCCCTCTATCAGTTCTCCTCAGTCTCTTTTCCAGAGAAAAGAGCCCCAGCCTGTTCAATCTTTGATCAGGGCCACTTTGGTGCTGTGATATCTCTTTGAAAGAGCTATCCAATTTAGTCCTGGGATATTCTCTGCCTGGCTTTTTTTTTTAAGAACCGGCAAAGGCACAACGGGCCGAATGACCTCCTTCTGTGCTGTAAGATTCTCTGATTCGATTGGAATTGCAACTTCAGACTTCCGGAACTACACATAGGAACGCAGGAACAGGAGTAGGCCATTCAGCCCCTCGAGCCTGTTCTGATCTGTGACCTAACTCCATATACCTGCCTTTGGCCCATATCCCTTAATACCTTTGGTTAACAAAAAGCTATCAATCTCTGATTTAAAATTAACAATTGATCTAGCATCAATTGCCATTTGCGGAAGAGAGTTCCAAACTTCTACCACCCTTTGTGTGTAGAAGTGTTTCCTAATTTCACTCCTGAACTGTCTGGCTCTAATTTTTAGACACTGCCCCCTAGTCCGAGACTCCCCAACCAGTGGAAATAGTTTCTCTCTATCTACCTTATCTGTTCCCCTTAATATCTTGAAAACTTCGATCAGATCACCCCTTAACCTTCTAAATTCTAGGGAATACAACCCTGGTTTGTGTAATCTCTCCTCATAACTTAACCATTGAAGTCTGGGTATCATTCTGGTAAACCTACGCTGCACTCCCTCCAAGGCCAATATATCCTTCCTAAGGTGTGGTGCCCAGAACTGCCCACAGTGCTCCAGGTGTGGTCTAACCAGGGTTTTGTACAGCTGCAGCATAACTTCTACCCCCTTGTACTCTAGTCCTCTAGATATAAAGGCCAGCATGAGCCTTTTTGACTATTTTCTGTACTTGTTCATGACATTTTAATGATCTATGTACCTGGATCCCCAAGTCTCTTTGGACATCCACGGTTTTTAGCTTTTTACCATTTAGAAAGTTGCCTGTTCTATCCTTTTTAGGTCCAAAGTGGATGACCTCCCATTTGCTTATATTGAAATCCATTTGCCACAGTTTTGCCCATTCACTTACTCTATCAACATCCCTTTGTAATTTTATGCTTTCATCTGCACTGCCTACAATGCCACCTATCTTTGTGATGTGGAGATGCCGGTGTTGGACTGGGGTGGACAAAAGTGAGAAGTCGCACAACACCAGGTTATAGTCCAAGGGGTAAAAATTCACTTGGTTGCGCCTCCCATTAGCGCCTTAAGAGGGCGCTAATGGGGCGTTAAGCCGCTAACGCCCGGGCGCAGCGATGTTTGCGCCGCTCGAGAACTTAACTTGAGATTGTGCGGCGGCGCTAAAACTTACCGCTGCGACCACCTGCGCGCGCAGATTGTGACGTCATTCCATGGTGCAACGCCCTTGGGGCGCCCCGGAGCGGAAATTGAGTGGCGCCCCCTGCCTTACCGCCTGGCGCTTCCAACGACCGGAAGACTGGAACGTTATCAATCGGTGTGGGGCTGGGGGGGGCGCTATTTAAAGGGGGCCTCTTCCTGTCTTTTTCTGTGGTCGACATTTATGCACCACTCGTTCTGAGAGAGAGAGAGAGATTCGGGGAGAGAGAGAGAGAGACTTCTACATTGACTCAACGCTTTGTGAGGTAGTTTTGCCTATTCATCCTAACTTTGTTGCTACTTTAGTTGCTGTACCTCATTACTTTTCTGGCAAAGAGAATATGGGGGCTGCAATGATTGGGGGCGTCGTCCTGCTCCAGCTGAATCGGAGGATACAGAGACGCAGACAGAGAGTGGCAATGATGGCCAGACGGAGGAGGGCTTACCCTCCCAGGGTATATCGTGAACAGCTCTCCTACATCCATATGTCCGAGGAGCTGTGTTTGCGGAGGCTGCGATTCAGCAAGGAGGTGGTCACTGAGCTCTGCCACCTGCTGCAGCCAGATCTGCAGCCTCAGCTGAGGTCCAGGACGTCTCTGTCGGTGGCAGTGAAGGTCACAGTGGCTTTGAACTTCTATGCCACTGGCTCATTCCAAGCTGCTGCTGGGGACCTCGCCAACATCTCCCAGTTTGCGGTGCATCGCTGCATCCGTCAGGTCACCAATGCCCTCTTCAGAAGGAGACGAGACTTCATCTCTTTCCCTATGACCCCAGACAAGCAGCGTGACCGTGCTCTGGGCTTTGCGAGGGTAGCAGGCTTCCCCATGGTGCAGGGCGCCATTGACTGCACGCATGTGGCTTTGCGTGCTCCGCGAGAGAATGCAGAGGAATTCAGGAACAGGAAGGGGTTCCATTCCTTGAATGTGCAGTTGGTCTGTGACCACAGACAGGTGATACTCGCTGTCAATGCCCACTATCCGGGCAGCTGCCACGATGCTTTCATCCTGCGCCAGACTACTGTGGCAGAAGTTTTCGAGGCAGCGCATCAGCCAGTTGGTTGGCTTCTGGGGGACAAGGGGTACGCATTGAGCACCTGGCTGATGACACCGCTCCGTACACCAAACACCCCTGCTGAGCTGCGGTACAATGAAAGCCATCAAGCAACCAGGAACATTATTGAGCGCACAATCGGCGTGCTGAAACAACGGTTCCGCTGTCTGGACCATTCCGGAGGAGCCCTGCAGTACTCGCCTGAGCAAGTTTCGAACTTCGTAGTCGTGTGCTGCATGTTGCACAACATGGCAATCCTCAGGACCCAGCCAATGCCACCAGGCCTTGTAGCACCACCAGAGGAGGAGGAGGAAGAGGAGGAAGAGGACGAGGACGATGATCATCAGCAGCACCAAGGCGGGAGGGCGGCCCACAATGGTCAAACTGCAAGGGCCGTCCGTCAACGACTAATAGCAAGCCGCTTCTAGGGCCCCTGCCATTGCTACAAACACTAATCAACCCAGCACGCAACCCCTAAGCCGGCCAAGGCACCAATAATTCCAAGCACCAGCCATGTATATTTTGAAAACAGAAACTTATTTATTTTACAAACTCTGTGTGTGTCAATTCCTCATGACAAACTCATAGAAATAAACACAAAAAAACAGTCAATAACATAACTGGTTCTCACAACCTGGAGATAATGTCCAAAACACTAAACAAAAGTTGGACCACGACCCTCGGCCTTTAATAAAAAAATGACCAGCATTTTGGCACACCTCCTACTTTTTGCCCTTCGAGGGTGATCTCCTTCCCTTGCGCACTTCCCCCCTTCCAACCCTACTGCTCCTCCATAATGGGACCTCAGTGGCTGCAGCAAGGCTGGTGGAAGGCTGCTGCTCGTCAGACCCTGACACTGCAGATGCCCCTGAAGGACGGCCTCGACCACTTCTGGGCCTGGAGGGCCCGGCTGCAGACTGCACCAACTCTGCATGGGCGGCAGCAGTCTGTCCTACAGGCGGTGGCAAGTGCAGTGGAGAAGTGACAGTGTTGGCAGCAGGAATGCTGTCATCGTGAGAGAGGCCAGCAACTCCCTGCTCGCCCGACACACTGGCACTCCCACGGGGCAGCACTTCAGCATCCGGAGCAATCTGCCGGAGAACAGATTGCTGGCCTGCTGCGGCGCGGTGACAGCCCCGGGGACATGTGCACGAACCATCGAGGTTGGCAGCAGTCTGTGCTCGCGTGGCCTCCATCTGAGTCTGTATGAGAGCAGTCAGAGGTGGGATCACGGCAGCCAGTGACTGAATTGCAGCACTAAGCTTTAGTGTGGCATCCGCCTGTGCTACAGCGAAGTGCTCCACACTCCTTGCCAGTGACTCAATGCATTCGGGCACCCTTCCCACTGCACCCATGAGCTCAGTGTGCATGCCCACCGCCTGGCTGTTCATTTCTGCAATCAGCCGCTCCTCCTCTGCGTCCATTGCAGTAGGAGTCGCTGGCATACTCTCCCTCTGGGGAGAAGGCCCCCGTTCTTCCCTACCCCCCCCATGGCGTTGCTGCAGCCCGCTGGGTCCTGGAGCTTCACCATCATCAGCCCCTTCCCCCCTGCTCCCCTCCGGGGAAGGCGTGTTCCCAGTGTGGGCATGGGCTTCCTCGGGAGAGGGTGGCACTGATGCTCCGGCTTCCTCTTCCTCCTCGGCTGCAGCATCACTCCCAGTGGCAGCTTGAGGGCCCGTCTCCTCAGCTGGTGAATCACCATCTGAAAGCAGGGAGGTACAAGAGTGGCTTTAGCGTGAGGACAGGGTGGCAGTAAGGGAGGAATAAGTGCAGCGAGTTAGCAAGTTGGATTGAAAGTGTCAAAGGCTGGTATTGTGAGGGACAAGTGGAAGGACAGAGGACAAAAAGGTGATGACCTTACCATTGCTGTCCACAACGGGGTCGGCGTCTCCAGTGGCGACGGGACCGATCACCCGGCTTGCCACAATCCTGTGGACGCGCTCCTCCAGATCGCTGAGGGGTTGCAGCTGAAGCCGCCCTCCACCCGTCCGTTGCTGCTGTCTCCGATTATGAGCCAGCTTAGCCTGCAAGAAAAAGGACAGCATCTGAGTAAATATACAGCCATGGTCTTGCCTGATGTGCCTCCCATAGGTGAATAGCCCTTACAATATACAGCCATGGTCTTGCCTGATGTGCCTCCCATAGGTGAATAGCCCTTACTGTATGCAAAGTGTAGAATGTGTGTGTGTGTTTGATGAAAGGGCCATAGGTGTTGGATGAGTGTTGTGCATTGGGGTTTTAAGACACTCTGGCCATAGAGTGAGGTTGAGATGGAGGGATGGAGAGGTATTGAGAAAAAGCCACTCACCCTGACGACCCGAGTGAGGTCGTTGAACTTTTTGCGGCACTGGACATGGGTCCTGGGCACCATGCTCCTGGAGGAGACGCTCTGAGCCACCTCCCTCCACACTCTTCTGAACTCGCGTGGCAAAGGCCTCCTGCCACTCTCCGGGAACAGCATGCATCGTCTGCGCTCTACTGCGTCAACCAGAGCATCCAAGGCCCGCTCGGTGAAGCGATGAGCGCGTTCTCTCACCCTCTCCATGCTTGGCAGCAAAATGGATTACAGGTCTCTCCAGGCTGAGATTCAAGGCTGCAATGAGCAGGGTGTGGCTGGGGAGCAAGTGGCCCCCCCCCGCTTTAAGAAGTGTCCGGCGCCAGTGTGTCTGTGTTCCCTCGCTAACTGGCAGCAGCTGCGCTGCGCTCGTGCGCTGAGTTAGCGCCTCACTCCTTGGCCTTTGCGCCTTAAGACAGGTGTGCCGCGCCTGCTTTAGCGCTCCACTCACCTCCCGGGGCGGTAAAAGTGAAGTTTCCTATCAGTGCCGATAATTAGCGCCAGGCGCTAATATTTGTGTCCGGACGATATTTGCGCCCCAAATGGGGCGCGACCTAATTTCTACCCCCAACAGTTTTATTTGAAATCACAAGCTTTCGGAGCGGCTGCTCCTTCGTCAGGTGAAGTGAAGGAATACGAATCGGCACAGCATATATAGACAGAGAACAATGTCAGACGACTACAGTTAATCTTTCTGACTGCCTTTTATCACACCTCGGCAGAGAGACAATCAGGTCAGTCAGGAAGACATTATAACAAAGACGATAGCAAAATACAACTAAGACAATGAGGTGGGGTCACAGGGGGTCTAATGTGTCAGATGCTGCAGTCTGTATGGAAAACCAAAAACTTTAAACTTTTTACTTTTTTTACTGGAAATCACATCTGTGAACAAGCCAACGACGACTCGAGTCTGGATGACTCTATGTCAGGTGGGGTTACATTTAGCGTGACATGAACCTAAGACATGGGTTCATGTCACGCTACATGTAACCCCACCTGACGTCATCCAGACTCGAGTCGTCGTTGGCTTGTTCACAGATGTGATTTCCAGTAAAAAAAAGTAAAAAGTTTAAAGTTTATGGTTTTCCATACAGACTGCAGCATCTGACACATTAGACCCCCTGTGACCCCACCTCATTGTCTTAGTTGTATTTTGCTATGTCTTTGATATAATGTCTTCCTGACTGACCTGATTGCCTCTCTGCCGAGGTGTGATAAAAGGCAGTCAGAAAGATTAACTGTAGTCGTCTGACATTGTTCTCTGCACAGGCATTGTTCTCTGTCTATATATGCTTTGCCGATTAGTATTTCTTCACTTCACCTGACGAAGGAGCAGCGCTCCGAAAGCTTGTGATTTCAAATAAAACTGTTGGACTATAACCTGGTGTTGTGCGACTTCTCACACCTATCTTTGTCATCGGCAAATTTGGATATATGACTTTCTATGCCATCATCTAAGTCGTTAATAAATATTGTGAATAGTTGAGGCCCCAACACAGATCCCTGCGGGACACCACTAGTCACATCCTGCCAATTTAAGTACCTACCCATTATCCCTACTCTCTGTCTCCTGCCGCTCAGCCAATTTCCTAACCAGGTCAATAATTTGTCTTCAACTCCGTGGGCTTCTACATTAGATAACAGTCTCTTATGTGGGACTTTATCAAATGCCTTCTGGAAGTCCATATAAATAACATCTGTAGACATTCGCCTGGCCACTACTTTAGTCAACTCCTCAAAAAATTTAATCTGGTTTGTCAGGCATGACCTACCTTTCACAAATCCAGGCTGGCTCTCTCTGATCAACTGAAAATTTTCGAGGTGTTCAGTCACCCTATCCTTAATTATAGACTCTAGCAATTTCCCGACAACAGATGTTAGGCTAACTGGTCTATAATTCCTTGGTTTCCCTCTCACCATTCTTAAAAAGTGGAGTGATGTGCAATTTTCCAATCTAAAGGGATGGTTCCTGAATCTAGTCATAGGCCTAAAAATTCAGTTGCTTTGCGCATCCTGTTAGCATCCTAAGAGGGCGCTAACGGGATGCAAAGCAATGAGTGCCTGGGCGCGGCACCGCCAACGCTGCCTACGAAATTCAGCGGGAGGTTAGTAGCGGCGGTAACCGTGAGCACCCCGCGGCGCTGCCGGCGATGATGTAATCGCCGTGCGCAGCACCCCGCTCGCGATCTTCGGTAGCGCCCCCTGACTTACCGCCGGACGCTATGTCCGACGGGGTCAGGGGGGCCTACCTGCGGCCGGGGCGGCGCTAATTAAAGGGGAGGTGCTGGGCGGCCATTTTTGTTGCTGGCCGCCTGCCAGCACCTGCCCCCTCTGCCATCCCCGGCCTCCTCTGAAGCCCTCCTGTGGAGTGCCGGCTGCGCTCCGTGAGCCCAGCACTTCTCGAGTGCCAGACCCTTTTGCCGGCACTCCGATCCCAGGTGGCCCAGCTGGGCCCCAGGTCACGCTGCGCTAGGCCCCTCCCTTTTAAGAAGGGATGGAAGGCCTGCAGTACTGCGGCGCGACGTGCCGCAGCGCCACGCCGCGATATTCACTCGCAGTGCCCCAAGATTGAGGCGGGGTGCTTCCAGTAGCACCCCGCTTCCCTCTTGGGGTGCTACCGGTGAATTTTGGCCGCGGGGGTGCTATTCGGGGCGCAAAAAGTAGCGCCCCGGCGAAGTTAGCACCCCAAAGGGGACGCGACTCAATTTTTCCTCCATAGAGTCATAACGGCACAGAAGGAGGCCATTCGGCCAATCGAGTCCGTGCCAGTAGAGAACTTTGGAAGATTATAGTTAGGGCATCTGCAATGTGCTCACCTACTTCCTTTAAAACCCTGGGATGGAAACCATAAGGCCCTGGGGATTTGTCACTCTTTAGTGCCATTATTTTCTTTATTACTGTTATTTTAGCTACATTAATTTTATTGTCCGTCTCCGATTCAATATTAGTTTCTTTGGGATTTCCGGCATGCTATCCTCTTCATCTATTGTGAATACTGACGTAAAGTAATTATTCAACATGTCCACCATTTCCTTAGTATCATTGACAGTATCACCGTTATCAATTTTAAGGGGTAAACATTGCTCCTGACTACCCTCGTTTTCCTAATGTAACTATAAAAATTCTTCGTATTGATTTTGATGTCTCTTGTAATTTTCTTTCAATACTCTTTTTGTAGCTCTTACTATCTGTTTTGTGACCCTTTGCTGTTCTTTGTATCTTTCCCATTTACCAGGATCTGTGCTATTTTTTGCATTTTTGTCTGCTCTTTCCTTTAGTTTTATGCTATCCCTTACCTCTTTAGTTGTCCATGGCTGGTTTTTTTTTGGCAAGTAGAGCTCTTGCCCCTCAGGGGTATAAACTGGTTCTGTATCACCTTAAATTCTTTTTTAAACATCTCCCACTGATCTTCTGTCGTTTTACCCATTTACAGATTTGCCCAGAAGAGAGGTGGCAGTGATTGTCCTGAAACGTTAACTCTGTTTCTCTCTCCACGGATGTTGCCTGGCCTGCTGAGTTTTTCCAGCGTTTTCTGTTGTTGTTACAAATTTGCCCAGTTTACTGTGGACAGTCTCTGCCTCATCCAATTGAAGTCAGCCTTACCTAAATCTAGAATCTTAGTAGCTGTAAGGGGTTCGCGTGGCTCTGTGCTTAGCCTGGGTGCTAGTGCGGGGTTAGGCCTTGTTGCCTGTTCTGGTCTCCAGCCAGCCTGGTAGCACTAGACACCTGTGAGTGGTTCAACCCACTCGCCCTTACGGTTATGACACTGGACATAGGTGCGAGAGCAGTAAATGCAGAGAAAAACTCAGGTAGACCCGGTTGAATAGTACGAAATGGAAAATCTTTATTGCATATTATTCAAGATTACAAAATACATGTCATGAGCACAGATTAATGACAGTACAAACTTACATACATTTATGCAACTAGGTTTAGGGAAACGAGGAGCGCACGACACATCGTAAAAAGGGGCACACATTATAATTATCCTTAAAACAAAAACCCTCCCCTATCAATACCTGTCCTAATCTAGATCTGTAGGATCGAGAACCATGCTCATCACTCGTGATAACTCGGAGAATTCTAAAACGATGCTCGGATGGTTTCGCCACAGCACCTGACTATTCACGTGTTGATCAGGGGTCTCTGTACCCCACTTGTTTACTCGCTTTGCTCCGGCTAGCAGGCTGGACTGTCTGCCGTCATGAAGATCTGTGTTGACCTCGGAACTCTGATAAAATTCAAAGAAGAGTCTTCCTGTGCCCGACACCAGTTAGCCGGTAGAATTCAAAGAAGAGTCTTTCTGGATCGACACCAGTTCGATAAAATTCGAAGAAAAGTCTTCCTGCGTCAGTTCGTGCAGTAACCTATAGAGTTCAAAAATGGTCTATATATTTTCGGGCGCGGTCGGGGTTTACTGACCGCCGCGGCACGTGGATTCTTCTTCTTCTCTTCTCATCTCGTTTCGTCTCGTCGGGCCTTCGGGTCCCTACACCGTCTACCGACCCTCGGGATGGTGTACCCGCTTACCGGCCTTTGCAGCCCAGCTCTTCACAGATCTTCGCGGCAAGCCACGAGGTTGACTCTCGGAAGATCAGCGGACCAAGAGCTCGGTGGGCCGCAAACGAGAGCCAGGGGTCGAATCAAGAGAAAGATGGACGTTTGTTTACTACAGTTATACTACTGTAATTCTTTATCTCCTGCCCAATCTTAATGTTCATCTTTTGTCATGTTTTGGCGCTCAAACTTCTTGTATGGGGTGGTTCTTGTCGTTAATGGGTTTTGGTGATACTTGTAACTGTCTAAGTACCCGTTAATGTTTCTCCCATTGTGGAACCGGCTAGGAGTCTCCCTGGAGGGGTTTTGGGGCCCTCTGAATTCTTGCTGTGAGTACCCACGAACGGCTCTCTCATCGTAGAGCCGTGGGGAATTTGCGTATCAATGTCTTTGGATGGGCCCTTAATTGCCCAGTACAATAGCCCTCGTTTGTGCATGGAAAACCGATTCCAGCACTTATGTTCTCTTAGGTGTACAAAATGCAAAACGATCGCGTCTTGTCTTATTTCATTATGCTGAGTACTGTCCGATCTTGCTGAAATGTTTATTGAAACGCCATCTTGTCTGCCTACTGAAAAGTCTAGAAACTTCTGCCACGAGGCGCGGCGGCCATTTTACAGGCTGCTTGTGTCCGTTTTTGAACCTGACAGCATTTTGCTGAAATAAAGCTGTTTTTACGAAACTGTATGTCTCTATCTCGTTATTTCGAAATCGCGATAATTTGCGAATTCTACAGTCCCGCCGTTTGATGCGAATAACTCCGCTTATCGTATCAGTTAAAAATGGTGGTGAGCAACATTATCTCGATTCTCCATATCCAAATACTCCCTTAACTTAAACTATCTAGGGTCTCTGTGTTGTCCTTATTTCCCAGGGAAAAATTACATTTTTCAAAAAAACCGTAGGCAGTATTTGCCTTTAACTTACACCGCGTGTATGTCCTCCAGGTGTAACAGGCCGATGCCTCTTGCACCACCTGTATATGCATGTTTTTTATTATTCAAGGAAAAGAAAAACAAAACAATCAAACAACCATAATTCAACAACACAAAATTAAAATAATCAAAACAACTCTTAAACATACAGAGTTCCAAACTTAGTTACAGGTTCTAAGAAAAATAACAATCAATTAACAATTCGAGACACACATGGAAAAACTGGAGTGGCGCCACTCTGGCCGTTTACGCGGTGCTTTCTTCGTGCACGCGCACGTAACGCTCTCGCCACTCTCCCGTGTTCTCCTGCTTTGTGAGGCGCTTGCCTCTCTTGCAGTGCACGACCAATAGGTACACTACAATTATTACTTGGCACACAACTAAAATGTGGGAGGCTATTCTAATCCAGGAAGGCACTTCAATGTTGGTGAACAGATCCCACCACGGTGGGATTACTATGTCTAGGATCTCTGACCCTATCTCGACAGTCTTTTGCTCAAGGGTATAAAAATGTTTCTGCGAAACCGCAACGGCTTTCAAAAGTTTGGTGAGGTGTTCAGGGAGAGGGGGAATGAGGTATCCGAAATGCGCGACGAATCGCTGCAAGTCGGTAAAATTCTCCTTTACTGTTAGATGAACAGTGGATGGTTCAGGGATCGGGACAATTCGCTGCTGTGCCACTTGAACTTCAGCCCTGGGTTTAAAACAGAAACTGCTGTCACTCACCGGACACCGGCTACGGTTTCCATGCTGGTAGTGTTGCGCTGCAGTGGTAACACAATATGTTCCACCCCCTATGTATGCCACCTGCGGAGGCACATGATCTTGTGCCATTGCCTCCATGGTGCAATTCATGGGCTTGGCGCCAGCCGTTCTGAACCCGCACTGTGGTGATAAAAAGGCATTCAAGTGCTGGGGACACAGGATTATGTGTGCTCCCCTGCCACGACAACCAGAGAGATCTGTACCTGTCATCGTTTGCTCCCAGCGGATGACGTAAGGTGGGACCGCTGCGTAGCGAATGTGGGCTCCCCCCTGAATGACACCAATGTTCTCTACCCGATACACCGGGGCGGGCTTTGCTGTGTCGCCCAAAACCGGCATACGTAAGACTATACCCATTATGGTATGGTTTGACCGTCCGCAGTCCACGGGGACTGGGTATGCTTCTGAAGCTAGCCTGAGCTGGCACGGGCTTAATGCGTTCTGAAAAGGGTGGAGCGCCTGCAGGTGTTTGTTACTTATCCAGGACGGGACCAAACCTTGTTTTAAATCCTCCAAATTACTGCGGCCCTCGCCCAGTAACCACGCCCCGTAAAGCACGCACACCTCGTTCTGCGCAGCCTGATCGGATGCATTCCGATCTTCCCTGATCAGGGCATTTACCGTGCTTCTCCAGCTCTGCTATAATTTCCTTTAAGTGTAGCGTCATGGCCTGGTCCTCATGTAACCCAGACCCTACCACCTTATTTTCGTCTGTAAGAATATTCTTTAATTGTGTTTTTAAACCATTAATCTGGGTCTGCAACTCCACGTTGTCTAGAGCATTGACCACAGATGTTCCTGTATTAAAAGCGGTGAACATATCGTTCACAATACCCCTTCTTTGTCTCCCCACCTGGCCCAAAACTTCGTGTGGTGTGGTGTACAAGCTTGTCTTGTCAATCTCTGCAAAATCAAACTCGTAGAATTGTCTAAACATATTGGTCAACAGGACCTGGTACAATTGTTCCGTCTCTTTGGGGCACCACTCTGGCAACCGCACCTCGGTGAGATTTAAAATCACCGAGGCCACCGCGTAATGTACCCCCTGAAATAGTATCTGGTCTGTAGGGACCAGTACCAAACCATTCCCGGGTCCCTTACTGGTTTTAGGGCACCCTTCCTCCTGAGCCAAAACCACCGGAATCGTGGGCGGGGCCTTGCGTGGGCGCGTAATGAGTTCAGTGGCGTTTACCGGGATCGGAGAGTATGGGGCTCCGCACCCCCTGGTGCTAGCATCCCACCTCATCCCTTTCCCATAATCCTGCCACTGATTTACGAAAAATATGGAGATGCCTTTGGGGCAAACGTGCTTCGACCCCCACATACATACATAGATTCCCTCATCCGGTTCCCACCATTTGTCCCAACAGACTCTCAATTGTCCGTTAGTCCCCGTAATTGTCCGATGGGTATTATTACCCAATCGCTCCCACTCGACCGAAGAATTCCTCATATTCCTGCTCAGCTTTCGTAGCCACCACCATCGGCTCAATGGGACATTCCCATTACAAGTCAAACAAATCCGTTTGCCGACGGTGACACTGACTCTGGGTGCGATGATCCTCACTTTGGGGCACATCAAAGAAGTCTCTTTGTAGGCAAATCCCGATGTACTGGAATATTCAGTTGAATTCGTTCCCAGCCATCCTGGCCACCTTCCTTGTGGAAATAAGTGGCGGTCTCCTCAGCCTCTCGCCTCCCGGTTTCCATCCACCGCGATGGGGGCCGTGTCCCCGGAGCAACCAAACACCACGACATCCTTGGTGCGGCCTCGATAGGCCAATCCACATCCGATTGCCGCGAGCACTACCAGAATCCGTTCCATCCTTCCTTGGTTCCTGTGATCAGATAACATGAGGTAGCCAGCCTCCCAAGAGTCTCTGGCTTTTGTGAAGGGTGAGCGGGTCCCCTGACCTCGCCTCACGTAAAAAGACATGTGCACTGGATAGACTTTTAACTAAACCTATTCTAAACTCCCATCATTTATCTTTTACTTATCAAAATTAAACTATAAAACTTACAAAACTTACAAACTAAAACTTATCACTTATCTTATAAACTGTACAGCGCCGCCCGTTCCCAGGGCGGCCTACTCAAATTCTGTGAAGGCGGCCACAAGCTTTTCCCAACGGTGGGAGGGCACCGACCCCTTCCTTTGATCTGCCGCAGCCTGTCTCTGCTGCGCTGTGACTGGGCTCTCCCTGGGCTGCCTTAGCCTTGGACCTACGCCTGGGGACATATGGGGGACTTGACCATACCTTCCTGGGCTGGGGTGTCCGACTTGACCTACGGGGAGCTACCGGGGGCAAGAACTCCAGGACCGACGGACCGGGTTTCGAGACTTCCACCGTTGCGACCTGTGGTCCCACCACAGCCGCTGGCTCCGCCTCCCCTGGCTCCGCCTCCCTGAACTCGGGATCTGCAGTCTCTGGCACCGCCCTACTTGGCCCAGTAGGTGGCCCTTCACTCGCAGTCCCTACCTCCCCCGAGGGCAAGACTTCCAAGGCGGACGGACTGGGTTCTGAGACTTCCATCGCCACGACCTGTGGTCCCACCACAGCCGCTGGCTCTGCCTCCCCTAGCTCCGCCCCCCTGAGTTCTGGACCTGCAGTTTCTGCTTCCACCCTGCGTGGACCTCCACTCGCTGTCCCTGTCTTCCCTTTACTTGAATCGGGGGCGAACCTTTCGTCCTCCGATCCCAGCTCCTCTTCGCTCGGGTCACTATCTTGGTCGAGCTCCTCGAACTCTTCCTCATCTGACTCCCAACCCCAATAAAGGATCCTACATTTTGCTAGGATGTCCTCTCCCCTGATGCAAGCTGCTTTACCAGCCTGTGTACCCTGCGGTCCTACCCGGGGCTGCAAGTCCCCACTCGCAGGTTTGGCCCCTGTGGTTGGCCCTTGTGCACCCGGCTTATACAGTTTGCACTGGTTAAAATCCTCATACTTCCTGCTTCTGGCTACCCTGCAGGCTGCTTTTATCTCTCTAAGCTGCTCTTCTAGCCCATCTATTTTCCCCATTAAGCGGACGTTCTCCTCCCGTAAGGCCTGCTCTCTAAGCTGCCCTTCTAGCCCGTCTACTTTCCCCATTAAGCGGGCGTTCTCCTCCCGCAGGGCCTGCTCTTTTAACCTGGCCTCCTTACAGGAGACTCCCTCCTGTGCGTGTCTTTTAAAAGGACACAGGTAGGCAGGCTGCGTGGGCTCTAGTCATTGGGTACTGGTGGACGGGGTTGCGGCATCTGCGGGGCCGGTAGCGACTGCCACCCTTCCTTGCAAAATCATGAGGGTCCGCATGGCTCCCAGCATTGATTCTATCGCATCGGGATGGATATGCACACCAGCTCCCTTATCGGAGGCAGGCGCCTGGGCTCGGGCTGCGGGATTTTTTATCCCTGGACTTCTTCCAAGGGTTCCTGCAGTTCTTGCGCCAGTGCCCTGTCTTTCCGCACCCGAAACAAGCATTACTGGCTTGTGGGACGCGATTTCCCTCCTGATGCCACTCCTTTTGAGCCGGGGCGGTGGGCCGTGCCTCATGCACCTTTCCCTTAAGGGGACGCGCTCCCGTACTCCTAGTATTACGGTACCCTACCGTGAGTTGGTTTAAGACCGACTCCTCAGTTGTGATGGGGTTAGTGGGGTCAAACCACACTTTGGCCCGCTCCCTGACGGCTGGCAAACTGTTGGCTACTAAACATCTGAGCCAGTGAGCTAAACCGACACCGTCTATGCGGTGACGCGCTGGCGCGCCTGGGCAGCTACGCTGATATACCGGCCACAGCCTGTCGGCGAAAACCTTCGGGGGTTCTCCCTCCATCTGCATAGTCTGTCCCAATCTAACAAACGGACCTTCGTCGTCCGCCCCCAACACTTCTAGGACCTCCTCTCTTAACTCCTCATAGGTCCTATTACCCCTTTTACTCGCGTCTGAGAGACACTGGAGGATCGAGCTGTCCAGTGAGAACAGCAGCATTTTTGCCCTTTCTACATCGTCGCAGCCGTTAATGGCTGCGGTCTGCTCTACCTCCCTGAAATGTACGGAAGGGTCGTCTGACTCGGACAGCTTCCGTACGTGACTGATCATAGCCCTCAGCTGGTGTGCATTGTGCGGCAACACAAGCTGGCTGAGGAGATCCCCCGCTGCCCCATTGGCTCCGTCCGGGCCCCTCTTGAGACCCGTGACCGGACACAACGGTCCCGGCTTCGACTACTACCTCAGGGGGCTGTACTACCTCGGGGACCTCTTCCTCTACTTCTACCACTTCCTCCCTTACCCAGGTTGCCGAATAGCTGGGTGGCGCGGAGGGCACAGTGGCAAATACCTCCTCTGCTTTGTTAGGTAGGGATTTTTGAAATTCCCCACCCACCGGCGGCTGGTGTGCTGACGGGCTGATAAGGCACACCATGCCGTGCGCTTTATTCAGGGCCTCTTTAAGGTTCCCTATCTCTCTCTGGCAGACGCTGTGGTCGGCCCCCTCATGTTTATCTTCGAGGGCCATCTTATATGCCGCCCTAACTCCCTTTAAGCTCTCTTCCTGGGCTTTTATTTGAGCAGCTAGGCGGGCACATCGTTCCCTGATTCTACCCTCATTTAATTTTGCCTCAGTGACCTGGCACTCGAGGTAATCTATTTTCGCCTCATGGTGGTTGGCGACTAACTGGCGTTCCTGATGCAACGCATTTAAGGACGCGATGAGCTGCTGCCCCCCCGCGACCTTTTCCTCCATCTCCACCTCCAAACCCTTGATCTGAGCTGCCTGCGCTACGATGACCTGGTCCGAAAGCTGGACTTGCCTTTTATAACACATCAGCCAGACCGCTTTCTCTACCGATTTTCTGTGTTCTTTACTGCCTGTCCACCTGATGGCTGCGTCTAGCGGACGCTTATCCACCAACAGGTCACTTATCCATCTCTTAGTCAAATTAACCTTACCAAACACATAATCGGCTATTCTCTCTTCCATAACATTTCGCCCATTCATACCAGGGTCTAACACATTACTTTCTCGCTGCCAGTGTCCTGCCGCGGTCGCCATTTTCTGTAAGGGGTTCGCGTGGCTCTGTGCTTAGCCTGGGTGCTAGTGCGGGGTTAGGCCTTGTTGCCTGTTCTGGTCTCCAGCCAGCCTGGTAGCACTAGACACCTGTGAGTGGTTCGACCCACTCGCCCTTACGGTTCTGACACTGGACTTAGGTGCGAGAGCAGTAAATGCAGAGAAAAACTCAGGTAGACCCGGTTGAATAGTACGAAATGGAAAATCTTTATTGCATATTATTCAAGATTACAAAATACATGTCATGAGCACAGATTAATGACAGTACAAACTTACATACATTTATGCAACTAGGTTTAGGGAAACGAGGAGCGCACGACACATCGTAAAAAGGGGCACACATTATAATTATCCTTAAAACAAAAACCCTCCCCTATCAATACCTGTCCTAATCTAGATCTGTAGGATCGAGAACCATGCTCACCACTCGTGATAACTCGGAGAATTCTAAAACGATGCTCGGATGGTTTCGCCACAGCACCTGACTATTCACGTGTTGATCAGGGGTCTCTGTACCCCACTTGTTTACTCGCTTTGCTCCGGCTAGCAGGCTGGACTGTCTGCCGTCATGAAGATCTGTGTTGACCTCGGAACTCTGATAAAACTCAAAGAAGAGTCTTCCTGTGCCCGACACCAGTTAGCCGGTAGAATTCAAAGAAGAGTCTTTCTGGATCGACACCAGTTCGATAAAATTCGAAGAAAAGTCTTCCTGCGTCAGTTCGTGCAGTAACCTATAGAGTTCAAAAATGGTCTATATATTTTCGGGCGCGGTCGGGGTTTACTGACCGCTGCGGCACGTGGATTCTTCTTCTTCTCTTCTCATCTCGTTTCGTCTCGTCGGGCCTTCGGGTCCCTACACCGTCTACCGACCCTCGGGATGGTGTACCCGCTTACCGGCCTTCGCAGCCCAGCTCTTCACAGATCTTCGCGGCAAGCCACGAGGTTGACTCCCGGAAGATCAGCGGACCAAGAGCTCGGTGGGCCGCAAACGAGAGCCAGGGGTCGAATCAAGAGAAAGATGGACGTTTGTTTACTACAGTTATAGTACTGTAATTCTTTATCTCCTGCCCAATCTTAATGTTCATCTTTTGTCATGTTTTGGCGCTCAAACTTCTTGTATGGGGTGGTTCTTGTCGTTAATGGGTTTCGGTGATACTTGTAACTGTCTAAGTACCCGTTAATGTTTCTCCCATTGTGGAACCGGCTAGGAGTCTCCCTGGAGGGGTTTTGGGGCACTCCGAATTCTTGCTGTGAGTACCCGCGAACAGCTCTCTCATCGTAGAGCCGTGGGGAATTTGCGTATCAATGTCTTTGGATGGGCCCTTAATTGCCCAGTACAATAGCCCTCGTTTGTGCATGGAAAACCGATTCCAGCACTTATGTTCTCTTAGGTGTACAAAATGCAAAACGATCGCGTCTTGTCTTATTTCATTATGCTGAGTACTGTCCGATCTTGCTGAAATGTTTATTGAAACGCCATCTTGTCTGCCTACTGAAAAGTCTAGAAACTTCTGCCACGAGGCGCGGCGGCCATTTTACAGGCTGCTTGTGTCCGTTTTTGAACCTGACAGCATTTTGCTGAAATAAAGCTGTTTTTACGAAACTGTATGTCTCTATCTCGTTATTTCAAAATCGCGATAATTTGCGAATTCTACATAGCTGTTTCGTGTTTCTCCTTTTCAAACGCTACTTTGAACTCGATCATGTTATGATCGCTATTGGATAAATGTTCATGCACAGTTAGGCTGTTAACTAATTCTGGCTCATTACTCATTACTAAATCTAATATGGCTTGCCCCCTTGTCACCATTACTGACACTAGCTTTTTATTCCAGATTTATTAATTGAATTTAAATTCCCCAGCTGCCGTGGTGGGATGTGACCTCACCTCTCTGAATTATTAGTCCAGGCCTTCTCGATTACTAGTCCAGTAACATAACCACTATGCTACCGTTTCCCCATTTACTGGTGCTCTTGCCCAATTCCCCCATTCACTGGTGCTCTCCCCTAATCCCCCCATTTACTGGTGCCCTTCCCAATTCCCTGCTTTGGCCACACATCTAGCCCATCAAACCTGGCAGAGGAATTGTGATTGTCCTGGAATAACCTGCATTGCAGGTGGCAATATTTTGGATCTGCAGTGAATTGTAGAAACCATTGTTGGAGGGATCCCAGAGGACATTTACAGACAGTGGGAACTTTTGTGTAAAAAATGGAGTTTGATTTCTCTTTTTCTTAATTTAAATGTTTCCACCATCCAAAATGATTTCACGACGACAAAAATCTAGGCTGACACTCCCAGTGCAGTACTGAGGGAGTGCTGCACTGTCGGAGGTGGCGTCTTTCAGATGAGACATTAAAACTGTCTGCTCTCTCAGCTGGACGTAAAAGATCCCACTGCACTATTTCGAAGAAGAGGAGTTCTCCCCAGTGTCCTGGTCAATATTTATCCCTCAATCAACATAACAAAAAAAAACCAGATTATCTGGTCATTATCACATTGTTGTTTGTGGGAGCTTGCTATGTGCAAATTGACTGACGTGTTTACTACATTACAATAGTGACTACACTTCAAAAAGTACTTCATTGGCTGTAAAGCGCTCTGGAACGTCCTGAAGTCGTGAAAGGCGCTATAGAAATGCAAGTCTTTCATTTCTTTTCATAAAAAAAAAGCACTGGTGTTCACTTCTAGAGGGATGGAATTGAAAAGCAGAGCAGTTAAGTTAAACCTGTATAGCCCACACTTGGAGTACTATGCACAGTTCTGGGCTCCATATTATAAAATATATTGTAGAGGCACTGGAGAAGGTGCAAAAAACGATTTACCAGAATGATACCAGAACTCAGGAAAGACTGAACAGGCTGGGGCTCTTTTCTCTGGAAATGAGAAGACTGAAGGGGTGACCTGATAGAGGTCTTTAAGATTAAGAAAGGGTTTGATAGGGTAGACATAGAGAAGATGTTTCCACTTGTGGGGTAGACCAGAACAAGAAAGGATATACTTGCCATAGAGGGAGTGCAGCGAAGGTTCACCAGACTGATTCCCGGGATGGCAGGACTGTCGTATGAGGAGAGATTGGGTCGACTAGGCCTGTATTCATCAGAGCTTAGAAGAATGAGAGGGGATCTCATTGAAACGTATAAAATTCTGACAGGGCTAGACAGACTGGATGCAGGGAGGATGTTTCCCCTGGCTGGGGGGTCTAGAACGAGGGGTCAGAGTCTCAGGATACGGGGTAGGACATTTTTAGGACTGAGATGAGGAGAAATTTCTTCACTCAGAGGGTGGTGAACCTGTGGAATTCTCTACCACAGAGGCTGTGGAGGCCAAGTCACTGAATATATTTAAGGAGATAGATAGATTTCTAGACACAAAAGGCATCAAGGGGTATGGGGAGAGAGCGGGAATATGGTATTGAGATAAAGGATCAGCCATGATCATATTGAATGGCGGAGCAGGCTCGAAGGGCCGAATGGCCTACTCCTGCTCCTATTTTTCTATGTTTCTAGAACTAGGGGCTGTAAATATAAGATAGTCACTGATAAATCGAATAAGGAATTCAGGAGAAACTTCTTTACCCAGAGAGTGGTGAGAATGTGGAACTCGCTGCCACAGGGAGTGGTTGAGGTGAATAGAGTAGATGCATTTAAGAGGAAGCTATATAAACACACGAGGGAGAAAGGAATAGAAGGATATGTTGATGGGGTTAGATGAAGAGGGGTGGGTCGAGGCTTGTGCGGAGCATAAAAAGACCAGCACAGACCTGTTGGGTCGAATGGCCTGTTTCTGTGTTGCAAATACTGTGTAATTATATGTAAACCGCAAACAAAATATACTCATGATTACAATATAAAGGATAAGAGAGCACACAGGGAATTCTTTGCCGCTTCTATCCTCCCTATGTACAATGTGCCAAACAATGATCAGGCACTCCCATAATCTCCATTCTGTTCGGGGTGCAGCAACAGATGAAAACACGGATGCATGTTGGTAATGAGGAGGTGCCCCAGTGAGACATCCTGTCCCCAGACACAGAGGTCCATTCCATCCGTAGTAATGTATCATGGATCTCACAGAGTCCTAGACAAGTCAAGATGGTAACATTTCCCCTGCCCCCGCCCCGATCCAAGAGGTTAGTGGATAAATGCATCGCATACCGTGGTACTAAGCTGCAAGCCGTAGTTCAGTGAGTAGCACTCTCGCCTCTGAGAAGGTCATGGGTTCAAGTCCCCACTCCAGAGACTTGAACAAATAATCTAGGATAAGGGAGTGCTGCACTGTCGGAGGTGCCGTCTTTCAGATGAGACGTTAAACCGAGGCCCCGTCTGTCTTCTCAGATGAACGTAAAAGATCCCAGGGCACTATTTTGAAGAAGAGCAGGGAGCTCCCTGGTGTCCTAGCCAATATTTATCCCTCAACCAACATCACTAAAACAGATTATCTGGTCCTTATCTCATTGCTGTTTGTGGGAGCTTGCTGTGCGCAAAACGGCTGCCGCGTTTCCCTACATTACAACAGTGACTACACTCCAAAAAGTACTTTGTTGGTTGTAAAGTGCTTTGGGAAGTCCTGAGGTCGTGAAAGTCACCATATAAATACAAGTTTTTTCTTTCTTTTACTATGTGACGGATCGCCACCTAAAACGGGCATAATCCACTCTTTCGTCTGTGGACAAATTTCCAGCACCTTCCTCTTTAAGGCACATTACCTTTAAGGCAGAAGGGGGCGGGGCCTCAGGTTTTACCCAGAGAATTCTGGGAGTTTTTCCAGAGAATTCTGGGAGCAGTCTCTCAGCCATTTTGTGTGCCATGCAGTGAATTAAAGTTTTCTTGTTTTCCACATATGGATTCAGCCTCCATTCGTGTTTCGCGGCAGCCTCAACATTGGTGACCCCAACGCTCAGAACGTATTCCGAGCACTGCAATGGCGGACACGAACGCAGTTTCCGTGAAACTGCCAGAGTTTTGGGAAAACCAGCCCGAAGCCTGGTTTCTCCAAGCTGAATCTCGCTTCCGGCTGCGAAATATCACCACAGATGGGACGAAGTACGACTATCTCGTCACATCACTCAGTAGCGCCGCAGTTTCCAAGGTTTGGACAACGCTGCAGAACCCACCAGAGGAAGGCAAGTACGCACATCTCAGAACAGCGCTCCTTAAAAAATTTACGGCCTCGGCATATCAGCGAAACTGCCACCTCCTCGACCTTCCAGGCCTCGGTGATGCCTCACCGTCAGACCTCCTCTCCCACATGCTCTCCCTCACCGACGAGAGCCCACCCGGATCCCTCTTCCGCACGCTGTTCATCCGCCAGCTCCCTCTCAGCATCCGCCCAGCGATCGTGGCGTCTGGCCTCACGAACCTGGAAGCCCTGGCCGATGAGGCCGACAAGCTGCTGTCCGCTCACTCCAGCCGCGACGTCACTCCGGACCTGGCAGCCAATGCCTGGGCGCGCCCCTCACCATCCAGCACACGGCCACAAGAGCCTTCACGCCCCACTAACCCGGGCCACTGTTACTACCATGCACGGTTCGGCGCTAGGGCACAACAGTGCACACCTCCCTGCTCTTTCAAGTCCGCCCCCGTTCCAGCCCCCGCGATGGCCGTGGGCCACGCGGGCTCCCTGCTGTTCGTCACGGATGACAAAATGGCTGCCGGTTCCTGTGCGACACTGGGGCTCAGCACAGCATCATCCCGGCCTCCTCCCTCGACATCCAAAAGGGCGAACGAGGACCGGCGCTGGCTGCTGCTAACGGCTCGGAAATCCGGACGTATGGCACCCGGATAGTCACCCTCGACCTCGCTGGTGCTCTCCCCCCTCATCGGCGCAGATTTCCTGTGTGCCCACGGCTTACTGGTAGACATCCCTCGTCACCGCCTCGTGGACATGAACACCCTGTCCTCCATCCTGGGCGCCATGGCCCCCCGCCGACATGGCGTCACAGTGCCACGCCCGGGCCACGGATGACTACTCAGCACTCCTGGCCAAATTCCCGGCCCTTACCAATCCGACCTTCTCCGCAGAGGCCGCCAAACACTGGGTGGAACACTTCATCCCCACCACAGGCCCCCCATTGTACGCCCACGCCCGCAGGCTGGACCCGGCCAAACTGGAGATCGCGCGGACCGAATTTGCCACCATGGAACAGCTCGGCATCATCCGCCGCTCCAACAGTCCCTGGGCCTCCCCACTCCACATCGCCCCCAAACCAGGCAGAGGTTGGCGCCCCTGCGGGGATTACCGCCGCCTCAATGACGCCACCACCCCGGATCGGTACCCCGTGCCGCACATTCAGGACTTCTCGGCTAGACTGGCCGGCCGCTCAGTCTTTCCCAAGGTCGACCTGGTGCGCGGCTACCACCAAGTCCCCGTCCACCCCGCGGACGTCCCCAAGACGGCCGTAATCACCCCCTTCGGCCTGTTCGAGTTCCTGCGGATGCCCTTCGGCCTCAAAAACGCGGCCCAGGCATTCCAACGGCTCATGGACTCGGTCCTTCGGGACCTGAAGTTCCTGTTCGTCCATAATCCACTCTTCCGTCTGTGGACAAATTTCCAGCACCTTCCCCTTTAAGGCACATTACCTTTCAGGCAGAAGGGGGCGGGGCCTCAGGTTTTACCCAGAGAATTCTGGGAGTTTTTCCAGAGAATTCTGGGAGCAGTCTCTCAGCCATTTTGTGTGCCATGCAGTGAATTAAAGTTTTCTTGTTTTCCACATATGGATTCAGCCTCCATTCGTGTTTCGCGGCAGCCTCAACAACTAAAGATATACAGAGCAAAAGATCCAAAAGTTTCAGTCTCCTGACTTGTGCCAAGTTTGGGGATCGGGAGTGGTTTGATGGCAGGACTGGGCGTCAATTTACACTTGATTAGCCAGTCAACGTACGGGCCTGGATTCTCCTCTGCTGTTCTTCTCGAAATTGGCCAGTGAAGCCTAACACCGCTCCAATCCCAATTTCCCCCCCACCCTGTCCACCACCTGCGCTTATCTCACCTGCCGCATGTAAATTACATCAGGGGGGCAGGGCCATTTCCCTGCCTTTTGGAAGGGCCTGATGAAGCCGCCCCTTTTGGAGGGAGAGGGCCTAGGTGTCGACACCTAGGCCTTAGACCTTTACTTTTTTTATTAGGCCTCGGCCCAGTCAGAGGCCTGATAACTGAAAGTGCCCTCCTTGGTCTTCAGGTCTCTTCTGCCCCCCTTTAAAAGGTCACCCCCCCCCCCTTCTCCGGATGCCGATCCCACTGTAACACCGTGAGAATTTCAGGCATACCAGCAGCGGGCTTCCTTTTCCTGACGTGCGAGCCTGCCCAAACCCTCCTCCGCTGTCAAACAATGGGGTGGGTGGGTGGGTGGGGGGGGGGGTAAACCAGTGTCCTGCGCTGCCCATAGAAGTCAAAGCCTTCACAAGAGGAAAGGGGAACACTGATTCGAATGGAGTGCAGGTGGACAAAGAGCTATTTTAAAACTTTGCTCCGAAATATTTTAATTGTCAAGAGTTAGAAAACAGTATTAAACAAACCTTAAAAGGAAGCTGAAACCTCAAACATAGCTTAACCTTCCAGAACACAGCACAAGTCAAGGGCTCAGAGATGGAGCTACAGTTACATGCACACTTGGTAAAAGCTGACAACTTAGCTTGCGTGAGGTACCAACTCCTGCCCGTGTAACGTGCAGCCTGGGTACAAGCGCTAATCCACGCTGTGTAGATGGCAGAGTGCCAATTCCACCCCTAAACCTCTTCGCACAGAACAGGTGGTTTGAGAGTGGGGGTAAGCTGTTTTGGTGTCGGCAGAGCTGCAATGCAGGGTAACGAGACAGAGAGAGGTACCCTGTGTTTGCATTTACTAGCCTTTTTTTTTGTCAGTCCCAATCAGTGCTTTTGATTAATAGGCATCTTCAGGAATGCTGCAATGCAGAGCAACGAGATGGAGGGGTACCGGTGATTTTATCCCACTGAAGAGGAGCTAGGCCGCAACGGTCTGGCCTCTTGGGACACACGGACCATGGCGGACCCATATAAACGACCAACATAGAATGGCGCAGGCTTCTTGGACCGTCGGTGGAGAGGGGTAATTGGTCAGCTTTTTTAGATGATGCGTACCGTAGCCCGCTTGCAATACCGCTTAGGGATAAAAGGTGTTCCCCAAAAATGCCCGTTGCGACCAGGAGCGCCTCCGAACCGCGGACCCCGCCTCACTTCTTCAGGAAGAATGGCGTGATGTCGATCGGCATCGGGAAGAGGATGGTGGAGTGGCGTTCTGCAGCGATCTCAGTCAGGGTCTGGAGGTAGCGAAGCTGCAGGGCACTCGGACACAACGAGATCACCATCGCCGCCTCTTTGAGGGCATTGGAGGCGTTCTTCTCACCTTCCGCAGCAATCACCTGGGGCAACAGAGAGGAAAATGCACAGGGACATTCAGAAAGAAAGACTTGCATTTATATAGCGCCTTTCATGAACACCGGACGTCCCAAAGCGCTTTACAGCCAATGAAGTACTTTTGAAGCGTAGTCACTGTTGTAATGTGGGAAACGCGGTTGCCAATTTGCGCACAGCAAGCTTCCACATACAGCAATGTGATAATGACCAGATCATCTGTTTTTGTTATGTTGGTTATATTGGCCCCAGGACACCGGGGATAACTCCCCTGCTCGAAATAGTGCCACGGGATCTTTTACGTCCACCGGAGAGAGCTAGGTTTAACGTCTCATCCGAAAGACGGCACCTCCGACAGTGCAGCACTCCCTCAGCACCACACTGGGAGTCTCGGCCTAGCTTCATGTGCTCAAGTCCCTGGAGTGGGGACTTGAACCCACAACCTTCTGACTCAGAGGCGAGGGTGCTACCCACTGAGCCACAGCTGACATTAAGAACAGGAGCGGGCCATTCAGTCCCCTTGGGCCTGCTCTGCACCTCAACCCCCTTTACCCAATGTCTTTGATCCATATCCTTACCTAACAAAAATCAATCGAGCTCAGTCACGAAAGCTCCAACTGACCCCTAGCATCCACGGCCTTTTTGAGGGAGAGAGTTCCCGATTTCCACTACCCTTTGTGTGAAAAATTGCTTCCCGATTTCTCTTCTGAACGGCCTAGCTCTAATTTTAGGATTGTGCCCCCTCGTTCTGGATTCCCCCACCAGAGGAAAAAAGATTCTTCATATCTACTCTATCGAATTCTTTTAATATTTTAAACACCTCGATCAGATCACCCCCTCAATCATCTATACTCAAGGGAACACAAGCCAAGTTTATACACCCTCTCCTCATAATTTAACCCACTAAGCCCCGTATCAGCGCTGAACCCAACATTCCCTATCAGCTGCACGGCCGCAAAGCTCTCTGCCGGTCCCGCGCAGCCCGGGACTGGCTTTTTCAATGTCAAGTTTCGCGCACGAGCGAAACCGGAATGGGTCGCGCACCCAAAAAAAATTAGGGGGAACACTGACTGCACCGCCTCCAACGCGAATGGAAAGACCACGTAACATTATCACATTTGCCCTCTGCTGGTTGAGCAGCATCTACATGTATTATGGGGTATGGCACTCAGCCCCAGAGGCCAGGAAGATCTGAGTGTCCATCGCTGGTCTGTGCTGAGTTGGAACATCCCAGCTAGAGATGGTGCTCTAACTGACCTCCAGCTCCCTGGACTTGGTGCGTGAGTTGAGTAGTCAAAGGTAGCATTGGCATCAAGGTTAGGAACAGTCTGGTTCAGCCTCAAGACAGTGGCGAGGGCAGGGGTTGCCAACACCTCCAGGATTGCCCTGGAGTCTCCAGGAATTGAAGATTAATCTCCAGGATTCTGCTGGGAGCAGCCCCTCGGGAGGAAAACCCCCCCACAGGGGCATTAAAAAAATGATTTTTCCCGACACTTTTGTTTAGCAGAAGAACATAAAAAATAGGAGCAGGAGTAGGCCATTTGGCCCCTCGAGCCTGCTCCGCCATTCAATAAGATCATGGCTGATCTTCTACCTCAACTCTACTTTCCTGCACTGTCCCCATATCCCTTGATTCCCTTAATATCCAAAAATCTATCGATCTCTGTCTTGAATATACTCAACGACTGAGCCTCCACAGCCCTCTGGGGTAGAGAGTTCCAAAGATTCACCACCCTCTGAGTGAAGAAATTTCTCCTCATCTCGGTCCTAAATGGCCGACCCCTTATTCTGAGACTGTAACCCCTGGTTCTAGACTCCCCAGCCAGGGGAAACATCCTCCCTGCACCTACCCTATCAAGCCCCTTAAGAATTTTATGTTTCAATGAGATCACCTCTCATTCTTCTAAACTTTAGGGAATATAGGCCTAGTCTACTCAATCTCTCCTCATAGGACAATCCCCCCATCCCAGGATTCAGTCTAGTGAACCTTCGTTGCACTTCCTCTAAGGCAAGTATATCCTTCCTGAGATAAGGAGACCAAAACGGTACACAATACTCCAGGTGTGGTCTCACCAGGGCCCTATATAATTGCAGTAAGATGTCTTTACTCCTATACTCAAATCCTATTGTAATAAAGGCCAACATACCATTTGCTTTCCTAATTGTTTACTGTACCTGCATGTTAACTTTCAGTGATTTGTGTACAAGGACACCCAGGTCCCTCTGAACACCAACATTTCCCAATTTCTCACCATTTAAAAAATACTCTGCTTTTCTATTTTTCCTACCAAAGTGGATAACTTCACATTTCTCCATATTATATTCCATTTGCCATGTTCTTGCCCACTCACTTAGCCTGTCCATATCCCCTTCAAGCCTCTTTGCATCCTCCTCACAACTTACATTCCCACCTGCTTTGTATCATCAGCAAACTTGGATTTATTACATTTGGTCCCCTCATCCAAATCATTGATGTGGATTGTGAATAGCTGAGGCCCAAGCACTGATCCTTGCGGTACCCCACTAGTTACAGCCTGCCAACCCGAAAATGACCCGTTTATTCCTACTCTCTGTTTTCGGTCCGTTAACCAATCCTCAATCCATGCTAGTATATTACCCCCAATCCCATGAGTCCTAATTTTGTTTAATAACCTCTTTTGTGGCACCTTATCGAATGAACCTGAAAATCCAAATACTCCACATCTACTGGTTCCCCCTTATCTATTCTGCTAGTTACAACCTCAAAAAACTCTAACAGATTTGTCAAACATGATTTCCCAAACATGATTTCCCTTTCATAAATCCGTGATGACTCTGCCCAATCCTATTATTATTTTCTAAGTGCCCTGTTACCACGTCCTTTATAATAGATTCTCGCATTTTCCCTACTACTGATGTCAGGCTAACTGGTCTGTAGTTCCCCATTTTCTCTCTCCCTCCTTTCTTAAATAGTGGGGTTACATTTGCTACCTTCCAATCCGCGGGAACCGTTCTAGAAACGATGGAAATTTTGGAAGATGACAACCAATGAATCCACTATCTCTATAGCCACCTCTTTTAAAACCCTAAGATGTAGGCCATCAGGTCCAAGGGATTTATTGGCTTTCAGTTCCATTAATTTCTTCAGTACTATTTTTTTTAATAATACTAATTTCTTTCAGTTCCTCATTCTCGCTAAACCCTTGGTTCTCCACTATTTCCCATAGGTTTCTGCGTCTTCTTCCGTGAAGACAGACACAAAGTATTTGTTTAATTTCTCTGCCATTTCCTTATTCCCTATTATAATTTCTCCTGTCTCAGCCTGTAAGGGACCCACATTTACTTTCGCTAATCTTTTCCTTTTACATACCTATAGAAGCTTTTACAGTCTGTTTTTATGTCTCTCGCTAGTTTACTCACATATTCTATTTTCCCTTTCTTTATCAATTTCTTGGTCCTCCTTTGCTGAATTCTAAAATCTTCCCAATCCTCAGGCTTACTACTTTTTCTGGCAACATTATAAGCCTCTTCCTTCAATCTAATACTATCTTTAATTTCTTGTTAGCCACGGTTGGACCATTTTTCCCGTGGTGTTTTTATTCCTTAAAGGAACGTATATTTGTTGTGAATTATGAATTATTTCTTTAAATGTTTGCCATTGCTTTTCTACTGTCATATCTTTTAATCTAGTTTCCCAACCTACCTTAGCCAGCTCACCTCTCATACCTATGTAGTTTGCTTTGTTCACGTTTAGGGCCCTAGTTTCGAACTTAACTAAATCACTCTCAAACCCAACATAAAATTCTATCATATTATGATCACTGCTCCCTAGAGGTTCCTTTACTACAAGGTTATCAAGTATAAAAATGTTGGAGTTGGGAAAGAAAAGGCTGTTTGACTGACAGTCAATCAGGCAATGAGAAGTCTGTTCGCTTTCCAATTGGCTATGGGAAGGAGTTTCCCCGTGTGAATGGACATGTTGGGTGACCAATGGGGGAAGCGTGGGGGGTGGAATAGTTGGAGGGAGGAGGTCATGTGATGAAAACTCCAGGATTACATCCAGCCAAAGTTGGCAACCCAAAAATCGATGATCTTTTTAAAACTGCCCAGAGATGAAAACCAGACCTATTGGGGGAAAAATTCGGTTGGTTTGCGCCTCCCGTTAGCGCCTTAAGAGGGTGCTAATGGAGCGCAAAGCAACTAGCGACGGGCGCGACGATGTTTGCGCCGCTCACGAAATTGACCAGACATTTTGCGGCGGCGCTAAACACTACCGCCACGATCTCCTGCACCCGCAGATCGTGATGTCAGTCGAGCGTGCAACGCCCCGGTAGCGCCCCTACCTTTTATTGTCAGCGAAATTTTTGCACCACGCATTCGGAGTGAGAGAGAGAGACTTCTGGAGATATTCAACGCTGTGTTGAGGAGTTTTGGGTACTGAGCAGCACTTTGCAGGTTCATTTTGATTTGATCTTCCTTGCATCGATTTAGAAGAGACTTTGGGGGCTGCACTCTGAGCTCTTTCCCTGGGGCTCTCCATTGTTCTTTACAGCAGATTTGATGTACAGGTCTCTCCAGGCCGAGATTCAAGATTAAAATGAGCAGAATGTGGATGGAGAGCAAGATCGACCCTCCCCTTTAAGAACTGGCCGGCGCCAGTGTGTCTGTGTTCCATTGCTGACTGACAGCACATGAGCTTCGCCAGCGCTCTGAGGTAGCGCCTCACTCCTCGGGGTTAGCGCCTTGAGAGGGGTGTAGCGCCTGATTTAGCGCTCCAATCACCTCCAGGGGCGATAGAAGCCAAGTTTGCAGTCAGAGGCGGTAATTAGCGCCAGGCGCTAAACTTTGCACCCGGCGGATAATTGCGCCCCAAATGGGGCGATACCGAATTTCTCCCCCATTATCTCTTCACATTTCCAACAGATAACTGAGCAAGGCTTGGTCCCCTCACCTTGGCCCTGGCATCCCTCGTGGCTTCAGCTTCTGCTGCCATCACTCTTTGCAAAGCCAACGGCAGTCTCACGTCTCTGAATTCCACTCGCTCAACCTTGATCCCCCATCCCTTTGACGCCTCGAAGAGAAGGTGCTAAGGGGAGCAAGGAAAAGACAATCAGATCGGGGGGATGTGGTAGAACGGCTGCATTGGGTTAGACGGCGGTCTGAGAGCCTTATACTAAGGGTGGGGTGGAATAGAGAGAGTGTTATAACTGAGAGCCTTATACTGAGGGTGGAGTGTAACAGAGAGTGTTATAACCGAGAGCCTTATACTGAGGGTGGGGTGTAACAGAGAGGGTTATAACCGAGAGCCTTATACTGAGGGTGGGGTGTAACAGAGTGTGTTATAACTGAGAGCCTTATACTGAGGGTGGGGTGTAACAGAGAGGGTTATAACCGAGAGCCTTATACTGAGGGTGGGGTGTAACAGAGAGGGTTATAACTGAGAGCCTTATACTGAGGGTGGGGTGTAACAGAGAGGGTTATAACCGAGAGCCTTATACTGAGGGTGGGGTGTAACAGAGAGGGTTATAACCGAGAGCCTTATACTGAGGGTGGGGTGTAACAGAGAGGGTTATAACCGAGAGCCTTATACTGAGGGTGGGGTGTAACAGAGAGGGTTATAACCGAGAGCCTTATACTGAGGGTGGGGTGTAACAGAGAGGGTTATAACTGAGAGCCTTATACTGAGGGTGGGGTGTAACAGAGAGGGTTATAACTGAGAGCCTTATACTGAGGGTGGGGTGTAACAGAGAGGGTTATAATCGAGAGCCTTATACTGAGGGTGGGGTGAATTTGTTTGTTCCAATAGAATACAATTTTTTATGTTCGGGTAATTGCCTGTTTTCAGCGTACCTCCATCTGCTGTGCCATATGCTCTCGGTCGGAAAGGATGTCCGCCAGGTTCTTGGTGCCCAGAATGTTCCGCAGTGTTGTCTGAGCCAGCAGGTGAGTGACATTGGCCACATTGGTTACCTTGATGACCGACATCACGGGATCGAAGATGCGATAGTAGATGATAGCGTCCACCACAATCGTGACAGAGTCTTTTGTTAAGACCTGCAAGTAAAGCCCGTTAAATAGGTTAACTGTACCAACCAACAACTGATTACCGCGTCCAGTGCCAGAAGGAGGATCCATTATTGTCAAGATACACAACAACAGACTGGAAAGTTTAACAGAAAGATACTGCGAGCGAAGAGAGGGGAACAGAAGGGCACTGCAGCGGCGCAGCTAACAACCGAGCACTGAGAACTATCAACTAGCAGCACGATGAAGAGGCGGAAGAAGACGCACCAAGATAATCACTCCGGTTCTTCCAGGAAAATTGCTTGATCATCCCGCATTCTAGACTGTGCTCCGCAGTTGTAAGCATCACCTTTAACTGTTTTATCTTATCAAATGACAGCCAATAAACTGGCTTAATTTATACCAGAGTTTAATTAATATCAGTCTGTGTTATTGTCTCAGCCTGGGATTAAACAAATCCCGACGGAGGTATTTGCTAATGATTCTAGGCTACCATTTGAAGAAGAGCATTAGGTTCTCCCAGTGCCAGTTACCTTCCACAAACAAAAATAGATTCACTGGTCAGGCAGGCCATTGCTGTTTGTGGCTGCGCTTCAAAAGTAACTCATTGGACAGAGCGCTTTGAGACAACTTCCAAACCCGCGACCTCTACCATCTTGAAGGACAAGGGCAGCAGACGCAGGGGAACACCACCACCTCCAAGTTCCCCTCCAAGTCACACACCATCCTGACTTGGAAATATATCGGCCGTTCCTTCATCGTCGCTGGGTCAAAATCTTGGAACTCCCTCCCTAACAGCACTGTGGGAGCACCTTCACTACACAGACTGCAGCGGTTCAAGAAGGCGGCTCACCACCACCTTCTCAAGGGGCAATTAGGGATGGGCAATAAATGCTGGCCTTGCCAGCGACGCCCACATCATGTGAATTAATATTTTTAAGTGGGAGCTGCAATAAGTGCATAGAGGTGAAACAAATGAACTTGTATTTCTACAGCGCCTTTCACGACTCAGGACGTCCCAAAGTGCTTTACAGCCAATTAAGTACTTTTGAAGTGCAGTCACTGTTGTAATGTAGGAAACGCGGCAGCCAATTTACACACAGCAAGATCCCACAAACAGCAATGTGATAATGACCAGATAATGTTTTTCAGTGATGCTGGTTGAGGGATAAACATGGCACTGGAAGATGTCCCATGCTCTTCTTCGAAGTAGTGCCATGGGATCTTTTATGTCCACCTGAAAAGGCAGATGGAGCTTCGGTTTAATGTCTCATCTGAAAGACGGCCCCTCCGACGGGGCAGCTCACCCTCAGCACTGGCACTGGAGTGTCAGCCTGGATTTTGTGCTCAAGTCTCTGGAGTATGACTTGAACCCTTGATCTCTGACTCAGAAGCGAGAGTGCTACCACTGAGCTAAGGCTGACAACTTACTGTGACAGCAGAAATATGGAGGTTGGAGGAAGATTTGAAGCAGAGGAAGATACATGGCTATGGGGAGAGAGAACAGGGCAGTGAGAATGGTTTTTAGATTGCTCCAGCAAGATGCAATGGGCCGAATGACCTCCTCATCTTCCGCCACCAGCGCACCGTGGCTGCAGTGGTACCAGCGACAGGATAAACTGTAGCAACTCGCCAAGGCTTCTTCGACAGCACCTCCCAAACCTGCAAACTCTAGAAACATAGAAAAATAGGAGCAGGAGTAGGCCATTCGGCCCTTCGAGCCTGCTCTGCCATTCAACATGATCATGGCTGATCCTCTATCTCAATACCATATTCCCGCTCTCTCGACGTACCCCTTGATGCCTTTTGTGTCTAGAAATCTATCTATCTCCTTCTTAAATATATTCAGTGACTTGGCGTCCACAGCCTTCTGTGGTAGAGAATTCCACAGGTTCACCACCCTCTGAGTGAAGAAATTTCTCCTCCTCTCAGTCCTAAATGTCCGACCCCGTATCCTGAGACTGTGAACCCTCGTTCTAGACACCCCAGCCAGGGGAAGCATCCTCCCTGCATCCAGTCTGTCTAGCCCTGTCAGAATTTTGTACGTTTCAATGAGATCCCCTCTCATTCTTCTAAACTCTACTACCTAGAAGGACAAGGGCAGAGGCGCATGGGAACACCATCACCTCCAAGTTCTCCTCCATGTCACACACCATCCCAACTTGCACATATCTTGCCCTTCCTTTATCGTTGCTGGGTCAAAATCCTGTAACTCCTTACCTAACCGCACTGTGGGAGCACCTTCACCACAAGGACTGCAGTGGTTCAAGAAGGCAGCTCACCGGGTGGTGAATCTTTGGAATTCTCTACCCCAGAGGGCTGTGAAGGCTCAGTCATTGGGTATATTCAAAACAGAAGTCGATAGATTTCTGACTAGTAAGAGCATCAAGGGATATGGCGATAAGGCCGGTGAATGGAATTGAGGCAGAAGATCAGCCATGATCTCACTGAATGGCGGAGCAGGCTCGAAAGGCCGAATGGCCTACTCTTGCTCCTATTTCTTATGTTCTTATGAAAGTGCTCTCCAATTTAGTCCCACTCTCCTGCTCTTTCCCCACAACCCTGCAAATTTTTCCCCTTCAAATACTTATCCAATTCCCTTTTGAAAGTTACTATTGAATCTGCTTCCACCACCCTTTCATGCCACCTCCGTTTCTTTTGCCAATTACCTTAAATCTGTATCCTCTGGTTACCGACCCTTCTGCCACTGGAAACAGTTACTTCTTATATATCAAAACCCTTCATGATTTTGAACACATCTATCAGATTTCCCCTTAACCTTCTCTGCCCATAAGGAGTACAACCCCAGTTTCTCTAGTCTCTCCATGTAACTGAAGTCTTTCTAACCTGGTACCATTCTAGTAAATCTCTTCTGCACAGTCTCGAAGGTCTCCTAAAGATGAGGTGCCCAGAATTTGCCAAATACTCTAGCTGGGGCCTAACCAGTGATTTATAAAGGTTTAACATAGCTTCCTTGCTTTTCTACTCTATGCCTCTATTTATATGCGTTTTTAACAGCCTTCAAAGATTTGTGTGCATACACCCCCAGGTCTCTGTTCCAGCAGCCCCTTTAAAATGGTACCATTTAGTTTATATTGCCTCTCCTCATTCTTCCTGCCAAAATGAATCACTTCACACTTCTCTGCATTAAATTTCATCTGCCATGTGTCTGCCCATTTCACTAGTCTGTCTATGTCCTATCACTGTTTACTACATTTCCAAGTTTAGTATCATCTGCAAATGTTGAAATTATGGCCTGTAAACCAGGTCATTAAAATATATCATCCATGACTGACGTAGAGATGTTTCCACTAGGGGCCATAAATATAAGATAGTCACTAATATAATTCCAGAAGGAATTCAGGAGCAACTCCTTTACTCAGAGAGTGGTGAGAATGTGGAACTCACTACCACAGGGAGTGGTTGAGGTGAATAGTATAGATACATTTAAAGGGAAGCTAGATACGTACGTGAGGGAGAAAGGAATAGAAGGATACGCTGATAGGATGAGATGAAATAAGATGGGAGGAGGCTCGTGTGGAGCATAAACACTGGCATGGACCTGTTGGGCCAGATGGCCTGTTTCTGTGCTGTAAATTCTATGGAATGACTGAATATCCCTCCCAACAGAATGGTGCATGGGAATTACCCACATCTTTCCCGCACCGATCTGGACGATTCCAACATTAAATTGCAGGCAATAATCAAGGAAAAAATTAACGGGCACTTGGAGAGCCAACACAGACTTGTAAAAGGCAAGATCGCGTTTGACTAATCTAATTTAATTTTTTGATGAAGTAACAGAGAGGATTGATGAAGGGAATGCAATGGATGTTGTGTACATGGATTTTCGGAAGGCGTTTGGCAAAGTACCACATAGAAGGCTGGTTAACACAATTGAGGCTCATGGTATAGGTGGGTCAGTGGCAGCTTGGTTAAGGAATTGGCTTAAGGACAGAAAACAGCGAGTTGTGGTAAATGGCTGTTTTTCAGACTGGAGGATGGTAGACAGTGGTGTTCCCCAAGGGTCAGTGCTGGGGCCAGTGTTTTTTCTGATATATAAAAATGACTTGGATATTGGAATACAGAGTAGAATTTCTAAATTTGCCGATGACACCAAACTTGGGGGTGTGGCAAACAGTGATGATGATACCAATCGACTGCAACAGGACATAGAAAGGCTAGCAGAATGGACAGACAAGTGGCAGATGGAATTTAGTACAGAGAAGGGTGAGGTGATGCATTTTGGCAGAAGGAACAGGGAGAGGCAATATACACTTAATGGCACAGTTTTAAAGAGTGTGCAGGGATAGAGGGACCTGGGAGTTAATGTGCATAGGTCCCTGAAGGTGGCAGGACATATTGAGAGAGTATATGGGATCTTGGGCTTCATAAATAGAGGTTTTGAGTACAAAAGCAGAGAAGTTATGCTGAACCTTTATAAAGCGCTGGTTAGGCCACAAATGGAGTATTGCGTCCAGTTCTGGTCACCACTCTTTAGGAAGGATGTGAAGGCCCTTGAAAGGGTGCAGAGGAGATTTACCAGAATGGTTCCGGGGATGGGGGATCTTAGCTACAAGGACAGGTTGGAGAAGCTGGATTTGTTTTCATTATAGCAAAGGAGATTGCAGGGTGATTTGATAGAGGTGTACAAGATTATGACAGGTTTGGATAGGCTAGACGGGGAAAGGCTGTTCCCACTAGCTGATGGTACAAGGACTAGGGGACACAGATTTAAGGTTTTGGGCAAAAGATACAGGGGGGATGTGAGGAAAAGCTTTTTTACGCAGTGAGTGGTGAGGACCTGGAACTCGCTGCCGACGGAAGTGGTGGAAGCGGAGACACTCAATGTTTTTAAGGGGAGACTGGATAGGCAATTGAGGGAAGTAAAGTTGCAGGGCTACAGGGATAGAGCAGGGGAATGGGACTGACTGGATTGCTCTACAGAGAGCCAGCACGGACTCGATGGGCCGAATGGCCTCTTTCTGTGCCGTTATGACTCTAAGGGGTAAAAATTGAGTCGCGCCCCATTTGGGGCGCTAACCTCGCCGGGGCGCGACTTTTAGCGCCCCGAAAAAATTAGCGGCCCCTCGCCGGAACTTCAGTGGTTGCGCCCCAAGAGGGAAGCGGGGCGCCACTGGAAGCACCCCGCATCCCTCTTGGGGCGCTGCGAGTGAATATCCTGGCGCTACGTGCCGCAGCGCCACGCGCTGCGGCACGTCGCGCCGCGGTATTGCAGGCCTTCCTCCCCTTCTTAAAGGGGAGGGACCCTGCGCAGCGCGAACCGGGGCCCAGCTGGGCCCCCAGGGATCGGGAGTGCCGGCAAAAGAGCCCGGCACTCAAGAGAAGTGCCGGGCTCTTGGAGCGCAGCCGGCACTTCACGGTGGGGGGGCTTCACGGGGGCCGGGGGCAGGTGCTGGCAGGCGGCCAGCAACAAAAATGGCCGCCTGCCACCTCCCCTTTAAATATCGCCGCCCCGGCCGCACGTACGCCTCCCTGAACCCGTCGGACATAGCGTCTGGCGGTAAATCAGGGGGCGCGACTGAAGATCACGGCCGGGGCGCGAGCGGGGTGCTGTGCACGGCGATGACGTCATCGCCGGCGGCGCAGCGCCACAGGGCGCTACCGACTGCCGCCGCCGCTAACCTCCCGCTGAATTTTTCGGGAGGCGTGGGCGGCGCTGCGCCCGGGCGTTAGCTGCTTTACGCCCCATTAGCGCCCTCTTAAGGCGCTAACGGGAGGCGCAAGCAGCTGAATTTTTCCCCCAAAGACTCTAAGACTCGCATCCCAAGCCGGCGGTGTCCTCATTAAATATGGAGATCGGGCTCCAATGACAGAGTCACGGCCCGATCTGCCAATTTTTATCTGAGGCCTGAGTGGGGTGGGAGAGCAGGCGCGAGGGGGAGGGGAATCATTGGTGGCTTCCCCACCAAGGCACACTTGCCGGGAACAGTAGGCAGAGCCCAGAAGAGGCCCAGCAAGGTGACTTTTTTTTAATGTTATCCTCCGGCCCAACGAGGAAATCGTGGGCCACTCCTGCCTTGGGCATACCTCCCTCCCACTTGACGGGGATTCCTCTCCCGGCGGCCCTCCGATAGACTTGCTTTGTGCCGGGGACCGATCCCGCCGGTCCTCGGAGTTGGCCACCTGCCGCCCGAATTCCCGCCGGCCAGGCAGTGATTCCAGCCGGGTCTGGGCGACAGTCTGATCTCGCATTTGTACAGGAGGCCCGAGGAGCTAAAACCTCTCCTGGGCCTCAGCACGCGAGCTTGTCGCTCTCCCTGGGAACCACCAACGCCACGCCCTCTCTCTTCCCCCGCCCCCACCACACCGAGTTAAAACTGAGGCCAATTAGATTTATGTAGAGCTGGGTCTGTCTAATGTAGCTCATACAGTACCAAAGCCCCTCACGGGTTCCCAGGACTTTTGCAGTTAAGGTCGCCCACTCTGGTTGGGGACGTATTCCAGGAGATTTCATCGCATGACCTCAAACCGCCCCGCCACCGCGCTCCCACCATCGGTCACCCGACACATACTTCCTCGTGGCGCCCACCTTCCCACAGCCAATCAGAAAGTGAACAGATTCATCCTTACCCGAATGGATGATTCTTGACTGTCAGTCAAATAAACATTCCCTCACCTCCAAGAGTTTTAGAACTAATGAAACAAAAGCCTTCAAAGAAAATGAAAATTTATTTAATCCCCCCCCCCCGCCCACCCAGGATTTTTCTCCCGGGGTTTTGCTCACAGGGAGAGTGTCCTGGAGATTAATCTTCACTGACTGGAGACTCTAGGTCAAATCCTGGAGGGTTGGGCAAGCCTATTTACTTTTGGTACCAGTATATCTTTCCCGAACACTCTTTGACGGAAGAGCCCTTTCACGTCAATGGATTTACCTCAGATACCGACCAACCAGTGACACCTACCTCTTGTGGAGGTACAGAAATTGATACCGTCCTCAAATCAATAAGGCTAAACGTATCGGTACAAGGTATGATCCAGAAAATACCTAAAGTTAGGAACAAATATTGTTAGGCTTTTAAACAAACAACGACTTGCATTTATATAGCGCCTTAGCATCACAAAATGTCCCGAGGCGCTTCACAGGAGCGATTATCAAACAAAATATGGCAGCGAGCAACATTAGGAGATAATAGGACAAGCTTGGTCAAAGAGGTAGGTTTCAAGGAGCGTCTTAAAGGAGGAGAGAGAGGCAACAAGGCGGGGAGGTTTAGGGAGGGAATTCCAGAGCTTAGGGCCTAGACAACAGAAGGCACGGCCATCAATGGTTGAGCGAATATAATCAGGGTTGCTCAAGAGGGCAGAATTAAGGAGCGTAGATATCTCGGGGGGGGGGGGGTTGTAGGGCTGCGGGAGGTTAGAGAGATAGGGAAGGAGCGAGGCCGTGGAGGGATTTGATAACAAGGATGAGAATTTTAAAATCGAGGAGTTGCTGGACCGGGAGCCAATGTAGGTTAGCGAGCACAGGTAGGGTCGGAGGAGGCTTGTGTGGAGCATAAATACTTGTATAGACCAGTTGGACTGAATGGCCTGTTTCTGTGCTGTAAATTCTACGTAATGGATTTGGAAACGTACCTGGGCCCTTAGCTCCGCCACGAACAAGACAACCTAGTCGAAATATCACAGCTCTTTCATATTCGTTAACAATCTGGAAGGCAAGTTAAATGATTGTATCAACATCAACACTTCAGCATTCACTAACAACCTTTCACTTGACCTGCTGAGTATTTGCAGCATTTACTGTCTTCTCAGAGGCCTTCCTTTACAATCCGAGGCCTTGCAAGCATTCAGCAGCACTCCCTACACACTTGAAAAACTTTTAAAATGTATTGCAGCAAGCCACCACTTCAATAAAAATCAAAAAAAAAAATCCAGTCCAAAAGCTTAAAGCAAAACTTACCTGAAAGATGTGTGTGTCCCTTGAAGTGTCGCTGTAAGTCTGTTGGACGCTGGGTTTTCATGGCAAGCTTAGGACCCAGAGCTGAGCTTTAGCACTAAGGTCCAAGTTCGCCGAGGTGATGCTAAGTCGACATGACGCCACCCTCTCCCTAATTTAAATTTCCACGGCCATCGCTTTTACTGGCAGCGCTGCCGGGCCCTCGGAAAATGGCTGCCGTTCCTTCGCAAAATTTTGACGATAACGGGTTGCATAAAACACCCGAATTTTAAGCCCAATATATTTATTAGAACTGTATAAAAACAGCAATAACTTGGATTATCAGCTGTCCAGTTTTTGAGCTGGCTGTGCAAAATATAAACTGACAAACCAAAGCCTTTTTTTTGAATCAGAAGCCCATTTTACACTGTGTCTGTGTCTCATGATGTGCAGACATTAGTTTTTAATGTTTTCAATTATTCCCAGTGCAGTATTGAGGGAGTGTTGCACTGTTGGAGGTGCCGTCTTTGGGATGAGATGTCAAACCGAGGCCCCGTCTGCCTTGCCAACGATGCACACATCCCAGGAACGAATAATAAAAAAGCGCCTTGGGAAGTTTTACTATGTTAAAGGAAATGCAAGTTGTTGTTGGAGTTGAGCCAAGAATGCTACCATTGATTTATGAAGTTACTGGTTGGATAACTCCTCTCATGTGCAGTCATTGTTATTGAGCACGTCAGTTTTAATCACTGCATTCTTCATAACCGGAATGGCAACTGTCCTGTTGATGATTCAGTGTCACTGGCCTGTGTGTTCTTTGTTGGAGGCATTCTTCAGTGTGACAAAATTCGAACTGGTTTCTCAGACTTTGCCGACATTGTGAAATTGCAGTTTTAAGCACCTGGACTAGTAACCCAGCAGTCAGGGCTAATAATCTGGAGAACGTCAAAATTGAATTCAGTTTAAAAAGTCTGGAAATCAGAAGCTGGTATCAGTAAAAGTGACTATGAAGCTGTCGGACTGTCGTAAAAACCCAACTGGCTCACTATAATGTCCTTACTCTTTTTCTGTTACAGCGCAGAAACAGGCCATTCAGCCCAAATGGTCCATGCTGGTGTTTATGCTCCACACGAGCCTCCTCCCACCCTGTCGCCATATCCTTCGATTCCTTTCTCCCATCTACTTATCTAGCTTCCCCTCAAAAGCCATCTCTGCCAGAGGCTGCCAAACTTTACTTACTGCGTACCCCCTTCCTGGTCTACCAGCTGCCCGCGTACCCCTACCAGCAAACAGGTTTAATATTTTAACCCCTTTAATGCCCAAACGTTGTACAACATGTACAAATCATAATACACACAGAAAACTTAGTGTACGGTGATTGGCGGAGAGGCTCTGCACGTCATCGTCACTGTGTATCTGTGTTCTCATTGGTACATCTTGAAAGTAAATGAACGACTTTATATAACAAATTCCCACAGAGTTGTAAAGCTTCGTCTGAGTAGCCTATTATAAAAATAGAATCACAGAGTGGTTACAGCACAGAAGGAGGCCATTTGGCCCGTCGAGCCCGTGCCGGCTCTCTGCAAGAGCACTTCAGCTAGTCCCACTCCCCCCGCCCTTTCCCTGTAGCCCTGCAAATTTCTTTTCCTTCAGGTACTTATCCAACTCCCTATTAAAAGCCACGGTACAGTCTGCCTCCACCACCCTCTCAGGCAGTGCATTCCAGATCCTAACCACTCACTGCGTAAAAAATATGCAATCAAGGCAATAAATAAAATAATTAGTAAATAAAATCCACCGGTGGACAATTTCTCCCGCGTACCCCCAGGGGTACACGTACCACAGTTTAGGAACACCTGATCTATGCTATTTGCCTCAACTATTCCATGCAAAGTTATAGGAAAGGAAACCTGCTGTCCTTACCCAGTTTGGGCATTTATATCACCCTAGTCCCACACTTAACGTGGTTGACTCATAGCTGCCCTCCAAAGTGGCCAAGCAATCCTCTCAGTCATATCAAAGCACAACAATCAGCGCTTCAAGAAGGCGGCCCATCACCAGCACCTTCTCAAGGGGCAACTAGCGATGGGCAATAAATGTCGGCCTTGCCAGCGACGCCCACATCCTGAGAATTAGTTTTTAAAAAGGGTTGAAATTGTTGAATCTCTTCAGTGAGTGCTTTCATTCGCTGCGATGCCGGAAGACCAGCGGATCGTGGAAAACGAACGTCTCCCCATCCACCAGGATCTCAACAACGTCCCTCGCCACCGCTTGAAGTCGCAAAGCCCTTTTGGAGCCACGCGCTTCACCTTCGACAACGTGTCTTCAACCCTGACGATCCTCGGACAGCCGAACGGAGTTCACAAGAAGTTACAAACCAAAGACCTCGCAAAAGACCCAACGCGGAAGACCCCCCCCCCCGCTTCGATCTTCCGCGAAGCTTACGGGTAACCCTAAACCGCATCCGCATAAACCACGGCAGATGCGGATACTTGATGCATAAAATAGAGAATTAAAAACTCTCCAGTGTGCGACTGTGGTCACCCAGAACAGACCATGGAACATCTAACGGCCAATGCCCCATTCACAAATACGAAGGAGGCATCACAGCGATACACTCCGCTACTTCTGACGCAGTTATCTGGCTTAACTACCTCAATGTCAAATTATAATTGTTGCTCTCAGCCATGCAAAAACAACAATAAGTTGTTTATTTATATAGTGCCTTTAACGTAGTAAAACGTCCCAAGGTGCTTCACAGGAGCGTCATAATTTGATATCGAGCCACATAAGGAGACATTAGAACAGGTGATCAAAGAGATAGGGTTTAAGGAGTGTCTTAAAGAGGAAAGAGAGGTAGCAAGTCGAACAGGTTTAGGGAGGGAATTCCAGAGCTTTGGGCCTTGGCAGCTGAAGGCACGGCCACCAATGGTGGAGCGATTATATTGAGAGGTCGCACAACACCAGGTTATAGTCCAACAGTTTTATTTGAAATCACAAGCTTTCGGAGCTTACTACTCCTTCGTCGGGTGAAGTAAAAAGATACAGAATCGCCAAAGCATATATAGATAGAGAACAATGCATGTGTACCTTACAATTGCAGACAACTAAATTAAATCATCCTGACTATCTGGATGATTTAATTTAGTTGTCTGCAATTGTAAGGTACACATGCATTGTTCTCTATCTATATATGCTTTGGCGATTCTGTATCTTTTTACTTCACCCGACGAAGGAGTAGTAAGCTCCGAAAGCTTGTGATTTCAAATAAAACTGTTGGACTATAACCTGGTGTTGTGCGACCTCTCAATTTTGTCCACCCTAGTCCAACACCGGCATCTCTGCATCAGGAGCGATTATAGTCAGAGATGCTCAAGAGGCCAGAATTAGAAGAGCGCAGATATCGCGGGGGGGTTGTGGGGCTGGAGGAGATTACAGAGATAGGAAGGGGCGAGGCCATGGAGGGATTTGAAAACAAGGGTGAGAATTTTAAAATCGAGGTGTTGCCGGACAGGGAGCCAATGTAGGTCAGCGAGCACAGGGGTGACGGGCGAAAGGGACTTGGTGCGAGTTAGGACAGTGGCAGGCGTATTTTGGATGACCTCAAGTTTATGGAGGGTAGAACGTGGGAGGCCGGCCGGAAGTGCATTGGAATAGTCAAGTCTAGAGTAACAAAGGCGAAGTATAGTAGAGTGAGTGCTCGGCACAGTTGAAATGGGACTTGGAACTTTACTCCATTTCGGAAAAACGACAGTTCAATTCTGTTCAATTTTTACGACCTTGCTTTGTGGAATGCAGTTTAGCAGCTGTAAAAAGATACAGAGAGTGAATCAGACATTGTCACGGCCAAGGTACAAAGTGTACAGAATTTTGATACGAACAGATCAAGTGAAGAACTTAGGAGGAGTTTCTTTACACAGAGAATGTGGAACTCGCTACCACATGGAGTGGTTGTGGCGAATAGCATAGGTATATTTAAGGGGAGGAAGCAGGGAATAAAGGGATATGGGGGCAGGGCAGGATGAGGTACTTAGAGTGGGAGGAGACCAGTTGGGCCGAATGGCCTGTATCCAGGCTGTAGATTCTATAAGGAGCATTTTAACTCTCGCTCCTCCCCACCATACCCCCTCCCCGCCACCACCCCCCACCTCTCCTCCAGAAATCAGGCGCAGGAATGTGGTATGGTGAAAGAACAGGTGGTGGAAGTGCTCCCACAAAGCTGTAGCAGTTTCATACAACTGAGTAGCTTGCTGGGCCACCTCAGAGGTCAGTTAGGAGTCAAACGGGGGTAATCTTGACTTTGCGCGATATGACTTCAATGGAGGTCGAAAGCGGGAGAGATGTAAAACGGGCTGCCGACTCACTATCTTACACTATTGCACAAGGTCAAAATTACCGCCAGTCACTTTGCTGTTTGACTGGAGTCACATACAGGCCAGACTGGGTAAAGACGGCAGATTTCCTAGGGTAGATCGAGAGAAACTATTTCCTCTGGTGGGGGGGGGGTCCAGAACAAGGGGGCATAACCTTAAAATTAGAGCCAGGCCGTTCAGGGGTGATGTCAGGAAGCACTTCTTCACACAAAGGGTGATGGAAATCTGGAACTCTCTCCCCCAAAAAGCTGTTGAGGCTGGGGGTCAACTGAAAATTTCAAAACTGAGGTTGATATTTTTGTTAGGCAAATGGTAATAAGGGTTACGGAACCAAGGTGGGTAGATAGAGTTAAGATAAAGATCTAACTGAATGGCCAATATTTATCCCTCAACCAACATTACTAAAAAAAACAGATTATCTGGTCATTATCACGTTGCTGTTTGTGGGAGCTTGCTGTGTGCAAATTGGCTGCTGGGTTTCCTACATTACAACAGTGACTAGACCTCAAAAGTACTTCATTGGCTGTAAAGCGCTTTGGGACGCCCCATGGTCGTGAAAGGCGCTATATAAATGGAAGTCTTTCTTTTCAGTGCAGCATTCCCTCAATACTGCAGTGGGAGTGTCAGCCTAGATTTTTGTGCTCAAGTCTCTGGAGTGGGGACTTGAACCCACAACCTTCTGACTCAGAGGCGAGGGTGTTACCCACTGAGCCACGGCTGACACACAAAAGGAATAGAAGGATATGCTGATGGGGTGAGATGAAGAGGGGTGGGAGGAGGCTCGTGTGGAGCACAAACACCGGCACGGACCAGTTGGGCCGAATGGCCTGTTTCTGTGCTGTAAATACTTGGTAACATTTATAATGCCAGCAGCTCAGAAAATTGACCTTTAAGAAAATGCCAAACAAAATTGTCCAAATATCCTTTTTTTTCCCTCCATAAAGCGGGGGAGTACTTTGAAAACAATGGTCGGGAAATATGCACTGGCTGAATCACTGGTCATTGGAATGTTTTTTGGTGTTAGTTCTTGTTTACAGCTCAGGCCTTTCCTCTACTACACGGGAAAAGAATGAGTCCCTTGTACCACACAGTGAAGAGAAATCTGTGTAGCCATTAAGAAAGGCTTGTATTTATATAATGGCCTTCTTATGTGTCAGAAGCATTGCAACATACATTAATTTCAATATAGCTAAGTGTGAGGCGGTGCATTTTGGTAGGAACAATAATGAGGTTACACACTCCTTGGAAAATAAGAGTCTAAATCATAGAAGTTTACGGCACAGAAGGAGGCCATTAGGCCCCATCGCATCTGTGCCGGCTGAAAAAGAGCTATCCCAGCCTCATCCCACTTTCCAGCTCTTGGTCCGTAGCCCTGTAGGTTACGGCACTTCAAGTGCATATCCAAGTACTTTTTAAATGTGATGAGGGTTTCTGCCTCTACCACCCTTTCAGGCAGTGAGTTCCAGACCCCCCACCACCCTCTGGGTGAAAACATTTCTCCTCAACTCCCCTCTATGCCCCCTGGTTATTAAATGGGGTAGAGGAGCAAAGGGATCTGGGGGTACAGATACACAAATCACTAAAAGTAGCAACAGGTTTATAAGGGTTTAAAAAATAAGCAAACCAAGCACTGGGGTTCATTTCGAGAGAGATAGAATTGAAAAGCAGAGAAGTGATGTTAAACTTGTATACAACCTTGGTGAGGCCACATTGGGAGTACTGTGAACAGTTCCGGTCTCCATATTATAAAAAGGATATAGAGGCACTGGAGAGGGTGCAGAGAAGATTTACAAGGATGATAATATAACTGAGAGGTTACACCCATCAAGAAAGATTGAACAGGCTGGGGCTCTTTTCTCTAGAAAAGAGAAGGCTGAGGGGTGACCTGATAGAGGTCTTTAAGATTATGAAAGAGTTCGATAGGGTAGACGTAGAGAAGATGTTTGTACTTGTGGGGGAGACCAGAACTAGGGGCCATCAAAATAAGATAGTCACTAATAAATCCAATAATTCAGGAGAAGCTTCTTTAACCAGAGAGAGTGGTGAGAATGTGGAACTCGCTACCACAGGGAGTGGTTGAGGCGAATAGTATAGATGCATTTAAGGGGGAAGCTAGATAAACAATTGAGGGAAAAAGGAATAGAGGGATTTTCTGATAGGGTGAGATGAAGAGGGGTGGGAGGAGACTCGTGTGGAGCATAAACACCGGCACGGACCAGTTGGGCCAAATGGACTGTTTCTGTGCTGTAAATTCTATGTAATTCTGTGTAACCTTGCACTGCCATTAAACACACACACTCCAACCTTGCTATCCTAATCAGGCCTTGACATCCTTCCTAAAGCGTGGGGCCCAAAATTGGGCACAATACTCCAGTTGAGGCCGAGCAAGTGTTTTATAACCGTTTAGCATAACATCTTTGCTTTTGTACTCTATGCCTCAATTTATTAAGCCAAGGATCCCGTATGCTTTTTTAAAAAAAAACAGCCGTCTGAACTGGTCATCCATAATCTACACCATACTACATAGTACCTAATAGATCGAGAAACAAGCATACATATACACCAATTTTGGGGAAGTATATCTGCCTAAAGTCTCTACCTGATATCCCAGTTCAGATAAGAATTAGAGAGGGTGCAGAGGAGATTTACTAGAATGGTGCCAGGAATGAGGGACTTAAGTTATGTGGAGAGACTGGAGAAGCTGGGGTTGCTCTCCTTAGAGCAAAGAAGGTTAAGGGGAGATTTAATAGAGGTGTTCAAAATTATGAAGGATTTTGATACAGTAAATAAGGAGACACTGTTTCCAGTGGCAGGAGGGTCGGTAACCAGAGGACACAGATTTAAGATAATTGGCAAAGGAACCAGAGGGGAGATGAGGAGAATTTTTTTTACACAGCGAGTTGTTGTGATCTAGATTGCGCTGCCTGAAAGGGCAGTGGAAGCAGATTCAATAGTGACTTTCAAAAGCAAATTGGATAAATACTTGAAGGGGAAAAATTGCAGGGCTACGGGGAATCAGCAGGGGAGTGGGACAAATCGGATAGCGTTTTCAAAGAGACGGCACAGGCACGATGAGCCGAATGGCCTCCTCCTGTGCTGTATGATTCTATAGTGAAGTCACAACACGGAAACAGTCCATTCGGCCCAAACAGTTCGTGTTGGTTTGTTTTTTTAGGAACATAGGAACAGCAGGAGGCCATTCAGCCCCTTGAGCCTGTTCCGCCATGCAATGAGATCATGGCTGATCTGTATCTTAACTCCATCCGCCTGCCTTGGCTCCATATCCTTTGATACATTGTCTATTTTTTGATTGATGCACGAGCACATGTTGCTCTCTGGAACTGCGCCCAAGTGTGAGCCTGGTACCGTCAATACTGGCGGCCTATTCAACCATGGGGGATGGGCCACACAGCTTAGTCATAGAATCATAGAATGCTAGAGCACAGGAAGCTATTTGGCCCATCGTGCCTGTGCCGGCTCTTTGAAAGAGCTCTCCAATTAATCCCACTGCCCCGCGCTTTCCCCGTAGCCATGTAAATGTTTTCCCTTCAAGTATTTATCCAATTCCCTTTTGAAAGTTACTATTGAATCTGCTTCCACCGCCCTTTCAGGCAGCGCATTCCAGATCACAACAACTCGCTGCATAAAAAATGTTTCCTCATGTTTACTCTGGTTCTTTTTCCAATCACCTTAAATCTGTGTCCACCCTATCACAGACCTTCCCTTTTGTTCTTTCCTCCCCTCCCCCCTTTCCCTGCCTCTGCACTTGCTTAAAAACGGTTATATCTCTAACTTTTTCCAGTTCTGATGAAAGGTCATCGACCTGAAACGTTAACTCTGTTTCTCTCTTCACAAATGCTGCCTAACCTGCTGAGTATTTCCAGCATTTTCTGTTCTTATTTTAGATTTCCAGCATCCGCAGTATTTTGCTTTTAAATTTGTGCCCTCTGGTTACCGACCCTTCTGCCACTGGAAACAGTTTCTCCTTATTTATTCTATCAAAATGATTTGTGATTTTGAACACCTCTATCAAATCTCCTCTTAACCTTCTTTGCTCTAAGGAGAACAACCCCAGCTTCTCCAGTCTATCCACATAACTGAAGTCCCTCATCCCTGGAATCATTCTAGTAAATCTCTTCTGCACCCTCTCTAAGGCCTTGACATCCTTCCTGAAGATGAGGTGGCCAGAATTGAACACAATACTCGAGCTGAGGCTCAACTAGTGTTTTATAAAGGCTCAGCATAACTTCCTTGTTTTTGCACGCTGTGCCTCTATTAATAAAGCCAAGAATTCCATATGCTTTCACAACACCTTGGCTGCCCGTTCTTGCAAACATCGCACCACCACACCTTTGCCACGGATATGCAGTCTCCAGAGAATTAAACCGCTACACCAGCAAAGACATGCCAATCCAGGCCGACTTGAACACCTACCACCTCAAACTACCGTCTCAAATCTAGACGGCCATTTTGGACCGTTGCCGAGGCCCTTCAGCGATCTCCCCTCAGCCTTCATGACCGATGGCGAAATGCTTGGAAGAACTGCAACATACGGAATGGCTTCCTTATAGAGGGCAACACGGTGGCATAGTGGTTAGCACTGTTGCCTCACAGCGCCAGGGACCTGGGTTCGAATCCGGCCGCGGGTGACTGTCTGTGTGGAGTTTGCGCATTCTCCCCGTGTCTGCGTGGGTTTCCTCCGGGTGCTCCGGTTTCCTCCCGCAGCCCAAAGATGTGCGGGTTAGGTTGATTTGGCTATGATAAATTGACCCTTAGTGTTAGGGGGGATTAAATAAGTGGGGTTACGGGGATAGGGTGGGATATGTGTCGGTGCAGGCTCGATGGGCCGAAATGGCCTCTATCTGCACTGTGGGGATTCTGTGATTCTGTGACCTCACAGTACAACCTGAAGGATCAAACCTTCCTCGCAAACAGTGGACTGTGAAGGAATAAGCCATATAACCAATTCAGAAAAATACACTATCTTATGAAAGAATTCTGGCCTTATTAAAACACGACAAACTGGGTTTGGAAATTTAGAAACCTAACTATGAAATAGCTATTGAGATAAGTCAGTTGTTGACCCTGAATAAATAACCTTATTGAAACAGAAGGTGCATGGCTCCGACAGGCTGACCTTTGGGAACAAAAACAATGGTTCACCCTGGATAAGGTGTTCTAATTTAAACTTCGTAAAGATGGCACATAAGATAAGGAACATCTGCCCTCGTAAAGATGACATAAAATAAGGAACACCTGCCCTTTACACCGTTTCTATATGGTCAACCCAGAACACCTGGAGATGAGACAAGATTCTGGAATGTTACAAGCTGATGTAGCAGTAAGAATTGCAGAGGTCAGCAGAAAGATGAATAGGGATAATTAACTTGCATCAGCAGAAACTTTAAAGGAAATACCACTGAAAAAGGGTATAAATATTGAAGTTTCAAATGGGATATCAGACTCGCTTTAATCGGGCAAGGCGATTCTCGGCTACAGAGGCGGCTCTGTAGTCTCCAACTCTTTGTACCTCGGGGATCAAAGGTATTTGATATTGATGGGTATCCTGTATAGAAAACTTTAAGAACTGTAATACTGTAGCGAAGTTGAGATTTAAAAGTAAGATTCTCTGTTAATAATAAGATAGTATTTTTTCTCTTTTTAGAACTGTTAATGTTGCGATTGACTGATTCACCAACTGTAAATTGCATGTCGGTTCTTTTAATAAATCTCCAAACATTTTTAGAATTGTCTCACATAAGTCTTCTGTATCAATAACTCACAAACTCAATTTCTGCACACTCTTTGGTGAAGAGTTACAGATTTTTGGGGGAGATCTCCGGACCCTTATAATATCCGGGACATTACAGTCTAGCTAAACTTATTAAAAGCGCTATCTGGAGGACGGTAACAGTCTCGGGTTGTTCCTTTCCTTTAGGGAGAGATAGCCCGGACCTTTAGACCCAGTTTTGCGTCTTTAGGATTCGGCTATCTCAAACTTTAGTTGAAAGTGAACGTCTAAGAAATACGCCTGATCCGGGGTAGCCCTAAAGGGGCTAGGGCTAGTAAAAATCCCTTCAGGGCAACCATCAACTGCCTCAGAACTGGTCATGGTCGACGCTGCCACCTTCTCCATAGATGGAAGATTAAAGCATCCCCATCATGCGACTGTGGAGCTCCTAATCAGACCCTGGAGCACATCATTGCGCACTGTCCTCAGAGGAAATTCACAGGCAGCCTACAAGATATCCACGCTGTTACACCGGAAGCTTTGGCCTGGATGTCTGACTTAAATATTGACATTTAATTTGTTTTTTGCTTACTACCATACAAAAGCAGAAGATAACAGCATTCTCAACTTGTCCTGCCACCTTCAAAGATTTGTGTACATACACCCCCAGGTCTTCTGAACCTGCACCATCTTTAAAATTGTACCATTGCTGACACCTGACACCCACTGCACAATGTTTCCGTTAAGCTCCATTGGTTGCGCATCGCGCTGGAGGTCCCGTGCAGCCGGCTCACCTGCCCACTGGCTTTTAAATGGAAAAACCAAGCATGCGCGGAAATTTCAATGGGCCGCGCAGTCCGTTAAAGAGGCCGCGCACCCTAAAAAAGAGAGAACATTGCCACCGCACCCCACCCCTCATGCCCCCCCCACACAAACACAATTCTCCTTATTCAAGATGTTTAATGGGATCAATGGACAGTGGGGTTTACTAATCTGACAGCACAGACTTTTGAGGCAAATCATTTTTTTTTAAAGAAAACATAAAGATGGAGTTAAACTCACCAGACCTGGGGGAAAAAATTGGGTATCGCCCATTTTGGGGCGCCAATATCGGCCGGGCGCAAGGTTTAGCGCCCGGAGCTAATTATTGCCTCCGACTGCAAAATTCGCCTCTATCGCCCCTGGAGGTGATTTGAGTGCTAAATCAAGCACTTCTCTTAAGGTGCAAACATGGGGGAGCGAGGCGCTACCTCAGAACGCTACCGAAGCTCAGGCGATGTCAGTTACCGTGGAAGCCAGGCACACTGGTGCCATCCAGTTCTTAAAGGGGAGCTGCCATCTTGCTGGCCAGCCTCACCCTGCTCATTGCAGCCTTGAATCTCCGCCTGGAGAGACCGCTAAAGCAATTGCGTTGGAATCACTAATGGATAGGCCCAGGGAAAGAGCTCGGCACTTAGGAACCTCAAATATAGAAACATAGAAACATAGAAGATAGGAGCAGGAGTAGGCCATTCGGCCCCTCTAGCCTGCTCCGCCATTCAATGCGATCATGGCTGATCATCCAAATTCAGAACCCTGTCCCTGCTTTCTCCCCATATCCCTTTAGCCTTAAGAAATATATCCAACTCCTTCTTGAATATATTTAATGAATTGGCCTCTACTGCCTTCTGTGGTAGAGAATTCCACAGGTTCACCACTCTCTGGGTGAAGAAATTCCTCCTCATTTCTGTCCTAAATAGCTTACCCCTTATCCTTAGACTGTGACCCCTGGTTCTGGACTCCCCGACCATCGGGAACATCCTTCCTGCATCTAGTCTGTCCAGTCCTTTCAGAATTTTATAAGTTTCAATGAGATCCCCTCACATTCTTCTAAATTCCAGCGAGTATAAGCCCAATCGACCCAATCTCTCCTCATACGTCATTCCTGCCATCCCAGGTATCAGCCTGGTGAATCTTCACTGAACTCCTTCCATGGCAAGAACCTCCTTCCTCAGATAAGGCGACCAAAACTGCACACAATACTCAAGATGTGGTCTCACCAAGGCCCTGTACAACTGCAGCAAGACATCCTTGTTCCTGTACTCGAACCCTCTCGCTACGAAGGCCAACATACCATTTGCCTTCTTAACCGCCTGCTGCACCTGCATGCTTACCTTCAGTGACTGGTGCACAAGGACACCCAGGTCTCGTTGCACTTCACCTTCTCCCAATCTATTGCCATTCAGATAATAATCTGCCTTCCTGTTTTTGACACCAAAGTGGATAACCTCGCATTTATCCACGTTATATTGCATCTGCCACGCTTCTGCCCAATCACCCAACCTGTCCAAATCATCCTGGAGTTTCTCGGCATCCTCCTCACAGCACACACGCCCACCCAGCTTTGTGTCGTCTGCAAACTTGGAGACATTACATTTAGTTCCCTTGTCTAGATCATTAATATATATTGTGAATAACTGGGGTCCAAGGACTGATCCCTGCGGTACCCCACTAGTCACTGCCTGCCACTCGGAAAAAGACCCGTTTATTCCAACTCTTTGCTTTCTGTCTGCCAACCAGTTCTCTATCCAAGTCAATACCTTGCCCCCAATCCCATGTGCCTTAAGTTTACATGCTAATCTCTTATGCGGGACCTTATCAAAAGCCTTTTGAAAGTCCAAATACACCACATCCACTGGTTCTCCCTTATCTATTTTACCAGTTACATCCTCAAAAAATTCCAGTAGATTAGTCAAGCATGATTTACCTTTTGTAAATCCATGTTGACTTTGTCCGATCCTGTCACTGTTTTCCAAGTGCTCTGCTATTACATCTTTTATAATGGACTCGAGCATTTTCCCCACTACCGATGTCAGGCTAACCGATCTGTAATTCCCCGTTTTCTCTCTACCACCTTTTTTGAATAGTGGGGTAACATTAGCTACCCTCCAATCCATGGGTATTGTTCCAGATTCCATCGAATGTTGGAAGATGATCAGCAATGCATCTACTATTTCTAGGGCCACTTCCTTAAGTACCCTAGGATGTAGATTATCAGGCCCTGGGGATTTATCGGCCTTCAATCCCGCCAATTTCCCTAACACCATTTCCCTACAAATACTGATTTCTTTCAGTTCCTCCCTTTCATCAGACCCTATGTTCCCCGACATCTCTGGGAGGTTATTTGTGTCCTCCTTTGTGAAGACAGAACCACAATATGTATTTAATTGGTCTGCCATTTCTTTGTTCCCCATTATAAGTTCCCCTGATTCTGACTGCAAGGGACCTACGCTTGACTTCACCAATCTTTTTCTCTTCACATATCTATAAAAGCTTTTACAGTCAGTTTTTATGTTCCCTGCAAGCTTCCTCTCATATTCTATTTTCCCCTTCTTAATTAATCCCTTTGTCCTCCTTTGTTGAATCCTAAACAGCTCCCAATCCTCAGGTTTACTGCTTTTTCTGGCCAATTTATATGTCCTCTCCTTGGATCTTATGCTATCCCTAATTTCCCTTGTTAGCCACGGTTGAGTCACCCTTTTTGTTTTATTCTTATGCCAAACTGGGATGAACAAATTCTGTAGTTCAACCATGCGGCCTTTGAATGTTTGCCATTGCCTATCCACCGTCAACCCTTTGAGTGACATTCCCCAATCAATCCTACCCAACACGCGCCTCATACCATCGTAGTTTCCTTTATTTAAATTCAGGACCCTAGTCTCTGAGTCAACTACTTCACTCTCCATCTTAATGAAGAATTCTATCATATTATGATCGCTCCGACCCAAGGGGCCTCGTACAACACGATTGCTAATTAATCCTTTCTCATTACATAATACCCAGTCTAAGATGGCCTGCTCTCTGGTTGGTTCCTCGACATATTGGTCCAGGAAACCATCCCGTAAACACTCCAGGAATTCCTCCTCCACAGTATTGTTACAGTGGTGCTGAGGGCCACAACTCCTTAAGACAGCTTTAAATCTCTCCAGACGTCGCTCTCCCTCTCAACCTGCGTGTACCAAAAATTTTGCCGACAAGAAAAAGTAGGAAGCGCCCGCCTTTAAATAGCGCTCCCCCAGCCCCTTCCCGGCTCGAAAACGTTCCCCTTAACCTGTCGTTCCTAGCGGCAGGTGCTAAGGCAGGGGCGCGACTCAATATCCAGTCCGGGGTGCAGGAGATCGTGGCGGTAGTGTTTAGCGTGCCGCAAAACGACTGGTCAATTTCGCGAGCGGCGCTAAAATCGCCGCGCTCGGGCGCTAATTTCCGAGCGCCCCGTTAGAGGCCCCCCTCCGGAGGCGCTAACAACCGAATTTCCCCCCCCCGGAGTCTACATGTCACAACCCACCGTGAACTTCCTCAATTAGCAGAGGATATTGGGCTGAGGGTTAATTGCAGAAGGGATGCTGAGTTCCTAATTAATCCCAAAAGCTGCCCCCCCAAAAAAAGAGTAAAATTACCTTAATGCAAAGCCAGATTGAGAGGGGGAAAGTTAAAAGAACGAAGATGAACGAGATGATGATTAAAATCCAACCACAGCATCCAATTCCTGCAGAGAAAGGCATATTGTAAAAGAGACCCAATGCAATCAGCAAGAGAGAGAGAGATGCAGACATGCGTATCGTTGCATTTATTATTTATTACCTTCAGGGCTGTGCTGTGTGTTTGAGGCCTCCTTGACTCTGGCAGCATTCGGTCTCTTTTCGCTCAGTTCCATATTCAAGCTCCACTCCTGATGCTGCCTGCCCCAGGCTCGAACCTTTGAATCCTTCTGAAACACACACAGCGACAATCAATGACAGCCAGCGACACTAACACACACGTACACTGGGCTGGACTAAGGCTAGGCGAGGCACGCCTCTGCCTTCAATAGGTTTGCTATGGGAATCAGAAATTGGAGAGTGTTCAAGTGCCGTGGGTTGCATAAACTTTAGTGTGTGCAATGCCAAGAGTTTCTTAAAGGGGCTGCTGCCCTCAGTATAAATAGGAGATTCGTCAGAAAGAAAGGAACTTTACAAAAGCACCCTGTTTGTTTTTGATGCAGTAGCAAAATACTGCGGATGCTGGAAAACTGAAAGAACAACAGAAAGCGCTGGAAACACTCAGCAGGCCAGGCAACATCCGTGGAGAGAGAAACAGAGTTAACGTTTCAGGTCGAAGACCCTTCGTCAGAACTGAGAAAGACAGCTGCCATGTGGGAGAGAGAGAAAAAAAGGGAAAAGGCACAAACCAAAAGGGGGGATAAAAATGGTTGGGGCCGAGGTTATGATCTGAAATTGTTGAACTCGATATTGAGTCCGGAAGGCTGTAAAGTTTGTTTTTGAGTTGTTCTTGGGAACTGTCCAGGTAGGATTTTTTTTCCCAATTCGGGTAGCACTCGCTCCTCTGAGTCAGAATGTTGTGGGTTCAAGTCCCACTCATACAATGAGACAGCACAGAAGGAGGCCATAGACTGATAGAAGTTCAGAAATGGGTGTTGGGGGAGTCAGTGACATTGGGTGGCATCCAGGGTTGCCAACCCTCCAGGATTTCTCCAGGAATGAAAGATTAATCTCCAGGACACTCTCTGCGAGCAACACACGGAGAGAAAAATCATAGGGAGCATTAAAAATTTTTTTTTTTTTTTTAATTTTCTTTGAACACTTACAGGAGTTATAAAAATATTGGATATAAAAGCAAAATACTGCGGATGCTGGAAATCTGAAATAAAAACAGGAAGTGCTGGAGAGCGAAACAGAGTTAACGTTTCAGGTCGACGACCTTTCATCAGAACTGGAAAAAGTTAGAGATGTAACAGGTTTTAAGCAAGTGCAGGGGCAGGGAAAGGGGGGAGTGGAGGAAAGAACAAAAGGGAAGGTCTGTGATAGGGTGATTAAATGACAAAAGGGCTGATGGTGCGAGGCAAAAGGAGATGGTAACGGGACAAGTAAAGAAACAGAAGATGGATCTCGAGGAGGTGTAAATGGGAATGGCAGAATCATCAACAGCTGCCGTCCGAAAAAATGGGGCAGAGGTTATGATCTGAAATCGCTAAATTCGATGTTGAGTCCCGAAGGCTGTAAAGTGCCTAATAAAAAAATGAGGTGCTATTCCTCGAGCTTACGTTGAGCTTCGTTGGAACCAGAGTTGGCAACCCGAGTGGTATCTGCAAGGTGAAAACATTTTTCCATTGCCATAGCTCCCAGTTTTAAAGCCACGGAAAGACGCAGCTACGAATGATATGGAACGGTAACGGTAGCATAGTGGTAATGTCACTGGGCTAGTAATCCAGAGGCCTGGACGTGAGTTGAAATCCCACCACGGCAGCTGGGGAATTTAAATTCAGTTAATTAAATAAATCTGGAATAAAAAGCTAGTATCAGTAATGGTGACCATGAAACTATCGGATTGTCGTATAAACCCATCTGGTTCACTTAATGTCCTTTAGGGAAGGAAATCTGCCCAGTCTGGCCTATATGTGACTCCAGACCCACAGCAATGTGGTTAACTCTTAATTGCCCTCTGAAATGGCCTAACAAGCCCCTCAGTTGTAACAAACCACAACGAAACAAAATAATAAAAATGAAACCGGGGACGGACCACCCGGCATCAATCTTGGCATCGGCTATAGACACGGCAATGGCACACCCAGCCCAGTCAACCCTGCAAAGTCGTCCTCACCAACATCTGGGGACTTGTGCCAAAATTGGGAGAGCTGTCCCACAGACTAGTCAAGCAACAGCCTGACATAGTCATACTCACAGAATCATACCTTTCAGCCAATGTCCCAAACTCCTCCATCACCATCCCTGGGTATGTCCTGTCCCACCGGCAGGACAGACCCACCAGGGGCGGCGGCACAGTGGTATACAGTCGTGAAGGAGTGGCCCTGGGAGTCCTCAACATTGACTCCGGACCCCATGAAGTCTCATCTATCAGGTCATGCATGGGCAAGGAAACCTCCTGCTGATTACCACCTACTGCCCTCCCTCAGCTGATGAATCAGTACTCCTCCATGTTGAACACCACTTGGAAAAAGCACTGAGAGTAGCAAGGGTACAGAATGTACTCTGGGTGGGGGACTTCAATGTCCATCACACTGGCGACAGGTGGTGAGAGAACCAACATGAGGGAAAAACCTACTTGACCTCGTCCTTACCAATCTACTTGTCGCAGATGCATCTGTTCATGACAACATTAGTAGCAGTGACCATCGCACAGTCATTGTGGAGACGAAGTCCCATCTTCACACTGAGGACATCCTTCATCGTGTTGTGTGGCACTACCACCGTGTTAAATGGGATAGATTCAGAACAGATCTAGCAGCACAAAACTGGGCATCCATGAGATGCTGTGGGCCATCAGCAGCAGCAGAATTGTATTCCACCACAATCTGTAACATCATGGCCCGGCATATCCCTCACTCTACCATTACCATCAAGCCAGGGGACCAACCCTGGTTCAATAAGGAGTGTAGAAGAGCATGCCAGGAGCAGCACCAGGCGTACCTAAAAATGAGGTACCAACCTGGGGAAGCTGCAACACAGGACTACATGCATGCTAAAAAGCAGAAGCAGCATGCTATAGACAGAGGTAAGTGATTCCACAATCAACGGATCAGATCAAAGCACTGCAGTCCTGCCACATTCAGTCGTGAATGGTGGTGGACCATTAAACAACTAACGGGAGGAGGAGGCTCCATGAATATCCCCATCCTCAATGATGGTGGAGCCCAGCACGTGAGTGCAAAAGACAAGGCTGAAGCTTTTGCAACCATCTTCAGCCAGAAGTACCGAGTGGATGATCCATATTGGCCTCCTCCTGAGGTCCCCACCATCACAGAAGCCAGTCTTCAGCTAATTCTATTCACTCCACGTGATATCAAGAAACGACTGAGCGCACTGGATACAGCAAAGGCTGTGGGTCCCGACAACATCCCGGCTATCGTGCTGACGACTTGTGCTCCAGAACTAGCCGCGCCTCTAGCCAAGCTGTTCCAGTACAGCGACAACACTGGCATCTACCCGACAATGTGGAAAACTGCCCAGGTATGTCCTGTCCACAAAAAGCAGGACAAATCCAATACGGACAATTACCGCCCCATTAGTTTACTCTCAATCATCAGCAAAGTGATGGAAGGTGTCATCGACAGTGCTATCAAGCGGCACTTACTCACCAATAACCTGCTCACTGATGCCCAGTTTGGGTTCCGCCAAGACCACTCGGCTCTCAACCTCATGACAGCCTTGGTCCAAACATGGACAAAGAAGCTGAATTCCAGAGGGGAAGCGAGAGTGACTGCTCTTGACATCAAGGCAGCATTTGACCGAGTGTGGCATGAAGGAGTCCTAGTAAAACTGAAGTCAATGGGAATTGGGGGGAAAACTCTCCACTGGCTGGAGTCATACCTAGCACAAAGGAAGATGGTTGTGGTGATTGAAGGTCAACCATCACAGCATCAGGACATCGTTGCAGGAGTTCCTCAGGGCAGTGTCCTGGGCCCAACCATCTTTAGCTGCTTCATCAATGACCTTCCCTCCAACATAAGTCAGAAATGAGGATGTTCGCTGATGACTGCACAGTGTTCAGTGCCATTCACAACTCCTCAGATAATGAAGCAGTCCATGCCTGCATGCAACAAGACCTGAACGACGTTCAGGCTTGGGCTGATAAGTGGTAGGTAACATTCACGCCACAGAAGTGCCAGGCAATGACTATCTCCAACAAGCGAGAGTCTAACCACCGCCCCTTGACATTCAATGGCATTACCATCGCCAAATCCCCCACCATCAACATCCTGGGGGGTTACCATTGACCAGAAACTTAACTGGATCAGCCACATAAATACAGTGGCAACAAGAGCAGGTCAGAGGCTAGGTATTCTGCGGCGAGTGTCTCACCTCCTGACTCCCCAAAGCCTTTCCACCATCTACAAGGCACAAGTAAGGAGTGTGATGGAATTCTCTCCACTTGCCAGGATGCCAGGACAACACTCAAGAAGCTCGACACCATCCAGGACAAATCAGCCCGCTTGATTGGCACCCCATCTACCACATTAAACATTCACCCCTCCACCACCAGCGTACCATGGCTGCAGTGTGTACCATCTACAAGATGCACTGCAGTAACTCGCCAAGGCTTCTTTGGCAGCGCCTCCCAAACCCGCGACCTCTTCCACCTAGAAGGACAAGGGCAGCAGGCGCATGGGAACACCACCACCTCCAAGTTCCCCTCCAAGCCACACACCATCCTGACTTAGAAGCATATCGCTGTTCCTTCATCGTCGCTGGGTCAAAATCCTGGAACTCCCTCCCTAACAGCACTGTGGGAGCACCTTCACCACACGGACTGCAGCGGTTCAAGAAGGAGGCTCACCACCACCTTCTCAAGGGCAACTAGGGATTGGCAATAAATGCTGGCCTTGCCAGCGACGCCCACATCCCATATACGAATAAAAAAAAAAGCAGATCTTCGCTCTTTTCATTATGCGTCACCTAGCTGTGCCATTACGGAAAATAAATGGCACTCAACTCGCTCTCTGAAATAATCTATGAAATAATAACTGCAATTATCGCTGCACAGCCTGGAGTTTCCATTCGTTTTATTGTGTGCAGTATTTAATATTTAACCTGAGTAATTTTTCATCTTTTCCTCAGCTGGAGTAACTATCATATCAGTTCATCACTAACTGGACCCGTTTTATGGGGGCGCGCAATGAACACACTAAAGGGGGGGCTATTCGAGAATAAAATTGCCGGGGGCGGTCTCGTCATGCAGTAAATCCACCCTGCGTGTTTCACCAACAGCAACTTGTGTTTATATAGCCCCTTTAACGTAGTAAAACATCCCAAGGCGCTTCACAGGAGTGCTTGTCAAACAAAATTTGACACCGAACCACATAAGGAGATATTAGGACAGTCGACCAAAAGCTTGGTCAAAGAGGTAGGTTTTAAGGAGCGTCTTAAAGGAGGAGAGGCGGAGAGGGTTTAGGGAGGGAATTCTAGAGCTTGGAGCCCAGGCAGCTGAAGGCACGGCCGCCGATGGTGGAGCGATTGAAATCAGGGATGTGCAAGAGGCCAGAATTGGAGGACAGCAGAGATCTCGGATGGGCCGGCACGGGCTCGACAGGCTGCATGGCCTCCTTCTGTGCTGTAACCATTCTATGATTCTAGAAGGCGGCCCATCGTGCCAGCGCTTACCTGAATAGTGCCCTCGGTGTTGGGAGGGCCTTACCGCAGGGTTGCTGATATATTGCTTTTGGCACAATTTAATTGCCCGAGTCATAAAAACGGTTAATTATTGGAAATCAGACAAAACAAGACCAGGGAAGATGCTGGAAACACTCAGAAGGTCCCTCAGCAACTAAAATGGTTGTTGGGTTAATGGCTGTGGGCCACAAGGTCAGTGAGCAGTCATCCAGATACAGCGCCCCCTGCAGGCCGGGAGGGCCTCACTACCGAGCTCCACTGTATGTGAGTGAGTGAGGAGTCCTCCAGGCACAGCACCCCCTGCAGGCCGGGTGGGCCTCACTACCGAGCTCCACTGTATGTGAGTGAGTGAGGAGTCCTCCAGGCACAGTACCCCCTGCAGGCCGGGTGGGCCTCACTACCGAGCTCCACTGTATGTGAGTGAGTGAGGAGTCCTCCAGGCACAGCACCCCCTGCAGGCCGGGTGGGCCTCAATACCGAGTTCCACTGTCAGTGAGTAAGGAGTCCTCCAGATACAGCGCCCACTGCAGGCCGGGAGGGCCTCCTCAGTATCGGGCTCCACTGTGAGTGAGTTGAGAAGTCATCCAGGCACAGCGCCCGCTGCAGGCCGGGAGGGCGCACGGCGGGAAGCCGGCGATTGGCGTTGAGGCGATGGCGGCGCGGCCTCGGGCTGAGGCTTGATCGGAAGCCGGAGTTAGCGTCGAGGGCCCGGGGGAGAGCGGGGGGCCAGGGCCGGGAGGATGAGCAAACAGGAGGAGGCGGACAGGACGATATTTGTGGGGAACCTGGACAGCGGCGCCCGGGAGGAGATCCTGTTCGAGCTCTTCCTGCAGGTAAAAGGCCAAATACAGAAATAAATCAATAAATACACCACATAAAACACCCCCAAAATACAGCCGATAAAATATACCCCATAAAAAAATACCTCATAAAATATACCCCCTTAATAAAGTCTATAAAATATACCCCATAAAATATACCTTGTAAAATATACCCCATAAAAAAACCTCATAAAATATACCCCCTTAATAAAGCCTATAAAATATACCTTGTAAAATACACCCCATAAAATAAACCCCGTAAAATACACCCCGTAAAATACACCCCATAAAATAAACCCCGTAAAATACACCCCGTAAAATACACCCCATAAAATACACCCCGTAAAATACACCCCATAAAATAAACCCCGTAAAATACACCTCGTAAAATATAGCTCATAAAATATACCCCATAAAATGTACCCCATAAAATATACCTCGTAAAATACACCCCATAAAATACACCGCATACTCACCGCCCCCCATAAATACTCACCGCTCCCCCATAAATACTCACCGCCTCCCCATAAATACTCGCCGCCCCCCCATAAATACTCACCGCCCCCCCATAAATACTCACCGCCTCCCCATAAATACTCACCGCTCCCCCATAAATACTCACCGCCCCCCCATAAATACTCGCCGCCCCCCCATAAATACTCACCGCTCCCCCATAAATACTCACCGCCTCCCCATAAATACTCGCCGCTCCCCCATAAATACTCACCGCTCCCCCATAAATACTCACCTCCCCCCCATAAATACTCGCCGCTCCCCCATAAATACTCGCCGCTCCCCCATAAATACTCACCTCCCCCCCATAAATACTCACCGCTCCCCCATAAATACTCGCCGCTCCCCCATAAATACTCACCGCTCCCCCATAAATACTCACCGCTCCCCCATAAATACTCGCCGCCCCCCCATAAATACTCACCGCTCCCCCATAAATACTCACCGCTCCCCCATAAATACTCACCGCCTCCCCATAAATACTCGCCGCCCCCCCATAAATACTCACCGCTCCCCCATAAATACTCACCGCTCCCCCATAAATACTCACCGCTCCCCTATAAATACTCACCGCTCCCCCATAAATACTCACCGCTCCCCCATAAATACTCACCGCTCCCCCATAAATACCCACCACGCTCCCCCATAAATACTCACCGCACCCCCATAAATACTCACCGCCCCCCCATAAATACTCACCGCTCCCCCATAAATACTCACCGCCTCCCCATAAATACTCGCCGCCCCCCCATAAATACTCACCGCTCCCCATAAATACTCACCGCTCCCCCATAAATACTCACCGCTCCCCTATAAATACTCACCGCTCCCCCATAAATACTCACCGCTCCCCCATAAATACTCACCGCTCCCCCATAAATACCCACCACGCTCCCCCATAAATACTCACCGCACCCCCATAAATACTCACCGCCCCCCCATAAATACTCACCGCTCCCCCATAAATACACACCACGCTCCCCCATAAATACTCACCGCGCCCCCATAAATACCCCCCTGTAAATACCCCCCCCCCCCGTAAATACTCCCCCCCCCCCGCCGTTAATACTCACCCCCCCTAGAATCCCACTCACCACTCCAGAAACCTCCCCGGCCCCTCCAAATATCCCCAAAACCTGAGGAAAAACTCCCCCCGCCCCCCACCTCCAATAATCACCAATCCCATAAACAACCTCATCCCTGCCGAAACCCACAACCGACCGCAAAACCTCCCCACCGCCCTGAATAATCCCCACCAACGTTCCCCCTGAGGTGCCCCACTCCTGAGAAACCCACCTTCCTTTCTTCTCCAGAGTCCCCCAACATGTTGCTGCCTCCCAGCGCCTTCTGTCACTAATCTCCATATTTAATTCCCTCCGGTTTTCTCCTACTGGTCCCCCCACAGCAGCAAGACCACCCTAGCCAAGACACAAAATCCCCCCCAGCCCTGGGGACTCAGTGTTGATGTGTGAGTCACAGACAGTGGACAGCCATGCAATGTGACCACAGAGGGCATTTACCCAATGTCTGTATGTACAACAAGAACAATAGCCCCTTTAACATAGAAAAATGTCCCCAGGGTAAAAAGAGAGAACTTGCATTTTCATAGCACTTTTCAGGACATCCCAAAGTGCTTTACAGCCAGTGAAGTACTTTTGAAGTGGAGTCACCATTGTAATGTGGGAAACGCAGCAGCCAATTTGCGCACAGCAAGTTCTCACTAACAACAATGTGATAATGAGCAGCTCATCTGTTTTAGTGATGTTGATTGAGGGATAAATATTGGCCAGGATACTGGGGAGAACGCCCCTACTCTTCTTCAAATAGTGGCCATGGGATCTTTTACATCCAACCTGAGAGAGCAGACGGGGCTTCGGTTTAACGTCTCACCCGAAAGACAGTGCAGCACTCAGCCTAAATTTTGTGTTCAGGTCTCTGGACTGAGACTTGAGCCTATGATCTTTCTGACTCAGAGGCGAGAGAGTGCTCCCCACTGAGCCACGGCTGACTGCTAAAGGTACTTCACTGAAGTGTAATCAGACAAAAATGGATGCTGGGCCAAAGAAGATTAGATGGGGGGTGACCAAAAGCTTGGTCCAAAGAGGTTGGTTTAAGGAGGGTAGAGAGGCAAAGGGAGGTTTCGGGACAGAATTCGAGATCCTGGGGCCTCGGCAGCTGAAAGTATGGCGCCAATGGCGCGGTGAACGGAGTGGGGGGGACGCGCATGAGGCTAGAGTCATCGGAACGCAGAGTTGAGGGATGTAGAGCTAGAGGAGGTTGCAGAGATCGGGGAGGGCTGAGGCCACCGAGGGACTTAAAAAGGGGAGAATTTTCCAATCGACGTGAAAGGTCTCTTACTTGCTGGCATCTGCTCACGAAGCGCACTTGGGACTGCCACATTTTGACATGTCCAAAAGCAGATTTGGGGGGTTACAGCTTCAATTCTGCTGTTTCCTTTGCTGCTGTTGAGAATGAATAGAAAGCCTGAGTAACTGATGCAGTCGCGTCAGTGACACATAGGAAGGAAAATACAACTTTTTACATTTTAGAAATGTCCTAGCAGTCAACCTTTTTAAATCCGGAGTGTGCAGTTGAAATCCGGAGGGTTGACAATCAATATTCCCTCTAATTTTTTTTTTGGGTGCGCGGCCCGTTCAAATTTCCGCGCACGGCGCAGTTTTTCCATTTCAAAGCCAGTGTGCGGCCTGCCCAGGACCTCCAGACCGTTGCACTGCTTAACAGGAACATTGGTGACAATGTTCAGGGCAGTATCCTGCGAGGAGGGCTCTCCTCTAAATATATGGCCGGAACCGAGGGCCATGAATATGGGATGGTTACTAATAAATCCAATAGGGAATTCAGGAGAAACTTCTTTACCCAGAGAGTGGTGAGAATGTGGAACTCGCTACCACATTAAATTTCATCTGCCATGTGTCTGCCCATTTCACTAGTCTGTCTATGTCCTCCTGAAGTGTGTTGCTATCCTCCTCACTGTTTACTACATTTCCAAGTTTAGTATCATCTGCAAACATTGAAATTATGGCCTGTATACCAGGTCATTAAAATATACCATCCATTGAAGGGATAATTACTAGTCCTAGCCTCTTTAGGGCTACCCCGGATCAGGTGTATTCCTCAGACGTTCACTTTCAACTAAAGTTTGAGGTAGCCGAATCCTAAAGACGCTTAATTGGGTCTAAAGGTCCGGACTATCTCTCCCTAAAGGAAAAGAACAACCTGAAAATGTTACCGTCCTCCAGATAGCACTTTTAATAAGTTTAGCGAGACTAACGTTCCGGATATTATGAGGGTCCGGAAAACTCACCCAGAATTCTGCAACTCCTCACCAAGGAGTGTACAGAGATTGAGTTCGCGAGTTTGATACAGAAGTATTATGTGAGATAATTCTAAAAATATATAGATTTATTAAAGAACCGACATGTTATTTACAGTTAGTGAGTCAATTGCAACATTAACAGTTCCAAAAAGAGAAATCTTTACAATTCTATTATCAGAGAACCTTACTCTCAAATCTTAACTTCGCTATAGTTTTACAGTTCTTAGTTTTATTCAGGATATCCACCAAAATCAAATACAGTACCTTTGATCCCCGAGGTACAAAGAGCTGGAGACTTACAGAGCCGCCTCTGAAGCCTGAGAATCGCTTTGCCCCTTTACAGCAAGTCTACTATCCCATTTGAGAGTTCAATATTTATACCCTTTTCCAGTGGTATTTCCTTTAAGGTTTTCTGCTGATGTAAGCTAATTATCTCTAGTCATTTTCTGCTGACTTCTGCAATTCTTACAGTCACCTCAGCTGGTAGCATTACAGAATTGTGTCTCATCTCTAGGTGTTCTAAGTTTACCATAAAAAACAGTGTAACAGCAGGTGCGTTTTTTACTTGATGTCATTTTTACGAAGGCAGATGTTTGTGCTTCTTTACGAAGTGTAAATTAGAACACCTTGTACAGGGTGAACCATTGTTTGTTCCCAAAGATTCAGACTGTCGGGAACCTTTAACCTTCTGTTTCAATAAGGTTATTGATTCAGTGTCAACAACTATCTTATCTCTATCGCCAGAATGCTATCACAGCTTTTCCATAGTTAGGTTTCTAGATTTCCAGACCCAGTTTGTCATGTTTTAATAAGGCCAGAATTCTTTCATAAGATAGTGTATTTTTCTGAATAGGTTATATGGCTTATTTCTTCACACCATGACTGACATAGAGATGTTTCCAATAGGGGCCATAAATATAAGATAGTCACTAATAAATTCAGTAAAGAATTCAGGAGAAACTTCTTTACTCAGAGAGTGGTGAGAATGTGGAACTTGCTGCCGCAGGGAGTGGTTGAGGCGAATAGCATAGATGCATTTAAGGGGAAGCTGGATAAACACATGAGGGGGAAAGGAATAGAAGGGTATGCTGATAGGGTGAGATGAAGAGGGGTGGGAGGAGGCTCGTGTGGAGCATAAACACCGGCACGGACCAGTGGGGCTGAATGACCTGTTTCTGTGCTGTAAATACTTTTGCAATACTTTGTAATATATATTTTAATAATTCTAAATAAAATTCGCTTTCCCTTGCAGCAGCTTTCGATCGACAGCTCCCTCTGCTGGTCTCGGAAAGGTGCTGCGGCACAAGCGCTGTGACTCAGATTTTAGCAAGGACGTGTGAAATTTCCATGCTCTCATCTACTTGAGCTGCGATCCACAGCACATAGTAACAGTTTCAGGCAGAAGACATTCGGCCCACCTATCCACGGTGTTCCCTCGGTGCATTTCTAATAATCCTAAAACCCATTTGCTGATGAGAACCTGTCTAGTTCCTTTAGAACCATAGAATGATAGAGCACAGAAGGAGGCCGTTCGGCCCGTCGTGCCTGTGCCGACTCTTTAGTAGAGCTCTCCAATTTGCACCTGCTCTTTCCCGACAGCCCTGCAAATTTTTCCCCTTCAAGTATTTATCCAATTCACTTTTGAAAGTTACTATTGAATCTGCTTCCACCGCCCTTTCAGGTAGTGCATTCCAGGTCACAACAACTCGCTGTGTAAAACCCATTGAGACCTGAATGAAAAGCGACATTTTTATTTTAAACGGATTGCTGAATTTTTTTTTCCAGTGCACCAGATAACGTGTTGACTACAGTACTGTAGTGGGTATGGTTACCGGACTAGAAAGCTGGACGCTGTAAGTTCAAATCCCGCATGGCTTTGGTTTGTATGTACTGTTTCTGCATTATGAGCTGCTTTTTCACTTCTAAAATGTTACTGAGTACAATTACTGAAGAGCAAGTTACCATTCTGTAAAAGGAATGTAAGTGAAGTAATTTTTAAAATACAGTACAATTGAATACCCACTTTTTATTAAAAAAATGGTAGGTATATACTTTCAGTCATAACTTTCATTAGAGAATTGGATAAATAGTTGAAGGGGAAACATTTGCAGGGCTATGGGGAAAGAGCAGGGGAGTGGGAGTAATTGGAGAGCTCTTTCAAAGAGCCAGCACAAGCACGATGGGCCGAATGGCCTCCTGTGCTGTATCGTTCTATGAATCCATGTTTCTCGTTCCACCACCCATGCCATTATTGTGTAACTTGTCCTCAACTTGGGTAGAAGGGGGTTTCTGCCTGTGACGCTGTATAACAACAGGAACTTTCAAAAGGGAACTGGATATATACTTGAAAAAACAACATTTACAGGGCTATGGGGAAAGAGTGGGGGCTAATTGGATAGTTCTTTCAAAGAGCTGACACAGGCTCGGTGGGCTGAATGGGCTCCTTCTGTTCTGCAAGATTCGATGATTCTAACACCAGGTTGAAGTACCGTTAAAGTCTGTAAGCCTTATCACTGGTGCTTTTGTGTGATTGCAGGCTGGACCATTAACCAAGGTGCACATAGCTAAAGACAAGGATGGCCGACAGAAGACCTATGGATTCGTCTGCTTCAAGCACACAGAGTCCGTGCCGTACGCCATCACTTTGCTAAACGGAATCAGATTATATGGGAGACCGCTAAATCTGCAGTATCGTTCTGGTACGTCGTGCGGTTCTGCATTTTAATAATTGGGAGCATTCGTTGGCATGGAACGGGTTCGTGGCGGTGATTTTTTTGAGTTCCTGATCTCTGTTGCAGTATTTGGAGGGAGCACGGTGTTCTCCTGATCAAGACGGGTGGTTGGGTTCGGCTGGCTCTCCCCCGTGCGCCTCCGAGCAACCCATCAGTCGGAGAACTGCAACTCCGGAGGCCTTTGCAATCAGTGAACGCTATGTATCTTGAGGAAACCCACAAGTTGGGAAAGAGAAGTAACTAGGGTTAGTTCTACTGCAATTAGAGAACATGATTTCCTTCCCTGTCAGGTGACCGTGCCAGTGTAGCACTGAGCCACGACAGACCAGAGCATCTGGGTCCCTGACCATCAGTCAAAAAAGAAAGACTTACATTTCTATAGCGCCTTTCACGACCTCAGGATGTCCCAAATCGCTTTACAGCCAATTTTGAAGTGTAGTCACTCTTGTAACGTAGGAAACGTGGCAGCCAATTTGCGCACAGCAAGCTCCCACAGACAGCAATGTGATAATTACCAGATAATCTGTTTTAGTGATGTTGGTTGAGAGATAAATATTGGCCCAGGACACCGGCGAGAACTCCCTTGCTCTTCTTTAAAATAGTGCCATGGGACCTTTTACGTCCACCTGAGAGGGCAGACGGGGCCTCGGTTTAACGTCTCATCCGAAATGCGGCACCTCAGACACTCCCTCAGTGCTACACTGGGAGTGACAGCCTGGGTTACGTGCTCAAGTCTCTGGAGTGGGGCTTGAACCCACAAACTTCTGATTCAGAGGCGAGAGAGTGCTGCCCACTGAGCCACAGCTGACACCAGTCAAGGTGTTTCCAATTGATCTCAATCCCCTCAATTCTGGGAGGAGAAAAATCAGTCACGACAACTGGTCCTGATCCTTATGTAACAGGTTTATTTTTTAGACCTAGAATGAAAGTACTTTACAACCACCTGTAGTCACTGCTGTTAAGAAGGCAAACACAACAACTATTTGGTTCACAGCAAGGTCCCAGAAGCAGCAAATGGCCAGTTAATCTGTTTTGGTAGTCTTGGTTGAGGGAAGAATGTTGGCCAAGACAGTGGGAGAAACTTCTGCTCTTTGAAAAGTGCCACGGGATCTTTTAAATCCACCCGATCAACGGGACCTCGGTTTCACGTCTCACCCGAAAGACAGCACCTCCAACAGAGCAGCACTCCTTCAGTACTGCATTCAAACGTCACCCTAGATTATGTGCTCAAGTCTTGGGCCGGAATTTTCCCTACCTTGGCGGGTCTGGAGCGGGTGGTGGCCATGGCGGGTCGCGACCCCGTTGCTGGCTCCATCCCGCTCCACAGAACGACTTTACGTTAATAGGGCCTATTAAGCCCGTCCTGCATGTTACCCGGCCCAATTAAATGGAGCGGGTCTGGTGACGTCATTCATGATGCATTTTCATCCGGGATATTTAAAGGGACCATGGCCACATTACATTTGAAGGTTAATGTAACATAGTGCTGTCAGTGTACTACAGCATTGGAGTGCTGCAAACACTGACAATGACTGCACAGAGGCAGAGGGCTGCACCCAGGTTCTCCCATGACTCCCTCCATAAGCTTATGGAGGGAGTCAGAGCACGCAGGGAGGTCCTCTTCCCTTCCAATGGGCGGAGAGACCTCCCCAGGAGACCAAAACAGCCTGGTTGGAGATTGCAGAGGAGGTGACCAGCAGGGATGTGGTCAGGAGGACCTGGGTGCAGTGTCGCAAACATTTCAATGATCTCATTAGATCAGGAAATGTGAGTACAAAGCTACACTCACCTTCATCCTCCTGCGCCTCTCATCACATCCCCATCACTCTGCCTTCCCAACCCTACTCCTGCACATCATTACTCACACCAACATACCTTGCATGTCCACCCATCCCTCTCTATCTACATTATCACATCCCCATCTCACTAGCTACCCCTCACACTCACCCTCATCCTAATGCAATCATACCAACTAACAACACACAAGGAGGCCCTTGGCTTTGGCACCCTGCTCCATCATAATCTTGATCTAAAGATCTAACCCATCCATTCCTTACACTCATTCCATCACTCTCACTCCACCTTCTCTTTCCCTCCTTGCAGGAAAAGAGAGCCCAAAATAAGAGAGAGAGGGGGAGAACCGGCGGTGGCCCTCCATCATTTGCAAACCTTACAACAGCAGAGGAGGCTGCTTTAGAAATATCTGGAGTCGCCGAGCAGCTGGAGGTAGGAGACGGAGAGAGGGGGACATCTCAGCAACCTGGTGACAGAATTACATCTCATACAGCTACATGGCATACATCAGTCACTTATATGGGGACTGATGTCAGCAGCCAGTGAATGGTCATCATGTGCATAATGGTATCTGTGGCCATTCTTCATATTACATATCTAACTCATCTCTTTACTCTCCCACAGGTCCATCAAGAGGCCCCCTCCCACTGTCCAGGAGGAAGAGGAAGATGACCCTCAGGAGCCTCCAGCCTTTGAGGGCACACTGTCACCAGACATAAGTGCACCCAGCACCAGCGCAGATACACACACCTGGGTGGGTCCCACACGAGGTAGAGTGGTGTTGTCACCTGGTGTCTCACAATTCACAAGTGAGCAAGAGCAGATGGTGGAGACAGGGTAAGCAGTGGAGAGTTCTTGCCGGAGGGTGCAGGACGCTTCAAGCTCTGCTCAGCTGCATGCAGACACTGAGCCTCAGGGGCCATCCAGAAAGAGGGCGATCCTGGAGGTGCAGGAAGAAGTGCAGGGGGCTTTGACAGGTTTTGCGAACGCGATGTCTGCAAATGTTCAGAGAATGGAGGAGTCCATCTCCAACATGAGCACCACTGTGTCGCAGGTGATGCCGAATGTGGGCTCCTTCATGGAAAGGATGGCCACCTACATGGAGCAGGTAATGCGCCACTCATAGGAGCACATGGTCTCTATGGAGAATAGCTGGCTATCTATGGAGGATAGATGACTATGCATGGAGAATAGATGGCAGAGGCTCATAGACCTCCTCTCTAGGAGGGATGTCAGCGTAGATGTGGGTCCTCATGGCCCCACTGATGTGCAGCAAGGTGCTCCCCAGCTCCTTGGCAGCAAGGAAGTGAGCAGGCTGCCTCTACCTCTGCTGAAGCCACAGGGCTAGCGCCTCGTAGAAGCACGCAGAAGAGAAAGATGACACACAGGTAGATTCACAAGGGTAGCCACTTGGGTGTTTTATCCAATGTTTATGTAAAGTTTCCGTTAATGTGCTGTCAAACATAAAAATCTTTATTTTCACCACTTTCCCGTCTTGGACACACTTGTGTGCACCTTTGGAAGTGGCTTAGTGAGTTGCAGTGAATGGTGAGATATAATGGTACCTCCAGCAATGGTGGTGAGTGTAAAAGGAATGGCTTGGTTATTGCAGGGATGCTTTAAGGTGTTGGTGTGGGGTGGTGCCAACCTGGCGCATCATGTGGCAGCCCTATAAGTGTACAGCGTCAAGTTAAGTAAATCTGGCCATAATGATGCCCTGTGTCCTGTGCAGCACCAGGTGATTGTGGAGAATGTTGGTGGTGGTGTTGGTGCTGCTGGTGCTCATCGTGGTCCAATTCTGAGGACCAAGGTGAGACAGTATAAACAGCACCCATGTTGATTGAATAGATGGCAGGTGAAGTAGAGATGACAGAAGCAATCTGTCAATGGTGAGAGAGGTTCTTCCAATGAGGTGACACTGGATGGAGACTTTGCTGGAAATACTTGCAGCCTGCAGAATCTGTGCTAGGAAAGCAGTGAGCAACAGCTTCTGCCTGAGGAAAGTGAACAGCTGTCTGACGGGAGCTTTTATCGTACATTTCATGCTGTCAACGAATCAGCTGGAGCAGTGGCCACTCAACTCCTGCCTCAGATTGACAGACGTGATTTCCGAGCAGCGTGGTTCCTGTGGCCATCCAGGTAAATTAAAAATATAGGTGGAAAAAGGCGCTTAACTGTCTGAAAACAAGGTTATAATGATTTCAGTTAGGTCGCCCACCTCTGCCGATCGGGTCGCTGCCGCACCGACAAACGTGCCTGAGGGAAAGGCGCGTGGGGGCGGGATGCCGGCGGGATGCCGGCGGGTTCCCGACCCGCTCCCAAAAATATCAACTTTCCTTGCCTTCGATCGCGTCCGCAACCACCCCAGAAAATTCTGGCCTTGGAGTGAGGTTTGAATCCACGACCTCCTGACTCAGCTATGAGAGTGCTATCATTGAGCGAAGCTGACACTTAACAAAACAGTAATCTACTCACTAGATTTAATGTGAAAATCAATATTTCTATGAATTCCTTGACAGTGTTGGGTTTATATGATAGTTTTATAGGATATTGTCACATAACCTTCCCCTTTAATACATGTTAACGGACCAGGAAATACTGAGATGTCTGATTTGAGTAATCTTTATTGATCAAAACATTGCTATAAACCATTACATGCAGTGTCCATGAGATTGAACCGAGAAATAGTTACGAACAACGGACTCATCGGGCACTGTAAGCGTGTCGTCTTGACTGCTCATGCAAGCCTAAGCAAGACTAGGTAAAAGTCCCTAAAGAGCTTTGGTGCTCTGTATCTTCATAGGGTTGATTACACTTGTTTATGTCTCCCTAACATAAAGTTACTACGTCAGCGCGTTGCATCGACGTCTGGTTAGTACGTTTGCCTAATGTGTCAATGTGACAAGTGACTTTACTGCTCACTTCCCCCAAGCATGCATGCATACTACTGCTTTTCTTTGTTCATTGTTCTCTCTACGTGACTGACCGCGACTATCTGACATGGCCTTCACTTACCTATCTCTTTCCGATATTTAATACAGAGAGAGTTATTCATCCCTTACACTCCCCTTCAAACTAGCTGGTACCATTCCTGATTCCTGCTTGTCTCAGCACTCCGAGACTGATATCACTCTTATTAACTCCTTCAACTACTACAGTTAGTTTTAAATATATAGGGGTGATCTGATTTAGGTGTTTAAGATGAGTCAAGGAATTGATAGGGTAGATCGAGAGAAACTATTTCCTCTGGTGGGGGAGTCCAGAACAAGGGGGCATAACCTTAAAATTAGAGCCAGGCCGTTCAGGGGTGATGTCAGGAAGCACTTCTTCACACAAAGGGTAGTGGAAATCTGGAACTCTCTGCCCCAAAAAGCTGTTGAGGATGGAGGTCAGTTGAAAATTTTAGAACTGGGATTGCTAGATTTTTGTTAGGCAAAGAGTTACGGAACTAAGGTGGGTAGATGGACTTAAGATACGGATCAGCCATGATCTAATTGAATGGCGGAACAGGCTCGAGGCGCAGAATGGCTTCCTCCTGTTCCTGTGATCTTATACATACATATAAAACCAGTAAGCAATAGTGAATAGATGTCACAAACGCAATGGTAAATATCCAGAAAGTCTTGTGGGAGGCATGAACTCTTTGTATATCTCTGTTAAATGTACAAAGCTTTGTAACAAACCAGTTCTTTTCAATCAAAGGCCGCTAATTAAAGCGAGGGAGCAAACTGAACTGATCTTATGATCAAAATTGCAATCTCAGCTTTACGTAAATGAAACAAGGAATTCTAACTTGGTTGGGGCAATTCGAAGTAATGAAATAAGAGTATAACACAAGAAGGGCATAGTGCAAAATTCAAGCATAACGGCTTCAGCTTTTTTGACAGCACATTGTACCCGCTACCACCATTAATAAGTTTTTAGCGACAGCACTGTGTTGTGAGAAGGTTGACCTCTCAATTTTGTCCACCCCAGTCCAACACCGGCATCTCCGCATTGTGAGAAGGTAACAGGGCAGCTGTGTGTGTTTATGTTCCAGGGAGCTCCCATACAGCGGACCCAAGCACAGCACACCCGGGAGTGGACAATACTCTATGCCGAGCACCACAAGACAACTGCAGGTACAGTAAGAACCTTGGCCATTGGTACAAAAAAAAGGTGAGGTCTTTACGCACGTGCTAGAGATTTTCAGGTGTGGTACCTCTCACAGTCAAATAGCCTGCTGACACTGTCCAGGCTGACATATGAGGAAATGCAAGAACCAGCACCTTCAAGAGAGAAAGAGAGAGGGGAGAAATACGTATTAATCAAATGAAAATAGTACTCAAATGGTACTTTGTTAGTATAGTGTGTTGGAACATCATTGTGTGGGCTGGCATGGGTGCAATGACCCTATGTCACTGAGTTTCTTATCTTGGGTGTGCTGCTGTCACAAGGCACTGATTGAAGGCCAGGTACTTACCCATTGTTCATGGAAGTGGGGACGGGAACATCAAAAGGAGTGAAGTTATGTTAAACTTGTATGGGATCCTGGTCAGACCGCACTTAGAGTACTGGGCACAGTTCTGGTAAAACTTAATACTATAAAAAGGACATAGAAGCACTGGAGAAAGTGCAAAAAAGATTTACAAGGATGGTACCAGAACTGAGAGATTATAGATGTCGGGAAAGATTGAACAGGTTGGGGCTTTTTTCTTTAGGAAGAGAAGACTTAGAGGTGACCTTTAAAATTATGAATGGGTTGGACAGGGTCGATGCAGAGCAAATGTTTCCACTTGTGGGAGAATCCAAAACTAGGGGTCATAAATATAAGATAGTCACTAATAAATCCAATAAGGAAATAAGGAGAAATTTCTTTACTCAGAGAGTGGTTAGAATGTGGAACTCGCTACCACAGGAAGTGGTTGAGGCAAATAGCTTAGATGCTTTCAAAAGGAAACTAGACGAGTACAAGTGAGAAAAGGGAATAGAAAGATATGCTGAAAGGCTGAGGTGAGGTAGATGGAATGGGAGGAGGCTCGTGTGGAGTATAAACACCGGCACAGACCAGTTGGGCCGAATGGCCTGTTTCTGTGCTGTATATTCAATATCATTCTATGTATATAATTACTTGCATTTTAACGTAGTAAAGAAGATATTAGGACAGGTGACCAAAAGCTTGGTCAAAGAGGTAGGTTTTAAGGAGTGTCTTAAAAGAGGAGAGAGAGGTAGAGAGGTTTAGGGAGGGAATTCCAGAGCTTAGGGCCCAGGCAGCTGAAGGAACGGCTGCCAATTGTGGAGCGATGAAAATCGGGGTTGTACAAGAGGCCAGAATTGGAGGAGCGCAGAGATCTCGGAGGGTTGCAGAGCTGGAGGAGGTTACAGAGATAGGGAGGGGCGAGGCCCTGGAGGGATTTGAAAACCAGGATGAGAATTTTAAAATCTTGAAGCCAATGTAGGTCAGCGAGCACAGTGGGTGATGTACAAGTGATCCCTGGCCTCATTTAGTCGCCTGTTAATGCATTCACTGTGTATTGTTTTAGGAGTGCTCAATTTCAAGATGGACCAAGTTCTTCACTGTTTCTGACTCCGCCATACTCCATGAACAACAGCTTCAGCAACCCTGACCCTTACTACTGGCAAGCTATAGTGAGTATGAAGTCATGTGTATTGGAAACAAGGTCTGTCTGACCTAAAGCCTGGTTTAGTAGGTAACCAGTCAGTTTCAAGTACACAGACTGTATTTCCTACAACAACAAATTGCATTTATATAGTGGCTTTAATGTAGAGAAACGTCCCAAGGCGCTTCACAGAGGCGTAGTCGGACAAAAATGGATGCCGCGCCAAAGAAGGAGATATTAGGATTGGGTGATCAAAAGTTTGGTCACAGAAGTAGGCTGGAAGGAAACTCTTTAAAGGAGGTGAGAGAGGCGGAGGAGTTTAAGAAGGGGATTCCAGCACCTGTGGGGCGTAAGGATGGGCATGAACAAAAGACCAGAGGCAGAGGAGCGAAGAGTTTTGAGGGGGGGAGTTGTAGGGCTGGTGGAGGTTACAGAGTAGGAGGCCGTGAAGAGATTTTAACACAAGGATAAGAATTTTAAATTGGAAGCATTGTGGGACCAGAAGCCAGTGTAGAGCAGTGAGCACAGGTGGTGATGGATGAACAACGGGACTTGGTGCGAGTCAGGATACGGTCAGCAGAGTTTTGGATGAGCTGAAGTTTATGGAAGTTGGACGATGGGAGGCTGGCCAGGAGAGCATTGGATTAGTCGAGTCTGAAGGTGACAGAGGCATGGATGAGGGTTTCAGTAGCAGGTGGGCTGAGGCGGGGGGGGGGGGGTGCATAGGCAATGCTATGGCGGCAGAAGTAGGCGGTCTTTGTGATGAGGAGGATATGGGGTTGGAACCTCGAGGCTGATTAGGATGCCGAGATTGCAAACTGTCTGGTTCAGCCCGAGACAATTGCCGGGGAAAAAGAAAAGAAAGACTTGCATTTCTACAGCGGCTTTCACGACCACCGGACGTCCCAAAGCGCTTTACAGCCAATGAAGTACTTTTTGAAGTGTAGTCACTGTTGTAATGCAGGAAACGTGGCAGCCAATTTGTGCACAGCAAGCTCCCACAAACAGCAATATGATAATGACCAGATAATTTGTTTTAGTGATGTTGATCGAGGGATAAATATTGGCCAGGACACCAGGGAGAACTCCCCTGCTCTTCTTAGAAATAGTGGCCGTGGGATCTTTTACGTCCACCTGAGAGAGCAGACGGGGCCTCGGTTTAACGTCTCATCCGAAAGACGGCACCTCCGACAGTGCAGCACTCCCTCAGCACTGCACTGGAGTGTCAGCCTAGGTTTTTGTGCTCAAGCCTCTGGAGTGGGACTTGAACCCACAAACTTCTGACAGATGCGAGTGTGCAGACATGCGCTTTCTCAGCAGGCGGGTTACTGGACAGTGTTCAGGTGCGAGATTAAAAACAGAAGAAGCACAGTAGGTCCGTCAGCCTCGGAGAAGAATAAAGACAGGTTAACTTCTCAGTTGTGGATCCTTGGCTCAGTGGTAACACTGTCAGTTCTAAGTCAATCCCACTCCAGAGACCTGAGCACATAATCTAGGCTGCTTAGGGGTTGCTGCACTGTCGGTGGTGTTGGAATACTCCTCCTGCATTCTTACTGTTTTGAAATCAAGACTCAACACAGCGTTTCCTAATTCTTGTCCAGGATTTCCTTGCCTCCCTCAGGCTTCCCTACCTCCTTTCACAGGTTTTCAAAAAAATCCAAGTGTAACATCACCTAAACATGACTTTCTTGATGGTGGTCCACCAGTAGTACTGGCCAAGGTCTGGGAAGGGAAGTAGAGTGAGGCTTGTGAAAAGAAACAGAAAGATAAGGTCAAAAGAAATTACAAATGGGGAAGGGAAGACATTTTTGTTGAATAATACTCAACGATAAAATGCTGTTTTATAAGGGCTGGAGTGTTATTCAGCGTGATACGCAATGTATTATTGTGCTGCTAAGGTTGTCACTTGAAGGCCACAAAGTTTAATTGTTGTTAAGTAAACACAGGCTGGAATGTCATCCGAGTTTAATTGTTGCGTGAGGGAACTGTGAAGGTTGGAAAATGCCCGTCAGTTTCAGGCTCTAGGTCAGAAGCATCCGACGCTAGGTGACTGGCTTTCTTTTTCTTTTTTAAAGCTTGTTTTGCATCTGTAACACCTGGAGTGTGATGGACAAAATGCACGCACATGTAGCATTTTTACATATACTAGAAAATCCTCCGTGATGCTGCTATTGGTAAGTCAGAGGGTACACTAATTTTATCAGAGGGTACACTAATTTTATCAGAGGGTACACTAATTTTATCAGAGGGTACACTAATTTTATCAGAGGGTACACTAATTTTATCAGAGGGTACACTAATTTTATCAGAGGGTACACTAATTTTATCAGAGGGTACACTTATTTTATCAGAGGGTACACTATTTTATCAGAGGGTACACTATTTTATCAGGACAGGAGCATTAAACCATGTGAACACAATATGGTTCTGTTGCTAAAATATGTTCCTTTAAGGCAATAAAATCAAATTGCTGTTAAGTAAACATGGTGCAGTCATAAACAGGTCATTTAAGTAGCTCTTCCACAGTATTTTATTGCTGGAGAGTTTAAGTATTCCGAGTGACTGCTTTTGGGGTTTAAACATTGACACAGAGATTTTCATTGGAGCGTGCCATCTAAAGTGTGATGGCCAATAAGATGGCTGATGTACCGCCGGTGACAGAAGGAGGGAGGAGGCAATGGAGGTCAGTGCGGGTGGACCTTAGGGTGCGGGCTGTGACATACGGCTGCAAGGGATTGCAGAGGTAGGATGGGTGCAAGGCCGTGGAGAGGACGAGATTCCAAAGCCAGTGCATTAGGCGATGGGGTTAGGCAGCCAGAGAAGGCCGGCAAGAGCAGATGTGATGGGTACATGCAGCTTATTGTTGGGCAAGTTGGAGTTTGTGTAGGAGGGAGGGCGTTGGAGAGGTTGAGTTTAACCCGAATCGTAGATGAAGGTTTCAGTCGCGGTGGGATAAGGTTGGGGTGGAGGAAGCGGAAATGAGTGGTATCGGTGAGGGACAGGATATAGGGTCGAAGCTCAGCTGGACCTTGCATTGAGCATCTCTGTGGGATCCTGTCTGTCTGTTGCCCTTAACTTCTTAAAAGACTCAATAAGCTCACCTGTTTTCCCCAGGTATCCATAGCCATTGGATCCTTGAGACTTGAGCACAAAATCTAGGCTGACACTCCAGTGCTGCACTGTCGCAGGTGCCACCGTGTTTCAGATGAGACATTAAACCGAGACCCCGTAAAAGATCCTGTGGCACTATTTTAAGAGCCGGGGAGTTCTCCTCTGTCCTGGTCAACATTTATCATAGGAAGGAACATAAGAACAGGAGGAGGCCATTCAGCCCCTCAAACCTGTTCTGCCATTCAATGAGATCATGGCTGATCTGTATCTTAACTCCATTCACCTGCCTTGGTTCCATAACCCTTAATACCCTTACCTAACAAAAATCAGTCTCAGTTTTGACATTTTCAATTGACCCCCAGCCTCAACAGCTTTTTGGGGGGAGAGAGTTCCAGATTTCCACTACCCTTTGTGTGAAGAAGTGCTTCCTGACGTCACCCCTGAACGGCCTGGCTCTAATTTTAAGATTATGCCCCCTTGTTCTGGACTCCCCCCACCAGAGGAAATAGTTTCTCTCGATCAACCCTATCAAATCCTTTAATCATCTTAAACACCTCAATTAGTTCACTCCTTAATCTTCTATACTCAAGAGAATACAAGCCTCGTCTATGTAACCTGTCCTCATAATTTAACCCTTTTAGTCCCAGTATTCTGGTGAATCTGCGCTGCAGATATATCTGCGTTTCCTACATTACAACAGTGACTACACTTCAAAAAGTACTTCTTTGGCCATAAAGCGCTTTGGGATGTCCTGAGGTTGTGAAAGGCGCTGTATTAATGCAAGTGCTTTCTTTTCTTTTTCATTCCTCATTGCTCCGGGCATACAATCCCATTAATCAACTTACTTTGCAGAAGAACGTCCTCTCGGGGCCGAGGAGCCTGAGGGGAACCGAAGCCTGCGGAACCATCCTCTGGCGAGATTCGGCTCCCGCGGGGAGGTAGGGAAAGCACTGGCAGGTTTGGGAATGGGAGCGGAAATCTTAAGGAGGCTTATTTTTCTTTTCAGATGAACACTTACGCGCTGCAGCAGTACCACATCAATTCGCAGATGGTCCAACAGCAGCAGCAGCAGCAATATTACCAGGCAATGGCACAGCAGGTGGGGCCCCAGGCTCAGATGTCCCATTTCGGTCCGATGCAGGACTTTATGGCCAGGTCGTCTCAGCCCGCCTGGGATAATCGGCAGCAGAGGGACCCAGACCACGGGAACTGCTGCGGCGGCGGAGGAGGAGGAGGAGGAGGAGGAGGAGGGCGGGAGAGGGAGTCGGACAGCGACAGCGACCACAGAAGCCGGGAGAAGCTCCGGACCTCCAGCAAGCACCGAGAGCACCAGTACAAGAAGCACAAATCCAAAAAGAAGAAATACTGACGGTGGGGGTGAGGGGGTGGTGGTGGGGGTGGGGTGGGGCCATATGATTGAGGCTCGATCCTTTGCCCTCGGAGGAGGATGCGTGAATGACGCGCGGGAGCGCAGACCAGTTTAATATAAACGAACGTAAAACCAGAACCAAATATTCTGACCGATATTCAGGTGGCAAGTTGGCTTGGATGCCCAAATCCACACGGCCGATGTAAGGTGGAGGACATGGCTTGGGAGTGTTGCGTCACACACATGGATTAATGGCGCTGGTGTTGTCGCACGGGGTTTCAGTAAAGTGTAATGGTGGGCGTCTAAAGGATTGTATGCCAGGTCCACTCGCACTGTGAAATACATTAATGTCCCTCCAAATTTGGGATGTATCTGGAGAGAGGATTCGGAGCTGTATGCAACTGGAGTAAATTACTGGTGGTTACAGCTCTCTTGCCACTGATGGTAGCACTAATGGGAACAATTTGACTTGGTGAATTAAGAGTATCACACGAGTAGTGCATTGTGCAACTTTATTGCTTTCAGTGTGATTTTCTTTCTTGTAATGGCACCAACGCGACTGAATGATATGTAATTAACTCTTGCACTTGGGGAAACTATATGATAAACGTACCCATTCCCTTGCTACCAGTAAGGAGCTGCGTTTGAAGGTAGCGCTGGTTGAATGGTTCAGCAGTGTTCCAGGCCTGTCTCTATGACTCTCGCTGCCTTCAATTGGGGATTCCTGCTGCTAGTATGAGATTGGTGAGTTTACCCGTAAATCCTTAGCTGGCTAATTGTTTTGTCTCTTTTGGAAATTAAATGCTATTGCACACAGTTCAGCTCTAACGTTGAAAAGTTATTTTGTTGTGTGTATTGAATGTGTATCAGAGACATTGTAACCACACAGGGAAGGTTTCCTTCGGTCGCTCTGTATTAGAGACAATGGCCCGGAAATTTGCGGTGGGTAATAACAGCGAACTAACAGTGTTCGCCGCTGTTCCCCCTTTGAAACTGACCGCGACGTCAGGATTTAGCGCATGCACATCCTGACGTGGAAATCCTGAAATTGCGATCAGTCGTTCACTGCTCCGACACTGACCCCACCACAGCCAGCTCTCAGTGTAATCTGTGAAATCAGTGAAACTGACAAAAACTTGGGCCTTTCCGCGGTAATATCGCTGTTGAATACCCCATTAAACGTTAGACACTAATACAAAAAGAAAATACTGCAGATGCTGGAAATCTGAAATAAAAACAGATAATGCTGGAGATACTCAGCAGGTCAGGCAGCATCTATGAAGAGAGAAACAGAGTTAACGTTTCAGGTCGATGACCTTTCATCAGAACTGGAAAAAAGCAGGAAATGGAACAGATTTTTAAACAGGTGTAGGAGCTGGGAAAGGGGGGAGGGGATGAAAGAACAACAGGGAAGGTCTGTGATAGGATGGAAGGCAGGAGGGGTTAAGAGATATTAAGAGATATTCAAGGCAAAAGGATATGGTAATGGGCCAGGTTAAGAAACAAAGGATGGCTCTAGATGAAGTGTAAATTGCGCTGGCAGAATGAAGGACAGCTGCCATGTGGGGGAGAAGAAAAGAAAACACAAACAAAAAAAAAGTGTGGGGAAAAAAATATATATGATAGGGTCCGAGATAATGATCTGAAATTGTTGAACTCTATGTTGAGTCCAGAAGGCTGTAAAGTGCCTAATCGAAAGATGAGGTGCTGTTCCTCGAGCTTACTTTGAGCTTCAGTGGAACAATGTAAGAGGCCTAGGACGGTGAGGTCAGAGTGGGAGTGAAGCGGAGAATTAAAGTGACAGGCGACCGGGAGTTCGGGGTCCCCCTTACGGACTGAACGGAGGTGTTCCGCAAAGCGGTCACCCAATCTGCGTTTGGTCTCCCCAGTGTAGAGGAGACCACATCGTGAGCAGCGAATACAGTATACTAAATTGCAAGAAGTACAAGTAAATCGCTGTTTCACCTGGAAGGGGTGTTTGGGGCCCTGGACAGTGGGAAGGAGGGAGGTATAAGGGCATGTGTAGCATCTCCTGCGCTTGCACGGGAAGGTGCTGGGCGAAGGGGAAGGGATGTTAGGGGTGATAGAGGAGTGGACCAGGGTGTCGCGGAGGGAGCGGTCCCTTCAGAATGCTGAAAGGGGAGGTGAGGGGAAGATGTGTTTGGTGGTGGGATCACGCTGGAGGTGGTGGAAATGGCAGAGGATGATCCGTTGAATGTCGAGGCTGGTGGGGTGAAAGGTGAGGACCGCTCCCTCAGCGACACCCTGACCGCAAATTAAGGGAAATTGTAACCACAGTGTGAAGGGTTCCTGGGGTCGCTGGGTATCAGACATTGTAACCACAGTGTGAAGGGTTCCTGGGGTCGCTGGGTATCAGAGACAGTGTAACCACAGTGTGAAGGTTCCTTAGGTCTTTGGGTATCAGACATTGTAACCACAGTGGGAAGGGTTCCTGGGGTCGCTGGGTATCAGAGACATTGTAACCACAGTGGGAAGGTTCCTGGGGTCGCTGGGTATCAGAGACAGTGTAACCACAGTGGGAAGGTTCCTGGGGTCGCTGGGTATCAGACAGTGTAACCACAGTGGGAAGGTTCCTGGGGTCGCTGGGTATCAGAGACAGTGTAACCACAGTGGGAAGGTTCCTGGGGTCGCTGGGTATCAGAGACAGTGTAACCACAGTGGGAAGGTTCCTGGGGTCGCTGGGTATCAGACAGTGTAACCACAGTGGGAAGGTTCCTGGGGCCGCTGGGTATCAGACAGTGTAACCACAGTGGGAAGGTTCCTGGGGTCGCTGGGTATCAGACAGTGTAACCACAGTGTGAAGGTTCCTGGGGTCGCTGGGTATCAGAGACAGTGTAACCACAGTGGGAAGGTTCCTGGGGTCGCTGGGTATCAGACAGTGTAACCACAGTGGAAGGTTCCTGGGGTCGCTGGGTATCAGAGACAGTGTAACCACAGTGGGAAGGTTCCTGGGGTCGCTGGGTATCAGACAGTGTAACCACAGTGGGAAGGTTCCTGGGGTCGCTGGGTAATAGAGACAGTGTAACCACAGTGTGAAGGTTCCTGGGGTCGCTGGGTATCAGACAGTGTAACCACAGTGTGAAGGGTTCCTGGGGTCGCTGGGTATCAGAGACAGTGTAACCACAGTGGGAAGGTTCCTGGGGTCGCTGGGTATCAGAGACATTGTAACCACAGTGGGAAGGTTCCTGGGGTCGCTGGGTATCAGACAGTGTAACCACAGTGGGAAGGTTCCTGGGGTCGCTGGGTATCAGAGACAGTGTAACCACAGTGGGAAGGTTCCTGGGGTCGCTGGGTATCAGACAGTGTAACCACAGTGGGAAGGTTCCTGGGGTCGCTGGGTATCAGACAGTGTAACCACAGTGGGAAGGTTCCTGGGGTCGCTGGGTATCAGAGACAGTGTAACCACAGTGGGAAGGTTCCTGGGGTCGCTGGTATCAGACAGTGTAACCACAGTGGGAAGGTTCCTGGGTCGCTGGGTATCAGACAGTGTAACCACAGTGGGAAGGTTCCTGGGGTCGCTGGGTATCAGACAGTGTAACCACAGTGGGAAGGTTCCTGGGGTCGCTGGGTATCAGACAGTGTAACCACAGTGGAAGGTTCCTGGGGTCGCTGGGTATCAGACAGTGTAACCGCAGTGGAAGGTTCCTGGGGTCGCTGGGTATCAGAGACAGTGTAACCACAGTGGGAAGGTTCCTGGGGTCGCTGGGTATCAGATATTGTAACCACAGTGTGAAGGGTTCCTGGGGTCGCTGGGTATCAGATATTGTAACCACAGTGGGAAGGTTCCTGGGGTCGCTGGGTATCAGAGACAGTGTAACCACAGTGGGAAGGTTCCTGGGGTCGCTGGGTATCAGAGACAGTGTAACCACAGTGGGAAGGTTCCTGGGGTCGCTGGGTATCAGAGACAGTGTAACCACAGTGGGAAGGTTCCTGGGGTCGCTGGGTATCAGATATTGTAACCACAGTGGGAAGGTTCCTGGGGTCGCTGGTATCAGAGACAGTGTAACCACAGTGGGAAGGTTCCTGGGTCGCTGGGTATCAGAGACAGTGTAACCACAGTGGGAAGGTTCCTGGGGTCGCTGGTATCAGAGACAGTGTAACCACAGTGTGAAGGGTTCCTGGGTCGCTGGGTATCAGACATTGTAACCACAGTGGGAAGGTTCCTGGGGTCGCTGGGTATCAGACATTGTAACCACAGTGGGAAGGTTCCTGGGGTCGCTGGGTATCAGAGACATTGTAACCACAGTGGGAAGGTTCCTGGGGTCGCTGGGTATCAGACATTGTAACCACAGTGGGAAGGTTCCTGGGTCGCTGGTATCAGACATTGTAACCACAGTGGGAAGGTTCCTGGGGTCGCTGGGTATCAGAGACATTGTAACCACAGTGGGAAGGTTCCTGGGGTCGCTGGGTATCAGAGACAGTGTAACCACAGTGTGAAGGGTTCCTGGGGTCGCTGGGTATCAGACATTGTAACCACAGTGGGAAGGTTCCTGGGGTCGCTGGGTATCAGAGACAGTGTAACCACAGTGTGAAGGGTTCCTGGGGTCGCTGGGTATCAGACATTGTAACCACAGTGGGAAGGTTCCTGGGGTCGCTGGGTATCAGAGACATTGTAACCACAGTGGGAAGGTTCCTGGGGTCGCTGGGTATCAGAGACATTGTAACCACAGTGGGAAGGTTCCTGGGGTCGCTGGGTATCAGACATTGTAACCACAGTGGGAAGGTTCCTGGGGTCGCTGGGTATCAGACAGTGTAACCACAGTGTGAAGGTTCCTGGGGTCGCTGGGTAATCGAGACGTTGTAACCACAGTGGGAAGGTTCCTGGGGTCGCTGGGTATCAGACAGTGTAACCACAGTGTGAAGGTTCCTGGGGTCGCTGGGTATCAGAGACAGTGTAACCACAGTGGGAAGGTTCCTGGGGCCGCTGGGTATCAGAGACAGTGTAACCACAGTGGGAAGGTTCCTGGGGTCGCTGGGTATCAGAGACAGTGTAACCACAGTGGGAAGGTTCCTGAGGTCGCTGGGTATCAGACAGTGTAACCACAGTGGGAAGGTTCCTGGGGTCGCTGGGTATCAGATATTGTAACCACAGTGTGAAGGTTCCTGGGGTCGCTGGGTATCAGACATTGTAACCACAGTGGGAAGGTTCCTGGGGTCGCTGGGTATCAGACATTGTAACCACAGTGGGAAGGTTCCTGGGGTCGCTGGGTATCAGAGACATTGTAACCACAGTGTGAAGGTTCCTGGGGTCGCTGGGTATCAGAGACATTGTAACCACAGTGGGAAGGTTCCTGGGGTCGCTGGGTATCAGAGACAGTGTAACCACAGTGGGAAGGTTCCTGGGGTCGCTGGGTATCAGAGACAGTGTAACCACAGTGGGAAGGTTCCTGGGGTCGCTGGGTATCAGAGACATTGTAACCACAGTGTGAAGGTTCCTGGGGTCGCTGGGTATCAGAGACATTGTAACCACAGTGTGAAGGTTCCTGGGGTCGCTGGGTATCAGAGACATTGTAACCACAGTGTGAAGGTTCCTGGGGTCGCTGGGTAATAGAGACGTTGTAACCACAGTGGGAAGGTTCCTTGGGTTGCTGGGTATCAGAGACAGTGTAACCACAGTGGGAAGGTTCCTGGGGTCGCTGGGTATCAGAGACGTTGTAACCACAGTGGGAAGGTTCCTTGGGTTGCTGGGTATCAGAGACAGTGTAACCACAGTGGGAAGGTTCCTGGGGTCGCTGGGTATCAGAGACATTGTAACCACAGTGGGAAGGTTCCTGGGGTCGCTGGGTATCAGAGACGTTGTAACCACAGTGGGAAGGTTCCTGGGGTCGCTGGGTATCAGACATTGTAACCACAGTGGGAAGGTTCCTGGGGTCGCTGGGTATCAGAGACAGTGTAACCGCAGTGTGAAGGTTCCTGGGGTCGCTGGGTATCAGAGACAGTGTAACCACAGTGGGAAGGTTTCTTCAATGCTGCTATTTTTGTTTCATTACAAGAATGTCATCTTGCAGTTTTTCTTATCACTATTTTGTTCTGTGGAGTTTTCCTATCATCACATCAATATGTACCAGGGCTCTGAACGATCTGTGATGCTCCCACACAAACCTCTAAAGAATAAAAGACATCGCCTTTCATGACCTCAGGCTATCCAAAGCGCTGTAAAGCCAATGAAGTACTTTTTGAAGTATAGTCTTTCTTGTAATTTAGGAAACACGGCAGCCAATTTGCACACAGCAAGGTCCCACGAACAGCAATGAGATGATGAATAGAAAATCATTTTTTATTTAGTGATATTGGTTGAGGGATAAATATTGGGCAAGACACTGGGGAGAACTGCCCTGCTCTTCTTTGAAATAGTGTCGTTGGATCATTTCTGTCCAATTGAGAGGGCAGTCAGGACCTCGGTTTAACTTCATATGCAAAAGACGACACCTCCAACAGTGTAGCACCCCCTCAGTACTGCTCTGGAGTGTCACCTTAGATTTTTGTGCTAAAGTCTCTGGAGTGGGGACTTGAACCCACAGCCTTCTGATGCAGAGGCAAGGGTGCTACCCACTGAGCCACAGCTGGCACCTCTAAACACAAGACCTCTACCCCTGTTAACCAACCGTTCACTGAGAAAACATTCACGGCAGTCGTCACAGTTTTACTTTACAATTAGTCGATTAATTATCGAAACAATTGTTGAGTATGCCGAGTGGTACTTTGCATTAGAGTTTGGCATTTTACTTCTGGGACCTGAGTTCAAATCTAACCAAGAACGTTAGGATGGACATTTTCTCTCTCTTGCCGGCTGATCCTTTTGGCACTGGAATCGGCTTAGCCCAGGAGAGCAGTACGGTAGAGCTGGCTGTTATCAGCAAACAGGAGTAAGTTGAACCCACACGTCTAGGTATTGCCCAGCGGCAGCATATAAATGGTGAAGAGAAGGGACTTCCAAGGATGGACTTCTTTGGTACATTAGAGGTTGACCTGCAATGAACTTGTTGCTTGGCTTCTGTGAACTGGGGTGTGTCTAGTCAGGGCTTTGCCAAGTTTTTGCGAGACAGACCCTTCTACTAATTTTAATAGGCTTCTTGTACACTGGAAATTGTGCAGGGAACCCATGGTGGTGCACAGTTGGTTGAGGGGGAGAAGAAGGTTAATGGTATTGCCTCCAACCAATGAGGTAATCACCGAACAAGCTTCTCCCACCCAGGGAGTACGGAGGGACAATGCAAGGTTAGGAGGTGGGTGACCTGATTCAGGTGCCAAGGGTGGTTATTGATGGCTAAAAAGGTTAATAATTTCAGTACAATTTAGGGCTAATTCGCCAATCGGATTCTCCTGCCTAGGACTGGCACCTCCAGAAGCGCTGGTTGGGGGGTATCGGCAGTCCCTGGTTTTCCGCCCAATTGATTTGAATAATCGGGGAAGCAGCCCTTTTATTTCAGCTTGATCCAGAGTGTTTTTCAGGGTAGGGTCATTGTAATACTGGATACAGCAAAGGCTATGGGCTGCGACAACATCCCGGCTATCGTGTTGAAGACTTGTGCTCCAGAACTAGCCGTGCCTCCAGCCAAGCGGTTCCAGTACAGCTACAACACTGGCATCTATCCGACAATGTAGAAAATTGCCCAGGTATGTCCTGTCCACAAAAAGTAGGACAAATCCAACCCGGCCAATTACCGCCCCATCAGTCTACTCTCAATCATCAGCAAAGTGATGGAAGGTGTCATCAACAGTGCTATCAAGTGGCACTTACCAATAACTTGCTCACTGATGCCCAGTTTGGGTTCCGCCAAGACCACCCGGCTCCCGACCTCATTACAGCCTTGGTCCAAACATGGACAAAGGAGCTGAATTCCAGAGGTGAGGTGAGAGTGACTGTCCTTGACATCAAGGCAACATTTGACCGAGTGTGGCATGAAGGAGCCCTAGTAAAACTGAAGTCAATGGGAATCGGGGAAAACGCTCCACTGGCTGGAGTCATACCTAGCACAAAGGACGATGGCTGTGGTGGTTGAAGGTCAATCATCACAGCCCAGGACATCGCTGCAGGAGTTCCTCAGGGCAGTGTCCTAGGCCCAACCATCTTCAGCTGCTTCATCAATGACCTTCCCTCCAACATAAGGTCAGAAATGGGGATGATGCGGAGATGCTGGTGTTGGACTGGAGTGGACAAAAATGAGAAGTCGCACAACACCAGGTTATAGTCCAACAGATTTATTTAAAATTACAAGCTTTCGGAGCTGTCGGCCCTTCGTCAGGCAAAGGTACAGTGAGTGAATCTACTCACTCACTGTACCTTTGCCTGACGAAGGGGCGACAGCTCCGAAAGCTTGTAATTTTAAATAAATCTGTTGGACTATAACCTGGTGTTGTGCGACTTCTCAGAAATGGGGATGTTCACTGATGACTGCACAGTGTTCAGCACCATTCACAACTCCTCAGATAATGAAGCAGTCCATGCCCACATGCAACAAGACCTGGATGACGTTCAGGCTTGGGCTGATAAGTGGCAGGTAACATTCACGCCACAGAAGTGCCAGGCAATGACTATCCCCAACAAGAGAGAGTCAAACCACCTTGTGCTCCAGAGCTAGCCGTGCCTCTAGCCAAGCGGTTCCAGTACAGCTGCAACACTGGCATCTATCCGACAATGTGGAAAATTTTGACATTCAACGGCATTACCATCGCTGAATCCCCCACCATCAACATCCTAGGGGTCACCATTGACTAACAACTTAACTGGACCAGCCACATAAATACTGTGGCTACAAGAGCAGGTCAGAGGCTGGGTATTCTGCGGCATGTTTCACCTCCTGACTCCCCAAAGCCTTTCCACCATCTACAAGGCACAAGTAAGGAGTGTGATGGAATACTCACCACTTGCCTGGATGAGTGCAGCTCCAACAACACTGAAGAAGCTCGACACCATCCAGAACAAAGCAGCCCGTTTGATTGGCACCCCATCTACCACCTTAAACATTCACTCCCTCCACCACCGGCATACCGTGGCTGCAGTGTGTACCATCTACAAGATGCACTGCAGCAACTCGCCAAGGCTTCTTCGGCAGCACCTCCCAAACCCGCGACCTCTTCCACCTAGAAGGACAAGGGCAGCAGGCGCATGGGAACACCATCACCTCCAAGTTCCCCTCCAAGTCACACACCATCCTGACTTAGAAGTATATCGGCCGTTCCGTCATCGTCGCTGGGTCAAAATCCTGGAACTCCCTCCCTAACAGCACTGTGGGAGTACCTTCACCACACGGACTGCAGCAGTTCAAGAAGGCAGCTCACCACCACCTTCTCAAGGGCGATTAGGGATGGGCAATAAATGCTGGCCTTGCCAGCGACGTCCACATCCCATAAGCGAATAAAAACATTTTTTTTTAAACGTGGCAGCAGGTGGCAAGATATACAAAACTTGCTACTTAATGTACAGTAGTAGGGTGTGGACAGCCTAGTGATTATTGGGCCACTGTGCGTTGCCACATTGGGCAGAACTGGTTGTGCAGGGTCCGGATATGAGAATTAATGGAAGCAGGTCTCCATTGTCCCTGCTGGTTTCCTCTGTTGTGTCATCCTCTTCCTAATCTGTATCACAGTGTCTGAATAGCCAAGCTATGTAACATGCAGCAGATGCTGTTGAATTTCGGGGCCTTGGGTATTCAGAAGGATCCTGTGCGACCAGTCCAATCTTTATTTGAGGCTTGTGCTTCAGAGTACTTCCATTCAGTTGCTATATGGGATTTCTTGAGGGGATGGATCATCAGCCAGGCCTGAAGAAGGTAGCACCTAGTGGTCATCCATCTGGTTTCCCTGGGCCTTAAAAGTATCCTACATGGATGTTTTTAAAAATTTGTTCTTGGGATGTGGGCGTCACTGGCAAGGTCAGCATTTATTGGCCATCCCTAGTTGCCCTTGAGAAGGTGGTGGTGAGCCGCCTTCTTGAACCGCTGCAGTCCGTGTGGTGAAGGTACTCCCACAGTGCTGTTAGGGAGGGGGTTCCAGGATTTTGACCCAGCGACGATGAAGGATCGGCGATATATTTCCAAGTCAGGATGGTGTGTGACTTGGAGGGGAACTTGGAGGTGGTGGTATTTCCATGCACTTGCTGCCCTTGTCCTTCTAGGTGGTAGAGGTTGCGGGTTTGGGAGGTGCTGTCGAAGAAGCCTTGGTGAGTTGCTGCAGTGCATCTTGTAGATGGTGCACACTGCAGCCACGGTGCGCCGGTGGTGGAGGGAGTGAATGTTTAAGGTGGTGGATGGGGTGCCAATCACATGGGCTGGTTTGTCCTGGATAGTGTCGAGCTTCTTGAGTGTTGTTAGAGCTGCGCTGATCCAGGCAAGTGGAGAGTATTCCATCACACTCCTTACTTGTGCTTTGCAGATGATGGAAAGGCTTTGGGGAGTCAGGAGGTGAGACACACGCCACAGAATACCCAGCCTCTGACCTGCTTTTGTTGCCACATTATTTATGTGGCTGGTCCAGTTAAGTTTCTGGTCAATGGTAACCCCCAGGATGTTGATGGTGGGGGATTCGGCGATGGTAATGCCCTTGAATGTCAAGGGACGGTGGTTAGACTCTCGCTCATTGGAGATAGTCATTGACTGGCACTTGTGTGGCAGGAATGTTACTTGCCACTTATCAGTCCAAGTCTGAATGTTGTCCAGGTCTTGCTGAATGCGGGCATGGACTTCTTCATTATCTGAGGAGTTGCGAATGGAACTGAACACTGTGCAATCATCAGCGAATATCCCCACTTCTGACCTTATGATGGAGGAAAGGTCATTGATGAAGCAGCTGAAGATGGTTGGCCCTAAGACACTGCTCTGAGGAACTCCTGCAGCGATGTCCTGGGGCTAAGATGATTGACCTCCAACAACCACAACCATCTTCCTTTGTGCTAGGTATGACTCCAGCCAGTGGAGAGTTTCCCCCCCGATTCCCATTGACTTCAATTTTACTAGGGCTCCTTCATGCCACACTAAGTCAAATGCTGCCTTGATGTCAAGGGCAGTCACTCTCATCTCACCTCTGGAATTCAGCTCTTTTGTCCATGTTTGGACCAAGGCTGTAATGAGGTCTGGAACCAAGTGGTTCTGGCGGATCCCAAATTGACTATCAGTGAGCAGGTTATTGGTGAGTAAGTGCCGCTTGATAGCACTGTCGACGACACCATCCATCACTTTGCCGATGATTGAGAGTAGACTGATGGTGCGGTAATTGTTAAAAGTGCTAGACAGCTTTAAGAAACCTACTTCTACAGGCCAGAAAACAACAACTTCCATTTATATAGCACCTTTAATGTAGTAAAACATCCCAAGGCACTTCACAGAAGCAATTATCAAACAAAATTTGACACCCAGTACCATAAGGAGATATTCAGACAGATGACCAAATGCTTGGTCAAAGAGGTAGGTTTCATGGAGCATCTTAAAGGAGGAGAGAGAGGTAGAGAGATGTTCCTGTTAAGCTGCGCAGCCGCGCCGCTGTCTGGAGGTCCCGTGCAGGCCACTTGCCGCATTTGCAATGGGAAAAATCTCGCATGCGCGGAAATTTGATTGGGCTGTACAGCACCTTAAAGGGGCCGTGCACCCAAAAATAATTAGAGGGAACATTGGTGGAGAGGCGGAGAGGTTTAGGGAGGGAATTCCAGAGCTTTGGTTCCCAGCAACTGAAGGCACGGTCGCCAATAGTGGAGCATTTAACGGGGATGTGCAGGAGGCCAAAATTGGAGGAGCGCAGATATCTCGGAGAGAAGGTTACAGAGATAGGGAGGGGCATAGCCATGGAGGGATTTGAAAACAAGGATGAGAATTTTAAAATCGAGGCGTTGCTCAACATTAAACCTCACTGTGTTATGGAAAAAAACAGATAGAATGACGTGAAATCCAGGATCAAATTGCCATCAGTTTTTCAATAATCACATACGCACATAGGATAATTACAGACCGGAAAAGACCAACTGGTCCACCAGCATGTCCCATATAGTTGTGATGCCTCATGATACCAACACTCCCGACACACCATGTAATCTCTTGGGATCTCTCCCTTTGGCAATCAAAACTAGTCCAGGAGTTCGCATTGACCTGGATTTATATTGCAGGATACGAGGTGATCTCCATCCCACTCCCCCCTCCTTCCCTCAGTCCCACTCCCAGCTCCTCCCCTCAGTCCCACTCCCCCCTCCTCCCCTCAGTCCCACTCCCCCCTCATCCCCTCAGTCTCACTCCCCCCTCCTCCCCTCAGTCCCACTCCCCCCTCCTCCCCTCAGTCCCACTCCCCCTCCTCCCCTCAGTCCCACTCCCCCCTCCTCCCCTCAGTCCCACTCCCCCCTCCTCCCCTCAGTCCCACTCCCCCCTCCTTCCCTCAGTCCCACTCCCCCTCCTCCTCTCCCCCCTCCTCCCCTCCGTCCCACTCCCCCCTCCTCCCCTCAGTCCCACTCCCCCCTCCTCCCCTCAGTCCCACTCCCCCCTCCTCCCCTCAGTCCCACTCCCAGCTCCTCCCCCCTCCTCCTCTCCGTCCCACTCCCCCCTCCTCCTCTCAGTCCCACTCCCCCTCCTCCTCTCCGTCCCACTCCCCCCTCCTCCTCTCCGTCCCACTCCCCCCTCCTCCCCTCAGTCCCACTCCCCCTCCTCCCCCTCCTCCCCCCTCCTCCCCTCCATCCCACTCCCCCTCCTCCCCTCAGTCCCACTCCCCCCTCCTCCCCCCCTCCTCCCCTCCGTCCCACTCCCCCTCCTCCCCCTCCTCCCCTCAGTCCCACTCCCCCTCCTCCCCTCAGTCCCACTCCCCCCTCCTCCCCTCAGTCCCACTCCCCCCTCCTCCCCTCAGTCCCACTCCCCCCTCCCCTCAGTCCACTCCCCCCTCCTCCCCTCCGTCCCACTCCCCCTCCTCCCCCCTCCTCCCCTCCGTCCCACTCCCCCCTCCTCCCCCCTCCTTCCCTCAGTCCCACTCCCCCTTCCTCCCCCCTCCTCCCCTCAGTCCCACTCCCCCCTCCTCCCCTCAGTCCCACTCCCCCCTCCTTCCCTCAGTCCCACTCCCCCCTCCTCCCCTCAGTCCCACTCCCCCCTCCTCCCCTCAGTTCCACTCCCCCCTCCTCCCCTCAGTCCCACTCCCCCCTCCTCCCCTCAGTCCCACTCCCCCCTCCTCCCCTCAGTCCCACTCCCCCCTCCTCCTCTCAGTCCCACTCCCCCCTCCTCCTCTCAGTCTCACTCCCCCCTCCTCCCCTCAGTTCCACTCCCCCCTCCTCCTCTCAGTCTCACTCCCCCCTCCTCCCCTCAGTTCCACTCCCCCCTCCTCCCCTCAGTTCCACTCCCCCCTCCTCCTCTCAGTCCCACTCCCCCTCCTCCCCTCAGTTCCACTCCCCCCTCCTCCTCTCAGTCTCACTCCCCCCTCCTCCCTTCAGTCCCACCCCCAGTTCCTCCCCTCAGTCCACTGCTCCAGGGTTATCGAGAATTGCTGTGCATTGCGAGTAAGAATTCCCATGAGATCAGGTCGCAAGGCTCTTCAATCACCGAAAGCAGCAGAAACAGGAGCAAGGAGCTGGGAGCAGGTCTGAGGAGGTAAGGGAGGAGAGTGCCAGCCTAAACTGATGGACGAGACAAGAGTACCAGTTTGAGTTTTTGATGATGCTTGTTGAGAGGGTTTTCTAGGTTGTCAAGTCTGTTTTGCTTCAGTAGAATTCTACTGCTGTGAGCTCAGGCATTTTGCTGGGCTGGGTAGCGGGAGCTTTACTCTGTATCTAACCCGTGCTGTACCTGCCCTGGGAGTGTTTGATGGGACAGTGTAGAGGGAGCTTTACTCTGTATCTAACCCGTGCTGTACCTGCCCTGGGAGTGTTTGATGGGACAGTGTAGAGGGAGCTTTACTCTATATCTAACCCGTGCTGTACCTGCCCTGGGAGTGTTTGATGGGACAGTGTAGAGGGAGCTTTACTCTGTATCTAACCTGTGCTGTACCTGCCCTGGGAGTGTTTGATGGGACAGTGTAGAGGGAGCTTTACTCTGTATCTAACCCGTGCTGTACCTGCCCTGGGAGTGTTTGATGGACAGTGTAGAGGGAGCTTTACTCTGTATCTAACCCGTGCTGTACCTGCCCTGGGAGTGTTTGATGGGACAGTGTAGAGGGAGCTTTACTCTGTATCTAACCCGTGCTGTACCTGCCCTGGGAGTGTTTGATGGGACAGTGTAGAGGGAGCTTTACTCTGTATCTAACTCGTGCTGTACCTGCCCTGGGAGTGTTTGATGGGACAGTGTAGAGGGAGCTTTACTCTGTATCTAACCCGTGCTGTACCTGCCCTGGGAGTGTTTGATGGTCATGATGCGGAGATGCCGGTGTTTGATGGGACAGTGTAGAGGGAGCTTTACTCTGTATCTAATCCGTGCGGTACCTGCCCTGGGAGTGTTTGATGGGACAGTGTAGAGGGAGATTTACTCTGTATCTAACCCGTACTGTACCTGCCCTGGGAGTTTGATGGGACAGTGTAGAGGGAGCTTTACTCTGTATCTAACCCGTGCTGTACCTGCCCTGGGAGTGTTTGATGGGACAGTGTAGAGGGAGCTTTACTCTGTATCTAACCTGTGCTGTACCTGCCCTGGGAGTGTTTGATGGGACAGTGTAGAGGGAGATTTACTCTGTATCTAACCCGTACTGTACCTGCCCTGGGAGTTTGATGGGACAGTGTAGAGGGAGCTTTACTCTGTATCTAACCCGTGCTGTACCTGCCCTGGGAGTGTTTGATGGGACAGTGTAGAGGGAGCTTTACTCTGTATCTAACCTGTGCTTTACCTGCCCTGGGAGTGTTTGATGGGACAGTGTAGAGGGAGCTTTACTCTGTATCTAACCCGTGCTGTACCTGCCCTGGGAGTGTTTGATGGACAGTGTAGAGGGAGCTTTACTCTGTATCTAACCCGTGCTGTACCTGCCCTGGGAGTGTTTGATGGGACATGTAGAGGGAGCTTTACTCTGTATCTAACCCGTGCTGTACCTGTCCTGGGAGTGTTTGATGGGACAGTGTAGAGGGAGCTTTACTCTGTATCTAACCCGTGCTGTACCTGCCCTGGGAGTGTTTGATGGGACAGTGTAGAGGGAGCTTTACTCTGTATCTAACCCGTGCTGTACCTGCCCTGGGAGTGTTTGATGGTCATGATGCGGAGATGCCGGTGTTTGATGGGACAGTGTAGAGGGAGCTTTACTCTGTATCTAATCCGTGCGGTACCTGCCCTGGGAGTGTTTGATGGGACAGTTTAGAGGGAGATTTACTCTGTATCTAACCCGTACTGTACCTGCCCTGGGAGTGTTTGATGGGACAGTGTAGAGGGAGCTTTACTCTGTATCTAACCCGTGCTGTACCTGCCCTGGGAGTGTTTGATGGGACAGTGTAGAGGGAGCTTTACTCTGTATCTAACCCGTGCTGTACCTGCCCTGAGAGTGTTTGATGGGACAGTGTAGAGGGAGCTTTACTCTGTATCTAACCCGTGCTGTACCTGCCCTGGGAGTGTTTGATGGGACAGTGTAGAGGGAGCTTTACTCTGTATCTAACCCGTGCTGTACCTGTCCTGGGAGTGTTTGATGGGACAGTGTAGAGGGAGCTTTACTCTGTATCTAACCCGTGCTGTACCTGCCCTGGGAGTGTTTGATGGGACAGTGTAGAGGGAGCTTTACTCTGTATCTAACCCGTGCTGTACCTGCCCTGGGAGTGTTTGATGGTCATGATGCGGAGATGCCGGTGTTTGATGGGACAGTGTAGAGGGAGCTTTACTCTGTATCTAATCCGTGCGGTACCTGCCCTGGGAGTGTTTGATGGGACAGTGTAGAGGGAGATTTACTCTGTATCTAACCCGTACTGTACCTGCCCTGGGAGTGTTTGATGGGACAGTGTAGAGGGAGCTTTACTCTGTATCTAACCCGTGCTGTACCTGCCCTGGGAGTGTTTGATGGGACAGTGTAGAGGGAGCTTTACTCTGTATCTAACCCGTGCTGTACCTGCCCTGAGAGTGTTTGATGGGACAGTGTAGAGGGAGCTTTACTCTGTATCTAACCCGTGCTGTACCGGCCCTGGGAGTGTTTGATGGGACAGTGTAGAGGGAGCTTTACTCTGTATCTAACCCGTGCTGTACCTGCCCTGGGAGTGTTTGATGGGACAGTGTAGAGGGAGCTTCACTCTCTATCTAACCCGTGCTGTATCTGCCCTGAGAGTGTTTGATGGGACAGTGTAGAGAACATAAGAACATAAGAATTAGGAGCAGGAGTAGGCTATTTGGCCCTTCAAGCCTGCTCCGTCATTCAATAAGATCATGGCTGATCTTCTACCTGAACTCCACCTTCCCGCACTATCCCCATATCCCTTGATTCCCTTACAGTTCCTTAGTATTCAAAAATCTACTTTTTGTTTGACGGGATAGTTTAGAGGGAGCTTTACTTTATATCTATCTCGTATTGTACCTACCTCTACAAAGCTCCTTCTACATTGTCCCATCAGACACTCCCTGATCAGCTATAGCAGATGTACAAGGAACAGAAATAACAGGTTCCAAGAAAGGGTTCATTATTTCAAACTATTTCAATGCCACATTGCAGATAGTGCTGAGACTGTCCTATCAGGAATGGTGAGCAAGCAGTATAACTAAGACAAAAGGGATTTATTCTTGATGCCCTCGTGGCTGATAACATTGAATTAAAATCCTTGAGAAAGAGATGGGTAAAAGTTTCTGTGAATGCGTTGGAGTTTCGAAGACATTTGGCAAGCTGAATCAGATCTGTTAAGGGACTGACAAAAATTAGATTGACTTTCTAGGATCGTCCAGATCACCTGAAGTGGTGCGAACGTGTGCAAGCTTAAGGTCGCAGATAAATCACCGAAATTGTGAGGAATTTTCTGAATATCATTTTGAAGACGGATGAGCAATGATCAGGAAGATTACAACTGAAAGTCGAGTGTGGATGACAGACGACAGGAATCCTAAATCAGCGTATTGTCACTGCGGGACCTGTGGAAAGAGTTGGTATACTTTTACAACAACAGAAAATGCTGGAAACACTCTGCAGGCCAGGCAGCACCGTGGAGAGAGAAACAGAGTTAACGTTTCAGGTCGATGACCCTTCGTCAGAACTGGAAAAATTTGGAGAAGTAACAGATTTTTAAGCAAGTGCAGGGGCAGGGAAAGGGAGGAGAGGAGGAAAGAACAAAAGGGAAGGTCTGTGATAGGGTGGACAAGTTAAGACTCTAGATGAGGAGTCATCTTTTGTTTCTTAACTTGTCCCATTACCATCTGCACCATCTGCCTTGCACCATCATCCCTGTTGTCTTTTAATCTCTCCCACCTTCCATCCTATCACAAACCTTCCCTTTGGTACTTCTCTAACTTTATCCAGTTCTGACAAAGAGTCATTGACCTGAAACGTTGACTCTGTTTCTCTCTTCACGATGCTGCCTGACCTGCTGAGTGTTTCCTGCATTTTCTGTTGTTGTTTCAGATTTCCAGCATCCGCAGTATTTTGCTATTGTGTTTGTATACTTTTAACAAGTTTGACCATTAGCACCAAAAGCATATCAAATGCTACCTTCCATCTTTATAAGCAGGGAGAATAAATTTGGAAGCTGAATGTTACTATTGTACTGCATCAAATAATTCTTGGTAATAGTGACCTTAATATGATTGAGTTTGATATTAGGTTTGAGAGGGAGAAGGGAGAATCACGAACCAAGCTTTTCAATTTAAAGAAAGAAAGACTTGCATTTCTCCAGCACCTTTCACGTCCACCGGACGTCCCAAAGTGCTTTACAGCCAATGAAGTACTTTTTGCAGTGTAGTCACTGTTGTAATGTAGGAAACGCAGCAGCCAATTTGCGCACAGCAAGGTCTCACAAACATCAATGAGATAATGACCAAAAAAACTTGCCAAGGATATCAAGGCTAACAGCAAAGATTTTTATAAATATGTTGAGAAAGAGAGTAAAGAGGAATGTGGGCCCATTATACACTGATGCAGATGAGACTATAATGGATCATAAGGAAATGGCAGACTTGTTAAATGAGTACCTGATATCCCTTTTGATAGTGGAGAAAGAGACAAAGTCTCAGTGGAACAAGGGAATCTAAAACCATTTAAGGGTTGGGACTTTGTGGATTTAAAATAAGTTTTTAAAATGATAATGGAGAAAATAATGGGACTTAAGATAGGCGAATTTCCAAGACCTGATGGTTTTTACCCCAGGGGTATTAAAAGAGGAAATCATAAATGTGTTAGTCCTAATTTTATATAGCTCTCTAGACTTAGGAATTGTGCCAATGGGTTGGAAAATTGCAAATGCTACTCCAGTATTTAAGGAAAGAGGGAGAAACCAGGAATAGATTTTCTTTCTCTCTTAGAGAGCGCCACACCAAGCTGGTTTTCACCCATCAAAGCGCACAGCGTAGGCATCAAACCTGGGTCCTTCTGACCCACTTTAACTCTGTGTCAGGCCATTGTGGGGGGGAATAGGCCTCGTATCATTGTTAAATCAAAGATTCAGTCACTTTTTCTTTTCTCCCCAGAGGAACCTTGACGACCAAAAAAAACCATTGCTATAGAAGAGCGGAATCGCTGAGATACTCCGACCAGAGCCATTACCAGCAGAATGAAGACGCTCTTAACTCTGACCATCCTCCTCATGGTCGCAAGTGCCAAAGTCTTTGAAAAGTGCGAGCTAGCCCGTGTTTTCAAGAATGCCGGATTGGACGGTTTTCAGGGGTACAGTCTGAAAGAATGTGAGTCTCTCTAGCTAAAACACAGCCAAATGGTGATACCCCATTTAATCCCAACGGTGTCCGTGGTTTCCCCTTGTCCTGATTACTTTGCATGACACTCATTGTGGTTGATGGGTAATAAATTATGCCTTACCACCTCCTGAGAACAAATTTATATGTTTTTTTTTAAATTAGGGATATATTCTCTGTTTGAATTAATTAATGTAAACTGGCCAATCTGGACCCGACTCTATTTTGCTGCTTTCACACCTTCTGAAGCGTCTAATCTGGGAAATGTTTCACTCATCGAGCTGCGAGTGAACGTAGCTTAACTCAAAAGGCCTAACAAACCCCTTTGTACAGACTCGTACAGAGAGAATGGGTTGCATTCTCTTATACATTCACTCCTTCCACCGTGGCTGCTGTGTGTACCATCTACAAGATGCACTGCAGCAACTCGCCAAGGCTTCTTCGGCAGCCCCACGACCTCTTCCACCTAGAAGGACAAGGGCAGCAGAGACATGGGAACACCACCACCTCCAAGTTCCCCTCCAAGTCACACACCATCCTGACTTGGAAATATATTGTCGATCCTTCATCGTCGTTGGCTCAAAATCCTGAAACTCCCTCCCTAACAGCAGTGTGGGAGCACCTTCACCACACGGACTGCAGCGGTTCAAGAAGGTGGCTCACCACCACCTTCTCAAGGGCAACTAGGGATGGCCAATAAATGCTGACCTTGCCAGCGACGCCCACATCCTAAGAATGACTTAAAAAAAAAAAAAATCTCCTTTAATCGCCTAACTAAGTAAACGGTGGTGTAGTGATTATGTTACTGAACTAGTAATCCAGAGAGAGACTTGCACTAATAATCCGGAGCATGTGAGTTTGAGAATTTGAATTCAGTTTAAACAATCTGGAAATAAAGAGCTGGTATCAGAAAAAGTGACCATGAAGCTGTTGGATTGTGGTAAAAACCCAACTGGTTCACTGATGCCCTTTAGAGAAGGAAACCTGCCGTCCTTGCCCGGTCTGGACCTATATGTTTTTTTATAATTTGTAATATTCATTCTTGGGTATGTGCATCGCTGGCAAGGCCAGTATTTATAGCCCATGCCGAGTGGATTGCAAAACTGAGATTGATAGATTTTTGTTCGGCAAAGGTATAAGGGTTACAGAACCAAGGTGGGTTAATGGAGTTAGGATGCAGATCAGCCATGATCTGATTGAGTGGCGGAACAGGCTCGAGGGGCTGAATGGCCTTGCTCATCTCTACTTAACTTGTGGTCATCCAAAGCTCTGCTGCCCGTGTCCTAACTCGCACCAAGTCCCGTTCACCCATCACCCCTATGTTCGCTGACCTACATTGTCTCCCAGGTTAAGCAAGCCCCACAACCCTCCGAGATATCTGCGCTCCTCTAATTCTGGCCTCTTGAGCATCCCTGATTTCAATCGCTCCACCATTGGCGGCCGTGCCTTCAGCTGCCTGGGCCTAAGCTCTGGAATTCCCTCCCTAAACCTCTCCGCCTCTCTCTCCTCCTTTAAGACGCTCCTTAAAATCTACCTCTTTGACCAAGCTTTTGGTCACCTACCCTAATTTCTCCTTATGTGGCTTGGTGTCAAATGTTGTTTGATAATCGCTCCTGTGAAGCGCCTTGGGATGTTTAACTACGTTAAAGGCGCTGTATAAATGGAAGTCGTCGTTGTTGGCGTTGAATGTTTTTTTTGCATTGGTTTCCAGGGGTGTGCACGGCGTTCTACGAAAGCACTTACAACACAGCGGCCATCAATATCAACTGGAACAGTGGAAAAGTCATGTCCGTAGACTGCGGCCTGTTTCAGATCAATAGTTTCTGGTGGTGCCTGGACGAGGTGACTCCGGTCACCAAAAGGAACTGTGGCATGAGCTGCTCAGGTAGGCGTGCTCGGTCAGCGCTTCTCAAACCTTTCCCAGTTAAAACGATGGACGCAGAATTGACCCCAGGTTTCTGAAAGGTGGCCGACGCTATCCCCGCCGGAAAAGAAATCGCCTGGAATTCCCTCCCTAAACCCCTCTGCCTCTCTTTCCTCCGTTGGGCTGATTCCCCAATCCATCTTTCCCGGTCACGGATAGGGGTTGCCAACTCCTCCAGGATTGCCCTGGAGTCTCCAGGAATGATCTCCAGAGCAACTGCTGTGCGAGCAACACCCGGGGAGAAAAATCATGGAGGGGCATTAATAAAAACCGTGTGCTTTTGTAAAATTTTCTTGGAACACTTTCGATAATTAGTTATATTAAAAAAAAACATTGGAGAGGGGGGAAAAGGGCCGTTTGACTGAAGTTGTGAATCAGCCAGTCGGGTAATGAAGAGTCTGTTCGCTTCTCGATTGGCCGTGAGAAGGCGGGGCCGCCACGGGGATGGGTGCGTAGGGCGACCAGTGGGAGGGGCGGGGCTGTGGGAGACCGGAGGTCGTGTGATTAAAATCTCCAGGAATGCGTCCAACCAGAGCTGGCAACCCGAGTGGGTGAGGGACAGCAACCGCTGGTCGGGGGAGCCCACAGGCCTGCACGGCTTGACGTTCCGCCCACTTAAACTAACGGAGGGATTTTCCTGTCCTTGTCCACCGCTATAGCGATCATGAGGGGACGGGCCTCGGCAGCAAAATTGGCGCGTCGCTGTTTCCGCAGAAAGTGACTGCGGAGACTGGAAGTGCGCGCTCAAAACTACGGCGGGTCTGCTCTAATGAGGCAGCGATGGCGGGGTGGCAGTTAAGCTGCATTTTCCGTCACCGCGTCTTGGGTGACGCTGATCGTTATGCCTACCGCAGGCATCCAACGTTGCTAAGCGAGGCGGAAGGCACTCCCAAATTTAATGGGTCATTGGAGGCACGCCAACCGTTAGAGGGATCATGGGTTGACATTACCTCATTGGCTTCAGGGAGGTGGCCTGGAACTCACTCCAAAAAATAGGTGTCAGCCGTGGCTCAGTGGGCAGCACTCTCTCTCGTCCCTGAGTCAGAAGGTCGTGGGTTCAAGCCCCACTCCAAAGATTTGAGCACAAAAATCTAGGCTGACACTTCAGTGCAGTACTGAGGGAGCGCTGCACTGTCAGAGGTGCCATCTTTCGGATGAAACGTTAAACCGAGGCCCCCGCCTGCTCTCTCAGGTGGACATAAAAGATCCCACAGCACTATTTTGAAGAAGAGCAGGGGAGTTATCCCCGGTGTCCTGGGCCAATATTCATCCCTCAATCAACGTCACTAAAACAGATTATCTGGTCATTATCACATTGCTGTTTGTGGGAGCTTGCTGTGCGCAAATTGTCTGCCGCGTTTCCTACATTACAACAGTGACTCCACTTCAAAAAGTACTTCATTGGCTGTAAAGTGCTTTGGGACGTCCTGAGGTCGTGAAAGGCGCTATAGAAATGCAAGTTATTTCTATTTCTTTTTATTATTCTAATATGATGTTTAATATTTTTATTGCAGCTTTTATGGATGATGATCTGACTGATGACATTCGATGTGCCAAGTCCATAGTCACTTTGCATCCCGGAATGAAAGCCTGGTACAATGAAGCCTGCTTTCTGTTTCTGCCCCAAGCTAAATCTTTGAATATATTTAGTTTTTTACGTGGGGTTACATAGGATATACAGCACAGGAACAGGCCATTCGGCCCAACCAGTCCATGCCAGCGTTTATGCTCCACTCGAGCCTCCTCCCGTCTTTCCTCATCTAAATCTATCAGTATAACCCTGTATTCCCATCTCCCTCTTATGCTTATCTAACCGCCCCTTAAATGCATCTATACTATTCACCTCAACCACTCCCTGTGGTAGCGAGTTCCACATTCTCACCACCCTCTGGGTAAAGAAGTTTCTTCTGAATTCCCTATTGGATTTCTTGGTGACTATCTTATATTGATGGCCTCTAGTTTTGCTCTTCCCCACAAGTGGAAACATTCTCTCTGTATCCACTCTATCAGAACCTTTCATGATTTTGAAGGCCTCTATTAGGTCACCCCTCAGCCTTCTCTTTTGAGACCCAGCCTATTTATTCCTTTCTGGTATCATCCTTGTGAATCTTTTTTGCCCCATCTCCAGTGCTTCTCTATCCTTTTTATAATATGGCCACCAGAATTGTACGCAGTACTCCAAGTGTGGTCGAGTCAAGGTTCGATTCGCTAGATTACAGTACAATGTATTACTGTCTCAGTCACTCACTCGCTAGTTCCTAGGTTACAGTGCAATTTTATACTTTTGAAGAAGTTAAACTTGTGCAAATTATATATAAATAAATCTCAAATTGGCATGATGAAAAAACATTTTTAAATGAGACCCCGAGGTCCAGAGTGGAGGAAATCACCAAGGCCGAAAATTGTAACAGAGAATGAGTATGTGAGAGAGAGAGTGTGTGAGAGTGAGAGTGAGAGAGAGAGAGAGAGAGAGAGTGAGAGCATGTGTGAGAGAGTGTAAGAGAGAGAGTGTGAGAGTGACAGAGAATGAGTGAGAGTGTGAGAGTGAGAATGAGCGAGAGAGAATGTGTGTGAGTGAGAGTGTGTGTGTGATTGGGAGAGTGTGAGAGAGAGTGTGTGAGCATGAAAAAGTGTGTGAGAGTGAGTGAGCGAGAGTGTGAGAGTGAGAATGAGCGAGAAAGAAAGTGTGTAAGAGAGTGTAAGAGAGAGTGTGAATGTGAGAGAATGAGTGAGATAGTGTGTGTGAGAGATTGTGTGTAAGAGTGAGAAAGTGTGAGAGTGTGCAAGAGAGTGTGTGAGTGTATGTGAGAGAGTGGGTGTGAGAGAGAGTGTGTGTGAGAGAGTGAGTGAGAATGAGCGAGAAAGAGTGGGTGTGAGTGTGAGACAGTGTGAGAGAGTGAGATGAGTGATAAAGAGAGAGTGAGAGAATGTGAGGGAGTGTGTTTTTGAGAGTGAGAGTGTGAGAGAGAGTGTAAGTGTGAGTGAGAGTGTGAAAGAGTGTGTGTGGGTGTGCGAGAGAGTGAGAATGAGCGAGAGAGAGTGAGTGCGTGTGTGTGAGTGAGAGTGAGTGAGAATAATCAAGAAACAGAGTTGAGAGGGTGTGAGAGAATGTGAGAATGTGTGTGAGAGTATGAGTGAGTGTGTGAGAGTGTGTGTGAGTGTGAGAGAGAGAGTGTATGTGAGAGAGAGGATGTGAGAGAGGATGTGAGAGAGTGTGTGAGAGTATGTGAGAAAGTGTGTGTGAGAGAGTGAGTGAGAATGAGCAAGAAAGAGAGTGGGTGTGAGTGTGTGAAACAGTGTGAGAGAGTGAGTGCGAATGACTGATAAAGAGAGAGTGAGAGAGAAAGTGTGAGGGAGTGTGTGTTTGAAAGTGTGAGAGTGTGAGAGAGAGTGTGAGTGTGTGTGAGAGTGTGCAAGAGTGTGTGTGGGTGTGAGAGAGTGTTTGAGAGAGAGTGTTTGAGAGAGAGTGAGAGACAGAGTGAGAGAGTGAAAATGAGCGAGAGAGAGTGTATGAGAGTGAGAGTGTGTGAGAGAGAGGGAGAGTGTGAAAGAGTGTGTGTGAGAGTGAATGAGAATGAGCGAGAAAGTGAGTGTGTGAGAGTGAGAGAGAGAATGAGAGAGAGTTTGAGAGTGTGAAAGAAACAATGTGTGTGTGAGAGTGAGAATGAGCAAGAAAGAGAGTATGTGAGAGTGAGAGTGTGTGTGAGAGTGAGAGAGTGTGATTGGGAGAGTGCGAGAGAGAGATTGCGAGAGAAAGAGTGCGAGAGAGTGTGTGAGAGAGAGTGAGGCAGAGAGTGAGTAAGAGATTGATTGAGAGAGAGATATTGAGAGAGAGATAGTGAGAGAGAGAGAGAGAGTGAGTGAGTGAGAGAGTGAGTCAGAGAGTGAGTCAGTGAGTGAGAGAGAGAGAGTGAGAGATGAGTCAGAGAATGAGTCAGAGTGAGTGAGAGAGAATGAATGAGAGAGTGAGTGAGTGTGAGAGAGAGCGTGAGAGAGAGAGAGTGAGTCAGAGAGTGTGTTTGAGAGAGGGTGAGAGAGTAAGAATGAGCGAGTGTGTGAGAGAGTGTTTGAGAGAGTGTGTGAGAATGAGTGTGTGAGAGATTGTTTGAGAGTGAGAATGAGCGAAAGAGTGTGTGAGAGTGTGAGACAGTGTGAGAGAGTGTGAGAGAGAATGAGTGAGAGCGAGAATGAGCGAAAGTATGTGAGAGAGTGTGAGAGAGTGTGTTTGAGAGAGAGTGTGAGAGATAGAATGAGCGAAAGAGTGTGTGAGAGAGTGTGTTTGAGAGAGAGAGTGTGTGAGTGAGTGTGTTTGAGAGAGAGTGTGAGAGTGAGAATGAGCGAGTGAGAGAGTGTGAGAGAGAATGAGTGAGAGTGTGAGAGAGTGTGAGAGAGAATGAGTGAGAGAGTGTGTGAGAGAGTATGAATGATCGAAAGTGTGTGAGAGTGAGAGAGAGTGTGAGACAGTGCGAGAGTGTGAACGATCGAGAGTGTGTGAGAGTGAGAGAGTGTGAGAGCGAGAATGAGCAAGAACGAGAGTGTGAGAGTGCAAGAGTGTGAGAGTGAGAGAGTGTGATTGGGAGAGTGCGAGAGAGAGATTGCGAGAGTGTGTGACAGAGTGAGGCAGAGAGTGAGGGAGAGAGTGAGTCAGAGAATGAGTGAGAGAGTGAGTGGGAGTGAGAGATGAGTCAGAGAATGAGTCAGAGTGAGTGAGAAAGAGAGTGAATGAGAGAGAGAGTGAGAGAGTGAGTCAGAGAGTGAGTGAGTGTGAGAGAGAGTGTGAGAGAGAGTGAGAGAGTGAGTCAGAGAGTGAGTGAGAGAGGGTGAGAGAGTATGTGAGAAAGTGTGTGTGAGTGAGAATGAGCAAGAAAGAGAGTGGGTGTGAGTCTGTGAGACAGTGTGAGAGAGTGAGTGAGAATGACTGATAAAGAGAGTGAGAGAGAGAGAGTGTGGGAGAGTGTGAGGGAGTGTGTGTTTGAGAGTGAGAGTGGTGAGAGAGTGGTGAGAGAGTAGAGTGTGAGTGTGTGTGAGTGTGTGAAAGAGTGTGTGTGGGTGTGAGAGAGTGTTTGAGAGAGAGCGTTTGAGAGAGAGTGAGAGACAGAGTGAGAGAGTGAAAATGAGCGAGAGAGTGTATGAGAGTGAGAGTGTGTGAGAGAGAGTGAGAGTGTGAAAGAATGTCTGTGAGAGAGTGAATGAGAATGAGCAAGAAAGTAAGTGTGTGAGAGTGAGAGAGAGAATGAGAGAGAGTTTGAGAGTGTGTGAAAGAGACAATGTGTGTGTGAGAGTGAGAATGAGCAAGAAAGAGAGTATGTGAGAGTGTGTGTGAGAGTGAGAGAGTGTGATTGGGAGAGTGCGAGAGAGAGATTGCGAGAGAGAGAGTGCGAGAGAGTGTGTGAGAGAGAGTGAGGCAGAAAGTGAGTGAGAGAGAGTGAGTGAGTGAGAGAGTGAGTCAGAGAATGAGTGAGAGAGAGTGAGTCAGAGAATGAGTGAGAGAGAGAGTGAGATGAGTCAGAGAGTGAGTGAGTGTGAGAGAGAGCGTGAGAGAGAGAGAGTGAGTCAGTGAGTGAGAGAGGGTAAGAGAGAGTAAGAATGAGCGAGTGTGTGAGAGAGTGTTTGAGAGAGAGTGTGTGAGAGTGAGTGTGTGAGAGATTGAGAGTGAGAATGAGCGAAAGAGAGTGTGTGAGAGTGTGAGACAGTGTGAGAGAGTGTGAGAGAGAATGAGTGAGTGCGAGAATGAGCGAAAGTGTGTGAGAGAGTGTGTTTGAGAGAGAGTGTGTGAGAGTGTGTTTGAGAGAGAGTGTGAGAGAGTGAGAATGAGTGAGAATGAGCGAAAGAGTGTGTGTCAGAGAGTGAGTGAGAATGAGAGAGAATGAGTGAGAGAGTGTGTTTGAGAGAGAGTGAGAATGAGCGAAAGAGTGTGTCAGAGAGTGAGTGAGAATGAGTGAGAAAGAGAGTGAGAGAATGAGTGAGAGTGTGTGAGAGAGTGTGAATGATCGAGAGTGTGTGAGAGTGAGAGAGTGTGAGACACTGTGAGAGTGTGAACGATCGAGAGTGTGTGAGAGAGAGTGTGAGAGAGTGTGTGAGAGTGAGGGAGTGTGACAGAGTGTGAGAGAGAATGAGTGAGAGTGTGAATGATCGAGAGTGAGAGAGTGTGAGAGAATGAGTGAGAGGATGTGTGAGAGTGAGGGAGTGTGAGAGAGAGTGTCAGAGAGTGTGAGAGAGAGAGAGTGAGTCAGAGAGTGAGTGAGAGAGGGTGAGAGAGTGAGAATGAGCGAGTGTGTGAGAGAAAGTGTGTGAGAGATTGTTTGAGAGAGTGAGAATGAGCGAAAGAGTGTGAGAGAGTGTGTGAGAGAGTTTGTTTGAGAGAGAGCGTGAGAGAGTGAGACAGTGAGTGAGAATGAGCAAGAAAGTGAGAGAGAGCGTGAGAGAGTGTTTGAGAGAGTGGGAATGAGCGAAAGAGTGTGTGGGTGTGAGAGAGTGTGAGAGTGTGTGAGTGTGTGTGAGAGTGGGAGAGCGTGAGAGAGTGTGAGTGTGTGAAAGAGTGTGTGTGATAGTGAGAGTGTGTGAGAGTGAGAGAATGAGTGAGAGAGTGTGAGAGTGTGTGTGTGAGAGTGTGTGAGAGAGTGGTTGAGAATGAGCGAGAAAGAGAGTGTGAGAGAGCGTGTGAGTGTGTGTGAGAAAGAGAGTGTGTGTGTGAGAGTGGTTGAGAATGAGCGAGAAAGAGAGTGTGAATGTGTGAGAGTGTGAGAGTGTGAAAGAGTGAGTGCGAGAGTGTATGAGAGTGAGAGCGTGTGCGTGTGAGAATGAGAGTGAGAGTATGTGAAAGCGTGTGTGAGAGAGAGTGTGCGAAAGAGTGAGAGTAAGAATGTGTGAGAGAGTGTGAGAGTAAGAGAATGAGAGTCATAGAGTCATATCGGCACAGAAGGAGGCCATTCGGCCCATCGAGTCCATCCTGGCTCTCTGTAGAGCAATCCAGTCAGTCCCATTCCCTGCTCTATCTCCGTAGCCCTGCAAGTTTATTTCCCTCAAGTGCCTATCCAGTCTCCCCTTGAAAATATTGAGTATCTCCGCTTCCACCACTTCCGTCGGCAGCGAATTCCAGGTCATCACCACTCGCTGCATAAAAAAGTTTTTCCACACATCCCCCCTGTATCTCTTGCCCAAAACTTTAAATCTGTGTCCCCTAGTCCTTGTACCATCAACTAGTGGAACAGCCTTTCCCGTCTAGCCTATCCAAACCCGTCATAATCTTGTACACCTCTATCAAATCACCCCTCAACCTCCTTTGTTCTAATGAAAACAAATCCAGCTTCTCCAACCTGTCCTTGTAGCTAAGATCCCCCATCCCCGGAACCATTCTGGTAAATCTCCTCTGCACCCTCTCAAGGGCCTTCACATCCTTCCTAAAGTGTGGTGACCAGAACTGAACGCAATACTCCAGTTGTGGCCTAACCAGCGCTTTATTAAGGTTCAGCATAACTTCTCTACTTTTGTACTCAATACCTCTATTTATGAAACCCAAGATCCCATATGCTTTGATAACCACTCTCAATATGTCCTGCCACCTTCAGGGACCTATGCACATTAACTCCCAGGTCCCTTTGTCCCTGCACACTTTTTTAAAACTGTGCCATTAAGTGTATATTGCCTCTCCCTGTTCCTTCTGCCAAAATACATCACCTCACACTTCTCTGTATTAAATTCCATCTGCCACTTGTCTGCCCATTCTGCTAGCCTTTCTATGTCCTGTTGTAGTCGATTGGTATCATCATCACTGTTTGCCACACCCGCAGGTTTGGTGTCATCGGCATATTTAGAAATTCTACTCTGTTTTCCAATATTCAGGTCATTTATATATATCAAAAAAAGCAGTGGCCCCAGCACTGACCCTTGGGGAACACCACTGTCTACCATCCTCCAGTCTGAAAAACAGCCATTTATCACAAATCGCTGTTTTCTGTCCTTCAGCCAATTCCTTATCCAAGCTGCCACTGACCCACCTATTCCATGAGCCTCAATTTTGTTAACCTGCCTTCTATGTGGTACTTTGTCAAACGCCATCCGAAAATCCATGTAGACAACATCCATTGCATTGCCTTCATCAATCCTCTCTGTTACTTCATCAAAAAATTCAATTAGATTAGTCAAACACGATCTGCCTTTTACAAATCCGTGTTGGGTCACCTTAATTAGCTTAAACCTCTCCAAGTGTCCGTTAATTTTTTCCTTGATTATTGTTTCTAAAACTTTACCCACCACTGATGTTAAACTGACTGGCCTGTAGTTATTAGGATTGTCCTTACACCCTTTCTTGAACAATAGTGTCACATTTTCCACTTTCCAATCCTCAGGCACCTCCCCCGCATCTAGGGAAGATTGGAAAATTATGGTAAGCCCTTCCACTATCTCCTCCCACAATTCCCTGAGCAACCTGGGATGCAAGCCATCTGGACCAGGCGACTTGTCCACTCTAAGCATACCCAGCCTTTCTGGTACATCCTATCAATTTTCACCCCTTCCATTCCTTCTACCTTTTCCACTTCTACCGATATTTTGTCAGCATCCACCTCGTTAGTAAACACCGATACAAAGTACTAATTGAATATTCTAGCCTTGCCCTGCGCCTCTAAGCATATATCACTTTCTTTGTCACTAATAGGCCCCACCCCGCCTTTTACTACCCGCTTACTGTTTACATGCCGGTAGAAGATTTTTGGGTTCCCTTTTATGTTAACCGCCATTCTACTCTCGTATTCTCTCTTTGCCAATCTTAGTTTCATCTTCACATCTGCTCTCAACTTATTGTATTTGGTCTGGTTCTCCCTTGAAGAATTCACCTGACATGCATCACACACCTTTTTTTGTTTCATCATCTCAATCTCCCTCGTCATCCAAGGAGCCCTTGCTTTGGTTCCCTTACCCTTCCCTCTTGTTGGAATGTACCTAGCCTGTACTTGGAACATCTCCTCCTTAAAGATCACCCATTGTTCCATTACAGTTTTTCCTGTCAGTCTTTGGTTCCATTTTACCCTGGCTGGATCCTTTCGCATCCCATTGAAGTTAGCCCTATTCCAGTTTAGAAGTTCCACTCTAGATTGTTCCTTGCTCCTCTCCATTGCTAATCTAAATCTTATGATACGATGATCACTCGTACCCAAGTGTTCTCCCACAGACACTTGGTCGACCTGGCCCACCTCATTCCCCAGCACCAGATCCAGCAATGACTCCTGCCTAGTTGGGCCAAGAACATATTGATCAAAGAAATTCTCCTGAACACATTTCAGAAATTCCTCCTTTCCCTTTATCCCAGCATTATTCCAATCGATATTTGGGTAATTAAAGTCCCCCAATATCACCACTCTATAGCTCTTGCATATCTCTGTGATTTCCCTGCAGATTTGCTCCTCTAATTGTGCTTGTAGCTCACCAACCTTATTCACCACACTTTGTGCGTTTACATACATGCATTCTAAACCCATTTTTGAAATTTTCGTAGTCTTTTTTAGTCTGCTCCTATCTAATATCGTACTACTACCGCCTCTAGTACTATCTTCTCTGGTACTATCCAACCCAATCACTCTTTTATGCACCTTATTCCTCTTTTCTACTCCTATATGCTGGTGCCCTTCACCCTGCCAAGCTAGTTTAAACCTTCCCCAACAGAGAGAGTGAGAGAATGAGAGAGTGAGTGAGTGAGAATGAGTGAGAAAGAGAGTGTTTGAGAGAGTGAGAAGGATGAAAGAGTGTTTGGGTGTGAGAGAGTGTGTGAGAGAGAGTGTGAGAGAGAGAGTGTGAGAAAGTGTGAGAGAGAGTATGAGAGAGTGTGAGTGTGAGAGAGTGTGTGAGAGAATGAGAAAGAAAGTGAGAATGAGTGAGAGAGAGAGTGAGTGTGAGAGTGAGTGAGGGAGTGTGTGAGAGAATGTGTGAGAGAGTGTGAAGGAAAGAGAGAGAGTGTGGGAGGGAGTGTGGGAGGGAGTGTGGGAGGGAGTGTGAGGGAGAGTGTGAGAGAGAGTGTGTGAGTGAGAGTGTGTGAGAGAGAGAGCGTGTGAGGGCATGTGAGAGAGAGTGTGAGAGATTGTGAGAGTGAGTTGAGAGTGTGAGAGAGATGAGAGTGAGAGTGTGTGTGTGAGAAGCCGATGCTGATGAAGATGGACGGTTTCTTGCACGCTATCCAGCAGTGCAAGCGAGGCATTACAAGACCCTCTCGGATATGCGGACAGTATTCCAGTTTTGGACTGACTTGGACTTTATAGGGAGTTGAGATTTATTGAGGGGAAAAGGAATGTCTGGCATGATCAAGGAAACCAAGTTGCTTGGAGGCAACTTTAGCACTAGGAGGAGAGGTGAGAGTTTTACTCCAGACTCGGTTCGAGGAAATATTTATCCAAGAATGTCAATAGGCAGTAAAGAACTAACATTTGGAGCTATCAGAGATGGAGGCCTTGGCTGTTTGTCAGGCCTTCAAAGATATGAAGACAATATGCCTTTGAGAAATTCAGAGAAAAAAATGTCATTCCCCTCATCGAAGGGCGAGTGTAGATTCAGCAGTACAAGAGGACTGGAGGTTGTGAGCACTGAGGGAAGTGGTGAATGGAGAACGGAATCACCACCAAAAGAGTGCATAGGGTTGGGTGGGATGTGGAGAAGGTCCCCGATTTCCATCACTCCACCATTGGCGGCCGTGCTTTAGGCTGCCTAGGCCCACAGCTCTGGAATTCCCTCCCTAAACCTCACCGCCTCTCTACCTTCCTTTAAGACGCTCCTTAAAACCTACCACTTTGACCAAGGTGGATCACCACCACCTTCCCAAGGGCAGTTAGGGATGGGCAATAAATGCTGGCCTTGCCAGAGAAGCCCACATTGTGTGAATGAATTTTAGGAAAAGCATTTAGCCACCTGTTCTAATATCTCCTTCTGTGGCTCGGTGTCAAATTCTGTCTGATTACGCTCCTGTGAAGCACCCTGGGACGTTTTACTACATTAAAGGCGCTATTTAAATGCAAGTTGTCATTGAATATATGAAAAATAAATAGACTTGAAGAGAGGACCGAGCTCTGGGGAATCCCTGAGTTGAAACAGTCAGAAGGTGAGCTATGGAATACAGCAAGAGTGAGTGATATGACAGGAAGTTAGATCGATATCAAGGTTGGGGGGCGGGAACTGGCCAATTAATACCTTGTCTTGGATTTTGTAAACAGCAGCATTAACAACTGCTTGTATTTAACACAAGAAAGACTCAAGATGCTTAATAGAGGATAAAATGGATGGCAAGCAGTAGGAGAATTAGGGGGAGGTGATCGAAGGTACAGTGAAAAGAAAGGTCTTGGGGAGGTGTTTGAACATAAGAAGATACGAAATAGGAGCAGGAGTAGGCCATTCGGCCCCTCGAGCCTGCTCCACCATTTAATGAGATCATGGCTGATCTGATCTTGGGCTCAGCTCCATTTCCCTGCCCGCTCCTCATAACCCATCACTCCATTATTGTTCAAAAATCTGTCTATCTCCACCTTAAATATATTCAATGACACAGATTTACGACCCTCTGAGAGAAGAAATTCCTCCTCATCTCAGTTTTAAATGGGCGACCCCTTATTCTGAAACTATGCCCCCTAGTTCTAAATTCCCCCATGAGGGGAAACATCTTCTCTGCATCTACCTTGTCGAGCCCCCTCAGTATCTTATATGTTTCAATAAGATCACCTCTCATTCTTCTAAACTCCAATGAGTATAGGCCCAACCTGCTCAACCTTTCTTCATAAGTCAACCCCTTCATCCCAGGAATCAACCTCGTGAACCTTCTCTGAACTGCCTCCAATGCAAGTATATCCCTCCTTAAATAAGGAGACCAAAACTGTACGCAGTACTCCAGGTGTGGTCTCACCAACGCCCTGTACAGTTGTAGCAGGACATCCCTGCTTTTATACTCCAACCCCCTTGCAATAAAGGCCAACATTTCATTTGCCTTCCTGATTACTTGCTGTACCTGCATGCTAACTTTTTGTGTTTCATGCACAAGGACCCCCAGGTCCCTCTGTACCGCAGCATTTTGTAATCGCTCTCCATTTAAATAATAATTAGCTTTTTTATTTTTCTTACCAAAGTGGATAACCTCACAGTTTCCCACATTATACTCCATCTACCAAATGTTTGCCCACTCACTTAGCCTGTCTATATCCCTTTGCAGATTCCTTGTGTCCTCTTCACAGCATGCTTTCCCATCTATCTTTGTATCATCAGCAAATTTGGCTACATTACACTCGATCCCTTCATCCAAGTCATTAATGTAGATTGTAAATGGTTGAGGCCCCAGCACTGAACCCTGTGGCACCCCACTAGTTACAGTTTGCCAACCTAAAAATGACCCATTTATCCCGACTCTTTGCTTTCTGTTAGTTAGCCAATCCTCTATCCATGCTAATATATTACCCCCAACCCCATGAGCTCTTATCTTGTGCAGTAACCTTTTATGTGGCACCTTATCAAACGCCTTCTGGAAATCCAAATACACCACATCCACTGGTTCCCCTTTACCCACCCTGCTCATTATATCCTCAAAGAACTCCAGCAAATTTGTCAAACATGATTTCCCTTTCATAAAACCATGCTGACTCTGCCTGACTGTATTATGATTTTCTAAATGTCCTGCTACTGCTTCCTTAATAACGGACTCCAGCATTTTCCCAACGACAGATGTTAGGCTAACTGGTCTATAGTTTCCTGCTTTCTTTCTCCCTCCCTTCTTAAATAGGGGTGTTACATTTGCAGTTTGCCAATCCGCTGGGACCTCTCCAGAGTCCAGGGAATTTTGGTAGATTGCAACGAATGAATCCACTATCTCTGTAGCCACTTCTTTTAAGACCCTAGGATGCAGGCCACCAGGTCCAGGGGACTTGTCCACCTTTAGTCCCATTATTTTACCGAATACTTTTTCTTTTGTGATAGTGATTGTTTTAAGTTCCCCCCCTCCCTATAGCCCCTTGATTATGTATTATTGGGATGGTTTTAGTGTCTTCTACCGTGAAGACTGATACAAAATATTTGTTCAAAGTCTCTGCCATTTCCCTGATCCCCATATTTAATTCCCCAGTCTCATCCTCTAAGGGACCAACGTTTACTTTAGCTACACTCTTCCTTTTTATATACCCGTAGAAGCTCTTACTATCTGTTTTAATATTTCTTGCTAGTTTACTCTCATAATCCATCTTCTCTCTCTTTATTATTTTTTTAGTCGTCCTTTGCTGGTTTTTAAAAATTTCCCAATCCTCTGGCCTTCCACGAATCTTGGCAACATTGTATGCCTTTGTTTTCAATTTGATACCATCCTTTACTTCCTTAGTTAGCCACAGATGGTTCTCCCTTCTCTTAAAGTCTTTCCTTCTCAGTGGAATATATTTTTGTTGAGAGTTATGAAATATCTCCTTAAATGTCTGCCATTGCTTATCAACCGTCTTACCCTTTAATCTATTTTCCCAGTCCACTTTAGCCAACTCTGCCTTCATACCTTGGTAATTGCCTTTATTTAAGATCAGGCCACTGGTTTGAGACCCAACTTTCTCACCCTCCAATTGAATTTGAAATTCAACCATGCTATGATCACTCTTTCCTAGAGGTTCCTTAACTATGTAGGGGGTGGTGTGTGGGGTCAGCCTCACCTCTGACCCAGTGAGCGGTTCGAATCGCTCCCACGCCCCTGGTTCTAGACCTTGGACTTAATTAGGGGTTGTGAATAAAGATGCAGTAGACAACAGGTTCCGATGAAAGAATTTTGACTTTTATTAAAAGGAAAGGGTAACAAACTTAAAACATACTTAACACTTAAACAGGTTGGGGAACACACGGTACAGGCGAGGGAGAATGACAATATACAAAAAAAAACCTTATCCCTCCCAAAATCCCACTTCACTAGCTAGGTTGGACTCTGGAGAACCAGGGATAATGCTCACCAAACGAATCCTTGACAGTTTAGAGTTAGGGTTTAGAGTCTTTTGAGTAAAAGGTTTAGTAAGGCTCTTGTTGCCGCGAGGTGTCCGATGGTCACTGAGGCAGTCGCTCTGGTTTCTTCTTGCGTGTCGGTCTGCTTGTGAAGCTGTTGGCCTTCTTTATTTAACTTCTTGCTGTAACTCTGCCTCTGTTTAAACTGTCTTCTTCCGAGCTGTGGAACTGCCTTCTTGCAGAACTGTGGAAACTGCCTTCTGCCTGCTTGTCCTGTTTTCTGTTCAACACAGGCTTTCAATTGAACTGCAGAACTGCCTTCTGTTGAACTTGAACTCTTTACTGGAGAACTTCAACTGTTGTAACTGCTTGATGGGCCTTCAATTATACTAAATTGAAGTGGCCTTGTCAAAACCAAATCAAATCCTGGTCATTGTAAGACCTCGTTAACAGTAACGACTTTACTAAGTGTCAAATGGCTTGCGTCCTGTCGATCTCTTCGGTTGATTACAGGTGATTGGTTTCGTGTTTTGGGAACAGTATCTATCCCCCTGACTATACTGTCCCCAACCACTACTACATTTCTTTTTACTCCCCCAACTTGAATGGCCCCCTGTACCACGGTGTTGTGGTCAGTTTGCTCATCCTCCTTACAGTCCCTGCTCTCGTCCACACAGGGAGTAAGAACCTCGTACCTGTTGGACAAGTGCAAGGGCTGAGGCTCCACCAATGCTACCTTCTGGATCCCCATAGCTGCCTTGAAGGCGGAGGAAGAGGTTTCAGGATGGAGCAGCGAGTTCCAGAGCCAAGGTAGCTTTGAACGGTCTGTCACCAAAGACGGTCTTGAAGGGGGTGGGTGTTTGCAAAGGAGAAAGACTCCACCATCAGCAGACCAATAAAAATATCAGGGGACTAGCTGTTGACTGATTGTTGTCTCTTGCCTTTTGCAGGGTTGCCTGGACTAACAGATGCAATGGGAAAGACATCGACCACTTCGTCAGTGGATGCGACTTGTAGAGCGGGTCGAGACCCTGTTGATTGGAGCAGTTTGTATCGGTGGCTCCTGGTGCTTATACTAGTTAGCTTTGCACTGCTGGTACCCTATAAAGGAGTGAGAGTGGCGGGCGGTCCTTTCACATCGCATTAACCTGCACTTAACCGGAGATGTTAATGGTTCAGCCCCTTGGGGTCACTTTCCGCGCCTTTGATTGGCGGGAGAGTGATTGCGAGACGCTGTGACCTCATCTGTTCACCATTTTTAGGGAGGTAATTTGGGGCAGCTACAATTGGGGGCCCAATCTTCACGTCTGACAGACAGACCAGCTCACGTCAATGTGTAAATACGCAGCTCATTCTGGGACTGAGTCACACTGGCCAGAAGGGTTTCAAGTTTACAGAACCATACAGCACAGAAGGAGGCCATTTGGCCCATCATGCCTGTGCCGGCTCTTTGAAAGAGCTCAGCAATTAGTCCCACTCCCCCCTGCTCTTTCCCCATAGCCCTGCAAACATTTTCCTTTTTAAGTATTCATCCAATTCCTTTTTGAAAGTTACTATTGAATCTGCTTCCACCGCCCTTTCAGGCAGCGCATTCCAGATCACAACAACTCGCTGCGTAAAAATAATTCTACTCCTCTCCCCCTCTGGTTCTTTTGCAATTATCTTAAATCTGTGTCCTCTGGTTACCGACCCTCCTGCCACTGGAAACAGTTTCTCCTTTCTACTCTATCAAAACCCCTCATAATTTGAACACCTCGATTCAATCTCCCCTTAACCTTCTCTGCTCTAAGGAGAACAATCCCACCTTCTCTAGTCTCGCCACAAACCTGAAGACCCTCATTCCTGGTACCATTCCAGTAAATCTCCTCTGCACCCTCTCCAAGACGTCGTTCCTGAAGTGCAGTGCCCAGAATTGGACACAGTACCCAGCTGAGGCCTAACCAGTGCTTTATAAAGGTTTGCCGTAACTTCCTTGCTTTTGTACTCTATTTATAAAGCAAAGGATTCTGTATGTCTTTTCTAACAGATTTATCAACTTGTCCTTTCACCTTCAGAGATTCGTGTATGTGAACTCCCAGATCTCTTTGTTCCTGCATCTCCCTTAAATTTGTATCTTTTAGTTCTTCCCAGAACCTCCCTCAAGATAGTGACATTAACACCTCTGTGCGATTATTTTTACATCTGTGCGTACTAGAGTTGGTAAATAAACAAACTGACCAAATATCAGGCCTCGAGTGTTTCATTCCCATTTTACTTTATCAATCTTCGGGCTGTGGGCATCGTTGGCATGGCCGGCATTTATTCCCCACCACTGGCTGGAGTCATACCTAGCACAAAGGAAGATGGTTGTGGTGGTTGAAGGTCAATCATCCCAGCCCCAGGACATCGCTGCAGGAGTTCCTCAGGGCAGTGTCCTAGGCCCAACCATCTTCAGCTGCCTCATCAATGACCTTCCCTCCATCATAAGGTCAGAAGTGGGGATGTTCGCTGATCACTGCACAGTGTTCAGTGCCATTCGCAACTCCTCAGATAATGAAGCAGTCCATGCTTGCATGGAACAAGACCTGAACGACATACAGGCTTGGTCTGATAAGTGGCAGGTAACATTCGCGCCACACAAGTGTCAGGCAATGACTATCTCCAACAAGCGAGTGTCTAACCACCGCCCCTTGACTTTCAATGGCATTAGCATCGCCGAATCCCCCACCATCAATATCCTGGGGGTCACAATTGACCAGAAACTTAACTGGACCAGCCACATAAATACTGTGGCAACAAGAGCAGGTCAGAGGCTAGGTATTCTGCGGCGAGTGTCTCACCTCCTGACTCCCCAAAACCTTTCCACCATCTACAATGCACAAGTCAGGAGTGTGATGGAATACTCTCCACTTGCCTGGATGAGTGCAGCTCCAACAACAATCAAGAAGCTCGACACCATCCAGGACAAAGCAGCCACCACCTTAAACATTCACTTCCTCCACCACCAGCGCACCGTGGCTGCAGTGTGTACCATCTACAAGATGCATTGCAGCAACTCGCCAAGGCTTCTTCGGCAGCACCTCCCAAACCTGTGACCTCTACCACCTAGAAGGACAAGGGCAGCACCATCACCTCCAAGTTCCCCTCCAAGTCACACACCATCCAGACTTGGAAGTATATCGCCATTCCTTCATCATCACAGGGTCAAAATCCTGGAACTCCCTCCCTAACAGCACTGTGGGAGCACATTCACCACACGGACTCAAGGGCAACTAGGAATGGGCAATAAATGCTGGCCTTGCCAGTGACACCTACATCCCATGAATGAATATTAAAAAAAAGTTTTCCCTTGAGAAGGTGGTGGTGGGCCTTCTTCTTGAACCGCTGCAGTCCGTGTGGTGAAGGTACTCCCACAGTGCTGTTAGGGAGGGAGTTTGACCCAGTGATGATGAAGGAACGGCCGATATACTTCCAAGTCAGGATGGTGTGTGACTTGGAGGGGAATTTGGAGGTGTTGGCGTTCCCATGCGCCTGTTGCCCTTGTCCTTCTTGGTGGTGGAGGTTCTGGGTTTGCGAGGTGCTGCTGAAGAAGCCTTGGCGATTTGCTGCAGTGCATCCTGTAGATGTAGATAGTGGTGAATGATGTTAGACGGGGCGTTCCAGGATTTTGACCCAGAGCCAGCGTCGATTTTACATACATTGCTGACCATTCCATCTTCATGATCAAACATCTGCCAGCTGCTGTTACTGGGGTGAGACATTCTCTTTGTGGATGAGCTTATGGTGTTGACCTTGTGAGCCTAGAGATTGGGTGGAGCCTGTATGGAGCGTGATCCCCGGCATAGTGCACCATGCACACCCCTAACGTACAAAATTCTTAGCGGGTTTGACAGGGTAGATGCTGAGAGGCTGTGTCCCCTGGCTGGAGAGTCTAGAACCAGGGCCCATAATCTCAGGATAAGGAGTAGCCATTTAGGACTGAGATGAGGAGGAATTTCTTCACTCAGAGGGTTGTGAATCCTTGGAATTCTCTATCCCAGAGGGCTGTGGATGCTCATTCGTTGAGTATATTCAAGGCTGAGATAGATTTTTGGACTCTAGGGAAATCAAGGGATATGGGGATCGGTGGGAAAGTGGAGTTGAGGTCGGAGATCAGCCAGGATCTTATTGAATGGCAGAGCTGGGCTCGAGGGGCCGTATGGCCGACTCCTGCTCCTAACTCTTATGTTTTTATGAGGCCGGGAACAGGACGGCGGAAAATTGGTGCTCCGGCCTCATTCAGAATAGACCGGTGAGTTGCGGACGTCAGTCGACGTCCAGAGGAAGCTTGCCAGCCGGAGGAGGGGAAGGGGAGGGTAGCGAGATCAGCCAGCTCAAATTCTGGCCGAGGGCCTCAGGTTTTCCGGAGGGCGGTGGAGGCAATCGAGAGGCGTGGGGGGGGGGGCGAGTGGTAGGTATCAGTGGCCCATTGTTATAACGTGGAAAAGAAAGAACTTGCATTTCTATAGTGCCTTTCACGACCTCAGGATGTCCCAAGGTGCTTTACAGCCAGTGAAGTACTTTTGAAGGGTAGTCACTGTTGTAATGTAGGAAATTGGCGGCAGCCAATTTATGCACAGCAAGATCCCACAAACAGCAACGTGATAAATAGTGCCATTTTACGTCAGAGGGCAGATTTAATGTTTAATTTAATTTAATTTAATTTAACTCGGTTTAATGTCGCATCTGAAAGACGGCACCTCCGACAGTGTAACACTCTCTCAGTACTAGCACTGGGAGTGTCAGCCTATATTTCCCTGTGCTTAAGTCTCTGAAGGGGGACTTAAACCCACAACGTTCTGACTCAGAGGCGAGAGTGCCACCCACTGAGCCACAGCTGACACTGCAGCGCACCCTTACTCCTGCTCTCTGCACAATAAGGTAAGCAAAAGCCATTCTGCTGGCACCTTTTGGGTGTTTTGGCTGTTGAGTGCCTGGAGAATCTGATTCAGGGCTTCCTCTGACTTGTATTGGCTCCGTAGATCAACATTCCATTCTCTTTTGGATTGCCGCTATGAATTAGTTGGGCAACTGAGGGCACAACTTGACCAGAAAGCATTGCAGTTTTGATGAGCTCCCTGCGTTGACTAAGGCACTCGTTATTCCAATGCTCTCCTGGCCGGCCTCCCACCTTTCCACCCTCTGTAAACTTGAGCTCCTCCGAAACTCTGCAGCCCATTTACTAACTCTCACCGAGTCCCGTTCACCCTCCACCCCCTGTGCTCGCTGACCTACATTGGTTCCTGGTCCAGTAACGCCTCAATTTTAAAATTCTCATCCTTGGGTTCAAATTGCTCTGTGGCCTCGCCCCCCTCCCTATCTCTGTAACCTTCTCCAGCGCTACAACCCTCAGATCTCTGCGTTCCTCCAATTCTAGCTACTTGCGCACCCGATTTTCATCGCTCTACCATTGGCGGCCGTGCCTTCAACCGCCTGGGCCCTACGCTCTGGAACTCCCTCCCTAAACCTCTCCGCCTCTCCACCTCTCTCTCCTCCTTTAAGATGCTCCTTAAAACCTACTTCTTTGACCAAGCTTTCGATCATCTGTCCGAATATTTCCTTATGTGGCTTGGTGCCAAATTTTTTATCAGATTACACTCCTGCGAAGCGCCTTGAGACTTTTTACTGCGTTAAAGGTGCTATATAAATGCAAGTTGTGGCTTTTGTTGAAAGACTGTTGTGTACACTGACCGCTTAGAGTACAAGGCCCTGTAATGACTTTTTGTCAAATCCCAGACCCATTCTTGGATTGTCTCACTTTTGGGGAGTGACGTAAGAACACTACTAGGCACTTGGTCTAAGCGTTAAACAAAGCTTTAATCAACTGTTTTACAACACGGAGGTCTAGTTGTGTCCTTCACTAGTTCCTGTTAAGAATGTCCTGCGCAAGCTGGGCCCGCGCCCGAGTAGTTATACTCTCCCTGGACAGCGCCACCCGCAGGCCACTCAGTATTATTTCATAAGTCATGAATGACAGATTCATGTCAGGGAGTGTATCAGCAATTGTCAGTTTTCTCGGTTGGAATGTTGGTGAGGGAAAATGGATATGAAACACTTGAGTCCTGTTTTTTTTATTGCTGTATTTATTTATTAATTAACTCTCGTAGGCACAGGTAAATTAACTGCCCAGAGGCATTCATCGGTTCAAAACTGGAGCTAGAAGCATTACAGAAGCAGAATTTGTAAGCAATGAAGGGAATTGGTGCAAGGCTGGGACAATTTAATGCTCACCATGGTAGCCCCCCCCTCACCGCCACACTCTCCGAGTGTTACAAGAATTATTTTAAGCTCTGGTGTTAGTGTCGCCATCTTGAAGGGAGGTTTGGAGCCGGTCTCAGGGCCTGATAGTACCACATTGTCGATTGGGGATCATTCGCACCGTACCAGGTGCTTGTACATTGCTTTGTTTTTACCCTCCGCAGCCCAGGGGCAATGAAGCCAATCGTAGCCTCCTCCTCTCCCCTCACAACGAACTCAGCACAGACAAGTGGTCAGATCCAGGACCTACCTAGCATTTATCCTTGGGTTCCATATTGGATGGTGATTTTCGCACTGAGACAGGGTACGGGCATCTCCAATATCAAGCCCACACGACCTCCCTCCAAATGGTGATACAGATAAGGGGATCACAATCACAGCTCCTGGCAATCACCCACCCTCCCACCCCAGCCCCACCAACTGAAGGTGTAGGAGGCAATCCCATGGGGCTGACGACTTAACATCTCTGGCCAGTGCAGGTTAATGAGATGTGAATGTCCTAGTAATGCAAAGCTAACTATTACAAGAGCCTGATGCTGCGATAGGAGAGGTACAAGTGGGACTGGCGAGCGGGGTCTCTTCCATCTTCACAGTTTGCAATCCTGCAGAAGCCGATTGACATCTCTCCCCATGCACATCTTTTTCCAGCCAGACCTGTAATAGAAAAGAGTGCCAGACTTGAAAGGACAGCGACGGTGAATGAGGAGAGGCCCACAGCATTTATACATAGAATACATAGAATAGTATTTACAGCACAGAAACAGGCCATTCGGCTCAACTGGTCTGTGCCGGTGTTTATGCTCCACACGAGCCTCCTCCCACCCCTCTTCATCTCACCCTGTCAGCATCTCCTTCTATTCCTTTCTCCCTCATCTATGGTGTCAGCTGTGGCTCAGTCAGTAGCACTCTCAGCCTCTGAATCAGCACGTTGTGGGTTCATAGTCCCACTCCAGAAACATGAGCACAAAAATCCAGGCTGACACTCCAGTGCTACACTGTTGGAGCGTGCTGTCTTTCGGATGAGATGTTAACCTGCTCTCAGATGGACATAAAAGATCCCATGGCACTATTGAGAAGGGGGGTTCTCCCTGATGTCCTGGGCCAATATTTATCCCTCAATCAACATCACTGAAACAGATGATCTGGTCATTATCACATTGCTGTTTGTGGGAGCTTGCTGTGCGCAAATTGGCTGCTGCGTTTCCTACATTACAACAGTGACTACACTTCAAAAAAGTACTTCATTGACTGTGAAGTGCTTTGAGATGTCCGGTGGTCGTGAAAGGTGCTGGAGAAATGCAAGTCTTTCTTCTTTTCTCATATATTTATTTAGCTTCCCCTTAAATGCATCTAAGCTATTCGCCTCAACCACTCCATGTGGTGAAGTAAGTAGGGTGGGAGGAGGCTCGTGTGGAGCATAAACACCGGCACGGACCAGTCTGTCTGTTTCTGTGCTGTAAATACTATGTAACATGGCAGCCAATTTACGCACAGCAAAGTCCCACAAACAGCAATGAGTTGAATGACCAGATAATCTATTTTAACAACTTTGGATAAATAGTGCCGTGGGATAATTTACGTCCACTTAAGAGGGCAGCTTAATGTCTCATCCGAAAGACGGCACCTTGGCAGTGCAGCTCTGGGGTGTCAGCCTAGATTATGTGCTCAGGTTTCTTATTGGGGTTGAACGCATGACCTTCTGACAGGGTTACCATCCCTCCAGGATTGCCCTGGAGTCTCCGGGATCTGAAGATGAACCCCCAGGACTTTGCTGTGAGCAACATCCGGGAGGAAAGCCATTGGTGACATTAAACAAAATTGTGTGTTGTTTTTTCCCTTTTCTTGGACATTTATTAGTTTAAAAAATATTGGAGATGGGGGAAAAAATGGACTGTTTAACTGACAGTCACAACGCATCCGATTGGGTAACAAAGAGTCTGTTCCCTTTCCCATTGGCCGTGGAAGGGCATCGGCACCTTGGAGGATGGACCAATGGCGGGGGTGCGGGGGTGCGGGCGGTTCGTGGCGGGAGGTCGTGTGATGAAAGCTCCAGGAATACGCCCAACCAGAGTTGGCAACCCTAGTGGAAGACTCAGAGATGAGAGTGCTGCAACCGAGCCACGGCTGACACAAGTCAAGCCTCATCGCATTGCCTCCTATTCCGGCTCATTGCTGAAAGTCTTGTCACCCCGAGCATTTCCCTCATCTCAGGCGTTTGACGCCTAATTTTGAAGTCACCATTTTTCTGATTTTACACATTTTCTGTGACTTTATTGTCATACCCGTGGTGTTGTCCCACACTGTGAACCTTGGCCCTTCACCTGGGGGTCCCATTTAAAACCATTTTTCCATCGCTTTGAATGGCCAATGTGAATATTCAGATTCAGCTAGGGGCAGAATAAGAAAGCAGGGTTCATTGTACCAGATGTCCATTCCAAGCTGGGTAACGACTACGGACTTGACGCATTGAATGTCATCATTGATGTCATCGTCCAACAAACCTAGAATAAAATAATAAATAAATATATTGTAATTACAACAGTGACACCACTGCATCAGCCAATGAGGGGCGGGATTTATGGCAGAACTCACAGCAAACAGTCTACCTCACAGCAAGCAAAGTTGATTGACTACAGAAGCACACAAATCACTAAAAGTAGTGACACACGTTAATAATGCCATAAAAAAAGCAAACCAAGCATTAGGGTTTATTTCTGGAGGGATATAATTGAAAAGTAGGGAAGTTATGCTGAACTTATATCGAGCCTTGGATAGACCACACTTGGAGTGCTGTGTACAATCCTGGTCGCCGTATTATAAAAAGGATATAGAGGCACTTGGAGAGAGTGCAGAGAAGATTTACAAGGATGATACCAGAAATGCGAGGGTCAGGAAAGGATGAACAGGCTGGGTCTCTTTTCTCTGAAAAGAGAAGGCTGAGTAGTGACCTAATAGAGGTCTGTAACATTATGAAAGGTTTTGATAGAGTGGATAGAGAGAGAGGGCTCGATTTTACCAGGCCCGAGGAGGCGGGTTTGGAGGTTTGTGAGTTGTCCGATCCCGCCTCCATCCCGCCTCTGAGCAATTTTCCCACATTCGTGGTTTCAGACCCCTTTCCATCCCGCCTCCAAGAGGCGGGATAGGCCCTTAAGGCCCTTAAGAACCAGTTAATTGCCTCTATAATCCCATTTTGAGAGGCCTTTCTGATTTTAACACATTTCCCCCATCGTGCACGTCTCCCCTGGAACACGCCAGTTAATCCTGGCGGCCTCACAAGTGGTTTGCTTACTAACAGCTGCAGCTCCACCATTAAAAAGGAGTTTTTATCAATGATCATTTGCAGGTGGCAGAATTTTGTTGTCTCAGGTCTGGGGGAACTTTTAGCAGGCCTACTCATTGTTGTGGAAGTTTGGAGCCTGACACCCATCTCCAGTGTGACCTCCTGGGAAACCCCTCTCCCCACCTTGACTGAGCACTTCCTCAACTGAGGTATATACCAGAAGCATGGGAAGCATTTATTTCCTTTCCTCCTGGACATCAGATTCGGACGAAGACCAGCCGCAGCAGCAGCAGAACCCTGAACAACAGCAGCACCAACAGCAGGAGCAACAACAGGAGCGCCAAGCTGCTGCTCATTCACCGGAAGCTGCACAGGCCAGAAGGCGCCAGCGCGCGACCACATTGCTGCCCAGGATGCAAGGGACGCGCTCATGTTGGCCAGATTTGCTTAGCCTGCACGATCAAACACTTCTGTCTCGCACCTTCTTACCAGAGCATCAACAATAGACAAGAACCTGCAGATTCCTATCATTCTGACCACCATACTGACAATTGCAAGTCGCCCTAAGCCCTCAATGTGGAAGTCCCATTTGCGAAATGATACAGGCCACAACTTCAACAGTTTGCCATCAAATCTGTTTATCATAACAATTCAAGGATGGCTTGTGACTACTTGTGCTTAATCTTCCTCTTATGTGTGCTCCTACGTGATGCTTCCCCTGTGGCTTCAGCAGATGTGGAGGCCCCTTGCTCACTTTCTTGCTGCTCCTGTCTCGACACCTTTGGCGGGCGTCCTCTGGGGTTGCGAACCTGAGAGGGCTTGGCAACAGTCTGCTGCTCCTGCGGCTGTGCAGGGGCTGAGATGCCCATCTCAGTTGGGTGAGGACTCTGGTGGGGCTCTGACCGAGGGATTTGCAGTGGCATGGTCGTGTGAGCGCTTGGAGGGGTGCCCCCACTTCCTTGTTGTCTGCCACCAACATCCTTCTCATGGGTCAGCCCCACTTCAGAGCTAGCAAGTGGCTTGACAGCACCTTGCTGCACTTCAGGGAGGCCATGAGGGCCCGTTTCTGCACTGGAAGTCCTACTCCAGAGGACTTCCATGAAGGTCTGGTTTCTATGCTCAATAGCTGACCATCGCTCCTCAAGAGATGTCAGTCTATTCTGAACAATGACCATGTTTTCAATACTCTGGCGACTAAGCTCCTCCATGGTCATAGCCATCCTCTCCTCTACGGTAACCAGCCTTACCACGGAGGTAGCCATCCTTTCCACGGAGGTAGCCATCCTTTCCACGGAGGTTGCCCATCCTTTCCGCGGTGATACGTTCATGCGCCAATGCCTTCACGAAGGCTCTGCTCATGTTCGCGATGGACACCTCCATTCGCTCCACACTTGCAGCGACCCTGGAGACAAAACCTACCAGAGACTCCTGCACCTATTCCTGGAGTTCCAGCACCGCTCTCCTTCTGGGCCGACTGTGCTACCCACTGAGCCACGGCTGACACGGACACAGAGCTGGCTGTTTCTCCAGTGGGGCTGTAGAGATTTTCCTGGAGCAAGTTAGGAAATGGAGGGGCTCCCTCTAGCTGCAAGAGAACAGCTCCCCAAGAAAAGCAGCCCCAGGTGAATGGGAGGAGGTGAGCCCTTGTTGTTCGATAATTCTTTCCTTGTCCTTTTAAGAGATTCGAAAATCCAGAGACAGAATATTATATATTTTTTAATTCGTTTATGGAATGTGGGCATCGCTGGCAAGGCCAGCATTTATTGCCCATCCCTAGTTGCCCTTGAGAAGGTGGCGGTGAGCCGCCTTCTTGAACCGCTGCAGTCCGTGTGGTGAAGGTGCTCCCACAGCGCTGTTAGGGAGGGAGTTTCAGGATTTTGACCCAGCGACGATGAAGGAGCGGCCTGATATATTTCCAAGTCAGGATGGTGTGTGACTTGGAGGGGAACTTGGAGGTGGTGGTGTTCCCATGCGTCTGCTGCCCTTGTCCTTCGAGGTGGAAGAGGTTGCGGGTTTGGGAGGTGCTGCCGAGTTGTCTGACAATTAACATAATTTATTATTGTTTCAAAACAATAAAAAAAAAGTGCACATGAGCCTTACGTGTCGAGAACTTAGCTGGAATTTTGAGTGTTGTTTATCCAAGCCTGTTCAAGCTACCTTGTCTGAAAGGTTTTCAAGGTTTCTACTGAGTGAAACTTTGCACCACTTTTATAACATTTTATTTCATTGTCTAGTTCTTGCGGGATTCAACTCTACTGGGTGGTTTAAAGAAAAGAAAGAGTTGCATTTCTATAGCACCTTTCACGAGTTCAGGACGTTCCAAAGTGCTTTACAACCAATGAATTATTTTTGAAGTGTAGTCACTGTTGTAATGTGGGAAACACAGCAGCCAATTTGTGCACAGCAAGATCCCACAAACAGCAATGTGACAATGACCAGATAATCTGTTTTCTTAGTGATGTTGGTTGAGGGATAAATATTCGCCCCAGGACACCGAGGAGAACTCCCCTGCCCTTCTTCAAAAGAGTGCAAACGGGATCATTTACATCCACCTGAGAGAGAGCAGATGGGGGCCTCCGTTTAACGTCTCATCCGAAAGGCGGCACCTCCAACAGTGCAGCGCTCCCTCAGCACTGCGCTGGGAAATGTCAGCCTGGATTACGGTGCTCAAGTCTCTGGAGCGGGGCTTGAACTTGCGTCCTCATAACTCGGAGGTTGGGAGCGCGACCCACTGAGCCACGGCTGACCCATGACAGAAAAGACAGGAACCGAGATGGATGCTGCGCTGGTTGACTTACTGCTGCAGCTGATGTGACACAGATTGTAGGTGAACGTAGACGTGCCGTCATTACACCACTCCTTATTGTTAATCTGAAAAATCCCATAGTTAGTTGACGTAATCTTTCCACTGTTCCGATAATGTCTGGTTGTCTGCGTGTTGAAGCCACTTTCACAGTCAACCATGCACACCCCTAAAATTAAAATAACACACGCACGCTATTGTTTATAATACTTCACAAGTTTGATTCATGTTAAACCTCAGATTTTATTGTTAAGTGTCCTACGGAGCTGGAGAATACCGACAAGGCTGCACTTACTGCTAAGGGTTGCCAACCCTCCAGGATTGCCCTGGAGTTGCCTGGAATTGAAGATTAATTTCCTGGGCACTGCTGCCAACAAAAACCCGGGAGAAAAATCATAGGGGCATGAAACAAAAAGTTATATATCGTTTCATATTCTTGGAATACTTTTGTTTATTTAATTATAAAAATATTGGAAAAGGGGCAACTAAAAACCCGGCTGTTTGACCAGGCGGGGGGGCCGGGGGGGTTGCGGGGGGGGGGGTGCGGGGTGGAGGTTGGAGGTCATGAGACGAAACCTCCAGGAATACGTCCAACCAGAGTTGGCAACACTGCCCAGTTGTAGTTACTAAGCGATGGCAGGGTTTCTTTTTAAGTATACTTCAGAGGGCAGAAAGAGTGAACCGCATGATGTAGACTGGAGTGACGTGTAGGCCAGGTGTGGGCAGCAGATTCTAGAACCATAGAATGGTTACAGCACAGCAGGAGGCCAATCGGCCCGTCGGGACCGTGCCAGCTCTCTGCTAGAGCACTGCAGCTAGTCCCACTCCCCCCGCCCTTTCCCCGTGTCCTCTGTTCTGATTGGCGAATTCCTTGTATTTTTTTGCACCAATCCAACAGTTTCCATTACATCATATTTTACAGAAACAGGCCATTCGGCCCAACTGGTCAGTGCCGGTGTTTATGCCCCACACAAGGCTCTTCCCACCCCTACTTCCTCTCACCCTATCCTCCCATTCCACTCCTGTGAAGCGCCTTGGGACTTTTGACTGCGTTAAAGGCGCGATATAAATACACGTTGTGTTGTTGTTGTTGTTGTATTCCTTTCTCCCTCATGTGTTTATCCAGCTTCCCCTTAAATGCATCTACACGATTCGCTTCAACCACTCCCTGTGGTAGTGAGTTCCACATTCTCACCACTCTCTGGGTAAAGAAGTCTCTCCTGAATTCCCTGTTGGATTTATTAGTGAGTATCTTATATCGATGGCCCCTAGTTCTGGTCTCCCCCACAAGTGGAAACATCTTCTCATGGTTTGTTTCTGGTGCTCTCCCACAAATTACCAGATTTATTTAGTTCACTTTCATAACTCGGTGGGCTGTTAACTCATGACCTCTGGACTTCATCCATAGCTACTACAGAACTCTGGACTATGAAATGGCCCCAAGATCTCTTGTAGCAGAAACTCTCTTTCAATTGCTTTCTCCTTCTCTCCATTGCCCTTGACATAAGGCTCCATTCAGTTTTGGTGAGTCCCATTAAAAGTCTTTCTCTCTCTCTTTATTTTTGTCTTTCTCTTTATCTATCTCTTTCTCTCTCTTGCTCTCTTCCACCCCCCTCCTCGCCCCACCCTCCCCTCACTCACAGTCAATTTACAAAGTTGTTATAGACCTTGATGAGGGGCCGGGACCCATAGTGCAGGACACTAGTGAGACTGCTAGCGGCACAGGAGATGAGGCCATTCAAGACGCAGTGGTTGGAAGAGTTGAAGTCTGAGTCTTAAAGGATGGGAAAGACTTCCACAGTTGTAAGGTTCAGGAAAAGACTGAGTTGGAGATGGAGGGACAGAGGTGAGACAGAGACCAATCAAAGCAGCACTCCTGGTCGGCCTCCCACTTTCTACCCTACGTAAACTTGAGGTCATCCAAAACTCGGCTGCCCGTATCCTAACTCGCACCAAGTCCCGTTCACCCATCACCCCTGTGCTCGCTGACCTACATTGGCTCCTGGTTAAGCAACGCCTCGATTTCAAAATTCTCATCCTTGTTTTCAATTCCCTCCGTGGCCTCGCCCCTCCCTATCTCTGTAATCTCCTCCAGCCTCACAACCCCCCGAGATCTCTGCGCTCCTCAAATTCTTTCCTCTTGAGCATCCCTGATTATAATCGCTCAACCATCGGTGGTCATGCCTTCAGCTGCCTAGGCCCTAAGCTCTGGAATTCCCTGCCTAAACCTCTCCGCCTCTCTACCTCTCTTTCCTCCTTTAAGACGCTCCTTAAAACCTACCCCTTTCACCAAGCTCTACCCTAATTTCTCTTTATGTGGCTCGGTGTCAAATTTTTGTCATATAACACTCCTGTGAAGTGCCTTGGGACATTTTACTACGTTAAAGGTGCTATATAAATACAAGTTGTTGTTGTTGGGATTACCTCTGATGAAAGGTCATCGACCTGAAACGTGAACTCTGTTTCTCTCTCCACAGATGCTGGCTGACCTACTGAGTGTTTCTAGCAATTTAGATCTCCTTACAGTTTTTAAATCTATGAAACAGGACATTGCACAAACTGGAAAGGCCAGGGAATACACATTAAATGGTAGGACACTGAGTAGTGTAGAGGAACAAAGGGACCTTGGAGTGCATGTCCACAGATCCCTGAAGGTAGCAGGACAGGTAGATAAGGTGGTTAAGAAGGCATACGGAATGCTTGCCTTTATTAGCCAAAAGTGAGAAGTCGCACAACACCAGGTTATAGTCCAACAGCTTTATTTGAAATCACAAGCTTTCGGAGCGCTGACTTCACCTGATGAAGGAGCAGCGCTCCGAAAGCTTGTGATTTCAAATAAAGCTGTTGGACTATAACCTGGTGTTGTGCGACTTCTCACTTTTGTCCACCCCAGTCCAACACCGGCATCTCCACATCATGTTTATTAGCCAAGGCATAGAATATAAGAGCAGGGAGCTTATGCTTGAACTGTGTAAAACACTAGTTAGGCCACAGCTAGAGTACTGCGTGCAGTTCTGGTCACCACATTACAGGAAAGATGTGATTGCACTAGAGAGGGTACAGAGGAGATTTACGAGGATGTTGCCTGGACTGGAGAATTTTAGCTACGAGGAAAGATTGGATAGGCTGGGGTTATTTGCTTTGGAATAGAGGAGGCTGAGGGGAGACCTAATCGAGGCGTATAAAATTATGAGGTGCCTAGATAGAGTGGATAGGAAGGACCTATTTCCCTTAGCAGATGGGTCAACAACCAGGGGGCATAGATTTAAAGTAATTGTTAGGAGGTTTAGAGGGAAGTTGAGGGGAAATTTCTTCACCCAGAGGGTGGTGGGGGTCTGGAACTCACTGCCTGAAAGGGTGGTAGAGGCAGAAACCCTCATCACATTTAAAAAGTGCTTGGATATGCACTTGAAGTGCCGTAAACTGCAAGGCTACGGACCAAGAGCTGGAAAGTGGGATTAGGCTGGACAGCTCTTTGTCGGCCGGCGCGACACGATGGGCTGAAATAGCCTCCTTCCGTGCTGTAAATTTCTATGATTCTATGATTCTATGGAGAAAGATAGAACCAGGAAGACTGTTTCCAGGTCTTTCCCCTTTTCCCCCTGACGCTTACTAGGGTACAATTCCATGGGCCATCAGGCACCTCACCCAAGCTGAGATCAGGGAATGAGTTGGAACCCTGGTCTGTCTGGTCTGTAGGACTGTGTTCATTCTGTCAGCCACTGAGAAATCCAGAAACCTGCGGTCTTAGATTATTACCATTATGGAAGAGAATGAGGTCAAGGGGAAGCCCCAGACCCAGCGGGGATATACGAGTGCGCTCGGCTGTGTTTAACTAACCCTGACGCATTGACACTCACAGTTAGCCAGGCTGTGTCTGTGAAATCCATCTAAACCGTGTGCCTTCAAAAGCCGGGCAAACTCGCATTTCTCATAGACTTTGGCACTTGTGGCCACAAGCAGGAGACTGAGAACAACAAGGGTCTTCATCTTGTCACGAACGGCTCAGGCTGGAGTCTGGTATCGATTCCGCCTTTATATAGAAACACTGTGTTCAGCTCACAAAGTCCCTCCAACACCACTCTGGAATACAAAGAAAGTAAAACAAATTAGTTTTTGAATTACCAAATGTCCCACTGATTCAACAATCATCTGTGGTGCAAGGAGAAGGAATAGAAACAGTTAGAGTCTGCAAACAGGGCAGATGCATTTCAATTCTCTCCACTCCCTTCCTGAAAGATCTTGCTGGGTACAGTCCCATCGGCACCAGCAGGCCTCACTACCTTGCCCAGATGAGGCTTTCTTCATGTGTGCGGTTGGTCTGTGAAACAAAAAGAAAGACTCAGGAAGATAGGAGCAGGAGGAGGCCATTCAGCCCCTCGAGCCTGTTCCGCCATTCAATTAGATCATGGCTGATCTGTATCTTAACACCATTTACCCGCCTTGGTTCTGTAATCCTTAACAGCCTTTCCAAAAATCTATCAATCTCAGTCTTGAAATTTCCAATTGACCCCCAGCCTCAACAGCTTTTCAGGGGAGAGAGTTCCAGATTTCACTACCCTTTGTGTGAAGAAGTGCTTCCTGACATCACCCCTGAACGGCCTGGCTCTAATTTTAAGGTGGTGCCCCCTTGTTCTGGACTCCCCCCACCAGAGGAAATAGTTTCTCTCCATCTACCCTATCAACTCCTTTAATCATCTTAAACACCTCGATGAGATCACCCCTTAATCTTCTATATTCAAGGGAATATAAGTTTATGTAACCTGTCCTCATAATTTAAGATGTGGTTACGGTAGAATATCTAACTGGACTAGTAATCCAGAAGTCCTAAAGTAATGATCTGGCGACACGAGTTCAAATCTCACCATGGCAGCTGGTTAATTAAATAAATCTGGAATAAAAAACTAGTGTCAGTAATGGTGACCATGAAACTACTGGATTGTCGTAAAATCCCATCTGGTTCACTAATGCCCTTCCGGTCTGGCCTATATGTGGCCATTCAGATGTATTCAAGAAGGCAGCTCACCACCACCTTCTCAAGGGAAATTTAGGGGTGGACAATAAATGCTGGCCTTGCTGGCGATGTCCACATCCTGTGAATGATTAAAAAAAATAAGAAGCAGGAGTCGGCCATACGACATCTCGAGCCTGCTCCGCCATTCAATAAGATCATGGCTTATCTTCAACCTCAACCGCACTATCCCCATATCCCTCGATTCCCTTAGTGTTCAAAAATCTAATGATCTTGAATATACTCAACGATTCAACATCCTCTGGGGTAGAGAATTCCAAAGATTCACAACCCTCTGAGTGATGAAATTTCTCCTCCTCTCAGTCCTAAATGGCCGACCCCTTTTTCTGGTGATGATTTGAGAAATTCTTTGCTTGTTGCAAGCACGTTTGAAAGAAACGAGATATTATAAATTGTCCAAGTGTCAGGGACTGGATGTTCTTATAAGTTATTCCACAAGATAATAGAGTTCAAAGGCATTTATTGGCTTTCATAGGAATTAAGCATAGAATGATAACTTATATTATTAATCATTACACATACACTTGGAGTCCCACTTACGATACAAGACTGGAGGAATTCACTGTGTCACAGGTTTCAAGCTCAAAGGGTTAATCGGCACAACCAGAGGCAGCAGGAGCTAACCGAAGGGGGAGAGGCGCACCATGGAGGAAATGGTGCTGGCCATTATGGAAAGGGCCATTGCTTAGGTCGTGGGACTGAAGCCATTGAAGATGATGGCATCTTCATACCTAATCCTCCTTCCCACGTCCCACTTCTCCCTCATCCCTCAATCTCTTCTGACATACAAGCTGCAGGTGGTGTAAGCATGCTCTTCTTACTTTCTCCTCTCTCCTCTCCACAACCCAAACCTTGCCCCTATTTCAATTCAGATACCCAAGAATTGCAACCTGCTCAGGCAGTGGTGGAAGAGCAGGAAGATAGTGAAGATGAAGACACACTGTCACTTGATTTCACACTCGCAGCCACCAGCTCAGATACTGACACTGCATGTAATTTAGAAGATGGCATAGAGGCGGGAACTGCAAGTGGTGAGACACCGGGCACAAGTGTGCTGCAGCCAGGGCAGGGGGAAAGGAGAGCGCAGGTGCCAGCTCGCCAGAGGTCGAGGGCGCACACGAGTTCTGCTGCAGGGGACTCAAATGAGGAAATTGATGGGCCAGGCTACAGAAAAAGGCTGATGGGTGTACACACCGAAATGCTTGGCACATTGGAAAGCCTGCCAGAAAGCATGCGTTCAATGTCAAGGAGCATGGAGGAGTCTGACACCAACTTGGCACAGGGCTTTGTACAGAGCTTGGAGCCCATCCTTTCCAGCATGGAACAGGTGGCCACCTTCATCAACACACGTGGAGCCAACCATCATGCAGCGTCTGATGGCCGATGTCCCAGCTTCCATTGCAGCACAAGCCGCAGCCATCCGACGTCTGAGTGCTGCAGTGGAAGCTCATCATGGCTCTGGATACCAGTGTTCAAAGGGGCTTCCAGGACATCACAGCAGTCCATCAATCTGTTCTCCAACAGATGACTAGGATTGCTGAGGCTCCACCCTGGAAGAGTGGTAGTGGCTCCATGGAGCATGAACCTGCTGTCCTCTCTTGCCACTCTGCCATTGGCCTTGCTGTTGCCTGTCAGCCAGCCAGCCCAAACTGCCGCCGTCCATGCCGAGTTGGTGTAGTCAAAAGCCGCGCCTTCTAGGCCAAGAGTTGCTCCAGGTTGTCCTCCAAGGCCATCTGCAGTCTCCCCCACTGAAAGTCAGCAGTCTTCCACCAGCCATGCTGCAGCCACGGGGGTAGCACCTCGTAGAAGCATTAGGATAGGCAAAGGCACACGGAAGACAGGCACTAAGGGAATGCACAAGGGTGATTACTTTATTTTGTATGCAATATGGCATGATTTAATTTATAAATTTGGATTGGAATGTGTATTTTGTGATGGCCTTTATTTTTTGCACTGTGGCCAAGAGGCCAATGTGATGGTCAGTGTCAGAGGCAAGGTAAGGAGTGTGGGAGTGTTGGTGAATGGGGAATTGGGGTTGAGGTTATTGGTAACGCTCTTGAATTATTTGTTCACTTACAGCCTGGGCAGAAACAGGCTGTCCAGGTTGCAGCCTCCCTTCCACTTCCTCCTCCTCCGCTTCCTCCGCCTCCTCTTACACTTCCTCCTCCTCCGCCTCCTCCTCCTTGTTCTCCTGTGACTCAGTTTTTTACCTGATAGGTGGAGGCAAGGGCTGTTCCCTCATGATGCCAAGGCTGTGCAGCATGCAGCAGACCACCATGAATCTTGAGACCAGTTCTGCCGAGTACTGCAGGGCTCCTCCAGAGCGGTCCAGGTAGCGGAATCATTGCTTCAACACGCCAATGGTCTGCTCTATCAGATTTCTTGTGGCAGCATGGCTCTCGTTGTACACCTGCTGCGCACGTGTGCGTGGGTTGCGAACCGGAGTCATTAGCCATGTTGTCAGCAGATAGCCCTTGTCACCCAGTAGCCACCCTTTGGTTTGCCGTGGTGGTTGAAATGCAGCTGGCACAGAGAACTGCCACAGAATGAATGCATCGTGACTGCTGCCAGGATACCAGGGATTCACCTGGATGACATGCTGCCTATGGTTACACTTCAGCTCTACGTTGAAGGAGTGGAATCCCTTTTGGTTCAGGTACATGGCAGAGTCGACATGAGGCGCACGCAAAGCAATGTGTGTGCAGTCAATGGCACCCTGCACCATGGGAAGCCAGCAATCCTTGCAAACCCTCGTACTCGCTCTGCCCGCTTCTCTCTGGCAAGAGGGAATGAGATGACGTTGTCTCTCTTTGTATAGAGAGCCTCAGTCCTTCCTACTTCTTAACGTCGTGTTCAGCTGTGTGAGGTTAAGAGAGGGCGTAGAGCTCCAAAATAGCAGCGCTAGCGTCAAATCAGCGTTGCGCACTGATTTGCGTCATGACCTGCCTGCTCTGCATGCTTCCGACGGACGTTAGGTGTGTACACGCTAACCCCTTTATCAATATGGAGTCCAGCGCACTTTGCGTTAGAGGTGTGCCTGAACCGCGGACGCCATTTTGGAACCTTAAGGGGCCTCGTAGCTCCCCAAAAAGAGGCGCTACCGAGCCTAATTTTGCCCCTCAAGTCTCTCCAGTCTCTCCTCGTAACGCAGGCCTCCAGGACTAAGGATCGGCCTGCAATGTTTGAAGGTTCTCCATTGTGTCTTGATGAGCGGAACTGGACACAATACTCAAGGTGCGGCCTGACCAAAGCACTGTACAGTTTAACATACTGGAAATGAGCAGAAGACTCACCCACTCTCGCCGACTGGAAATTCCTCTGCTTATTCTGCACAGCGCAGAATCCCAAGGTATCTGGGCACAGCGCCAATTCAGTTCCCTCCCCGCCCCCCACACCCCAGACCACCTGCTCTCTCTTTGCCTTCTTTGGCCTGTAGTTGCCCAAATCTGATTTATCCTCATTCTTGGATGTGGAGACTGCATTGCACTGTTTCCAATCTGCTGGTGCCTTTCCAGTCTCCAGTGAGTCCCATATAATGATTGTCAATGCTTCACACTCTGGAATAAATATCATCTATCTCCTGAGTGATAGTCATGGTTGTGGAAGGCTGTTTTAGGTGTTAGTTGAGGGATAATTATTGGCCAGGACATTGGGGAGAACTTCCCTGCTCCTCTTCAAAATAGTGCCGTGGGAACATTTACGTCCACCTGAGTGGACAGATGAGACCTCAGTTTAATGTCTCATCCGAAAGAGGGCACCTCCGACAGTGCAGCGCCCCCTCAGTACTGCACCGGGGTGTCAGCCTGGATTATGGGCTCAAGTTTCTGGAGTGGGACTTGATCTGAAGACCTTCTGACTCAAAGGCGAGAGTGCTACCCACTGAGCTGGAGGACTTGAACCTGTCAGGCTATGCAGTCATTCCATGCCCTTTACAAGTACACAAGATGGGAAAAAGGGCTGTAGTCCACGAGCCAGTGGTGAGTGTAGGGAGGTACTGAGGAGGGTATCAAGGTCGCAGAAATGTACCGGCAGACAGGAAGATGGCTTGAAGTGTGTCTACTTCAATGCAAGGAGCATCCGGAATAAGGTAGGAGAACTTGGAGCGTGGATTGGTACTTGGGACTACGATGTGGTGGCCATTACGGAGACATGGTTAGAACAGGGACAGGAATGGCTGTTGGAAGTTCCGGGGTATAGATGTTTCAGTAAGAGTAGGGAAGTTGGTAAGAAAGGTGGAGGAGTAGCATTGTTAATCAAGGATAGTTTAACAGCGGCAGAAAGGCAGTTCGAGGGGGATCTGCCGTCTGAGGTAATATGGGCTGAAGTTAGAAACAGGAAAGGAGCGGTCACGTTGTTAGGAGTTTTCTACAGGCCCCCAAATAGTAATAAAGATGTGGAGGAAGAAATTGCAAAGCAGATTATGAATAGGTGTGGAGGTCACAGAGTAGTTGTCATGGGTGACTTCAACTTTCCAAATATTGATTGGAACCTTTATAGGTCAAACAGTTCGGATGGGATAGTTTTTGCACAGTGTGTGCAGGAGGGTTTCCTGACACAATATGTGGATAGGCCGACAAGAGGTGGGGCCACGTTGGATTTGGTACTGGGTAATGAACCGGGCCAAGTGTTTGATTTGTATGTGGGAGAGCACTTTGGAGATAGTGACCACAATTCGGTAAGTTTCACTATTGCAATGGAGAGGGATAGGGCCATACGGCAGGGCAGGGTTTATAATTGGGGGAGGGGTAATTATGATGCGATTAGGCAAGAATTAGGGAGTATAAGATGGGAACAGAAACTATCAGGGAAAGGCACAAACGAAAAGTGGAGCTTTTTCATGGAGCAATTACTGCGTGTCCTTGATAGGTATGTCCCTGTCAGGCAGGGAGGAAATGGCCGAGTGAGAGAACCATGGTTCACAAAAGAGGTTGAATGTCTAGTCAAGAGGAAAAAGGAAGCGTATGTAAGGATGAGAAAACAAGGTTCAGTTGGGTCGATTGAGGGGTACAAGGTAGCAAGGAATGAGCTAAAAAAAGAGCTTAGGAGAGCTAGGAGGGGGCATGAGAAGTCCTTGGCGGGTCGGATCAAGAAAAACCCCAAGGCTTTTTACTCTTATGTGAGAAATAAAAGAATGACCAGGGTGAGGGTAGGGCCGGTCAAGGACAGTAGTGGGAACTTGTGCATGGAGTCAGAAGAGATAGGAGAGGTGATGAATGAATACTTTTCGTCAGTGTTCACCGAGGAGAGGGGCCATGTCCTTGAGGATGAGAGTGTGATAAAGGTGGATAGGCTGGAGGTGGTAGATGTTCTGAGGGAAGATGTTTTAGCAATTTTGAAGAACCTGAGGGTCGATAAGTCCCCTGGGCCAGATGGGATATATCCTAGGATTCTTTGGGAGGCAAGGGAGGAGATTGCAGAGCCTCTGGCTTTGATCTTTGGGTCCTCACTATCCACGGGGATGGTGCCAGAGGACTGGAGAGTGGCGAATGTTGTTCCTCTCTTCAAGAAAGGAAATAGGAATGACCCTGGTAATTATAGGCCGGTTAGTCTTACTTCGGTGGCTGGTAAGATAATGGAAAAGGTCCTGAGGGATAGGATTTATGACCATTTGGAAAGGGGCAACTTAATCAGGGATAGTCAACACGGATTCGTGAAGGGTAAGTCTTGCCTAACAAATTTGATTGAATTCTTTGAGGAGGTAACTAAGTGTGTAGATGAAGGTAGAGCAGTTGATGTCGTATACATGGATTTTAGTAAGGCGTTTGATAAGGTTCCCCATGGTCGTCTCATGAAGAAAGTAAGGAGTTGTGGGATAGAGGGAAATTTGGCCGATTGGATAAGTAACTGGCTATCTCATAGAAGGCAGAGGGTGGTGGTGGATGGAACATTTTCGGACTGGAGACCAGTTACCAGCGGTGTGCCACAGGGGTCGGTGCTGGGTCCTTTGCTGTTTGTGATTTTTATCAATGACTTGGAGGAGGGGACTGAAGGGTGGATCAGTAAATTTGCTGATGACACCAAGATTGGTGGAGCAGTGGATGAGGTGGAGGGCAGTTGTAGGCTGCAAAGAGACATTGATAGGATGCAGAGCTGGGCCGAAAAATGGCAGATGGAATTTAACCCTGATAAGTGCGAGGTGATTCATTTTGGTAGGGCAAATTTGAATAAGGATTACAGGGTCAACGGCAGGGTTCTGAGGAACGTGGAGGAGCAGAGGGATCTGGGGGTTCATATCCACAGATCTCTGAAGGTTGCCACTCAAGTGGATAGAGCAGTAAAGAAGGCCTATGGTGTGTTGGCGTTTATTAACAGAGGGTTTGAGTTTAAGAACCGTGAGGTTATGCTGCAACTGTACAGGACCTTGGTGAGACCACATTTGGAATATTGTGTGCAGTTCTGGTCACCTCACTATAGGAAGGACGTGGAAGCATTGGAAAGAGTGCAAAGGAGATTTACCAGGATGCTGCCTGGTTTGGGGGGGAGGTCTTATGAGGAAAGATTGAGGGAGTTGGGGCTTTTCTCTTTAGAGCGGAGGAGGATGAGAGGCGACTTAATAGAGGTTTATAAGATGATGAGGGGGATAGATAGAGTGGATGTTCAGAGACTATTTCCTCGGGTAGAGGCAGCTGTTACAAGGGGGCATAACTATAAGGTGCATGGGGGGAGATATAGAAGGGATGTCCGAGGTAGATTCTTTACTCAGAGAGTGGTTGGTGTGTGGAATGGACTGCCTGCTGTGATAGTGGAGTCGGACACTTTAGGAACTTTCAAGCGGTTATTGGATAAGCACATGGAGCACACCAGAGTGACAGGGAGTGTGATAGCTTGATCTTGGTCTCGGACAATGCTCGGCACAACATCGAGGGCCGAAGGGCCTGTACTGTGCTGTACTGTTCTATGTTCTATGTTCTATGTTCTACATGTTGTAGGAGACTGCAGTCCACATGACAAGGATAGAGTTGGAGCCAGCTTCACTGATACAGCAAAGGCTATGGCCCCCAACTACATCTCGGCTGTAGTGCTGAAGACCTATGCTCCAGAACTAGCCGCGCCTCTAGCCAAGCTGTTCCAGTACAGTTGCAACATTGGCATCTACCTAACAAAGTGGAAAATTGCCCAGGTATGACCTGTTCACAAAGCAGGACCAATCCAATTCGGCCAATTACTGCCCCATCAGTCTACCCTCAATCATCAGCAAAGTGATGGAAGGTGTCATCGACAGTGCTAGCAAGTGGCACTTACTCACCAATAACCTGCTCACCGATGCTCAGTTTGGGTGCCACCAGGACCATTCAGCTCCAGACTTCATTACAGCCTTGTTCCAAACATGGACAAAAGAGCTGAATTCTGGAGGTGAGGGGAGAGTGACTACCCTTGACATTAAGGCAGCATTTGACTGAGTGTGGCATCAAGGAGACCTAGTTAAATTGAAGTTAATGTGAATCAGGTGGAAAACTGGCTGGAGTCATACCTAGCACAAAGGAAGATGCTTGTAGTTGTCGGAGGCCATCTCAGCCCCAGGACATCGCTGCAAGAGTTCCTCAGGTCAGTGTCTTAGGGCCAACCATCTTCAGCTGCTTCATCAATGACCTTCCCTCCATCATAAGGTCAGAATTGGGGATGTTCGCTGATGAATGCAGTTCCATTCGCAACTCCTCAGATAATGAAGCATTCCATGCCCGCATGCAACAAGACCTGGACAACATTCAGGCTTGGGTTGATAAGTCACAAGTAACATTCGTGCCACACAGTTGTCAGTCAATGACTATCCCCAACAAGAGAGAGTCTAGCCACCTCCCCTTGACATTCAACGGCATTACCATCGCTGAATGCCCCACCATCAACATCCTGGGGGTCACCATTGACCAGAAACATAACTGGACCAGCCACATAAATACTGTGGCAACAAGAGCAGGTCAGAGGCTGGGTATTCTGCGGTGAGTGTCTCACCTCCTGACTCCCCAAAGCCTTTCCACCATCTGCAAGGCACAAGTCAGGAGTGTGATGGAATTCTCTCCACTTGCCTGGATGAGTGCAGCTCCAACAACACTCAAGAAGCTCGACACCATCCAGGACAAAGCAGCCCGCTTGATTGGCACCCCATCTACCACCTTAAACATTCACTCCCTCCACCACCGGCGTACCGTGGCTGCAGTGTGTACCATCTACAAGATGCACTGCAGCAACTCGCCAAGGCTTCTTCGACAGCACTTCCCAAACCCGCGACCTCTTCCACCTAGAAGGACAAGAGCAGCAGACGCATAGGAACACCACCACCTGCAGGTTTCCCTCCAAGTCACACATCATCCTGACTTAGAAATATACCGCCGATCCTTCATCGTCGCTGGGTCAAAATCCTGGAACTCCCTCCCTAACAGCACTGTGAGAGCACCTTCAACTAGGGGGCCTAGTCTCAGGATAAGGGGTCGGCCATTTAAGACTGAGATGAGGAGGAATTTCTTCACTCAGAGGGTTGTGAATATTTGGAATTCTCTGCCCCAGAGGGCTGTGGAGGCTGAGTCTTTGAGTATATTCAAGGCTGAGATAAACAGATTTTTGGACTCTAGGGGAATCAAGGGATATGGAGATCGGGCGGGAAAGTGGAGTTGAGGTCGATGATCAGCCATGATCTTATTAAATGGCGGAGCAGGCTCGAGGGGCCGTATGGCCTCCTCCTGCTCCTATTTCTTATGTTCTTATGTTCTTATACCACACGGACTGCAGCGGTTCAAGAAGGTGGCTCACCACCATCTTCTCAAACCCCACGAATGAATTAAAAAAAACAAGGTTCTGAATTCAGATCATGCAAAGCAATTAACACGGTTAGACGTAGATTTCTTGAAAACGACCAAACAAGATGCATCGACAATAATCTCATGAGGATTTCCTTCCTAACCTGCAGCCCAGGTAGAGATAAGGGTAATTGTACTGACTCACCTTGTGCTTGAAGGAAGCCAAAGGTTTCTTAAAGCAGGCTCGGTTAACAGGCTGTCCCACAGCCTTGCTTCTGTGGGTAAGAGCGACTGTGCGTCCCACCTTCAAATGAATGGGAAGGTTTGTAATGCCCCTTTCTTCATCCCTGCAAAATGATCGCTCCCCCCCCCACCCCTCCCCAACTGCAAAACAGCATATCCCTCCCCCTCTGCCAGCCTGAGCCAATGGGACGCTTCCGCTGCCCGAACCCTGAAGTTGGCAGCTTGTCCCTTCCTTGTTGGGGGGGCGGAGGTGGTGCGGAGTGGGGAGAGCCAGGGAAGTTACTGTACCGTAGACCTACTCCGCAGTACGCACTGAGCAACAGTGCCTCAAAGCACGGGATGAAACACCCTGTCCCAGCTTAGATGTTCTACGTCTTATCATTAACTCAATATCCTGGACAGGAGGGAATACCATGTCCCAGCCCGAACAGCTCGATGTTTAAACATTACAGTAGTACAAGGTGTTGCTAAACAGTGAGATAGATCTCCCCCATTAATAAAGCAGGGGCCATTCGCTGTACACTACAGTAGTTGTTACACAGAACTATCTCCAACATTTGCACCAGGGACCTCTGGCCTGTTGAGGTATATCAGGTATATACTGTTGCGGACACAATCTGCAAACAGGCGGCTCCTGTATTTGTACCTGAGCTCCCTCAGGTGTGGGCCCATGTCCCCCGATGCAGAGCTGGAAGTCCAGAGGAACTTTTCTCATTTGTTACCTCCCATTGAGAGGGACTTGAGAGCAAATTCCAGATGATAAACAGTGTTAAATACTTCAGGTCCAGAGAGAAAAAGAAAGGAAATAAAAATAAACTAACTGATAAAAATACGACAGCAGCAATGAACAACAAGGAGTGTGATGAGTTAAAATATGTGGGAGAAGCAGCATTGGGGCAAAAAGGGCGGGGTAGGGTCTGTTGCCCAATTCGAAGTTCTCGACACCAATGGACGCAGCATAAGAAATAAAACAAGCGAATTAGAAGCAAAAATTCAGCTTAAAGGACACGACGTTGTGGCCATAAGAACATAAGAATTAGGAGCAGGAGTTGGCCATACGGCCCCTCGAGCCTGCTCCACCATTCAATAAGATCATGGCTGATCTTCGACCTCAACTCCACTTTCCCGCCCGATCCCGACATCCCTTGATTCCCCTAGAGTCCAAAAATCTATCCATCTCAGCCTTGAATATACTCAAAGACTCAGCATGCACAGCCCTCTGGGGCAGAGAATTCCAAAGATTCACAACCCTCTGAATGAAGAAATTCCTCCTCATCTCAGTCCTAAATGGCCAACCCCTTATCCTGAGACTATGTCCCCTAACTCTAGACTCTCCAGCCAGGGGAAACAACCTCTCAGCATCTACCCTGTCAATCCCCTTCAGAATCTTGTATGTTTCAATGAGATCCCCTCTCATTCTTCTAAACTCCAGAGAGTACAGGCCCAATCTACACAATCTCTCATCATAGGACAGCCCTCTCATCCCAGGAATCAATCTAGTGAACCTTCGTTGCACCGCCTCCAAGGCAAGTATATCCTTCCTTAGATAAGGAGACCGAAACTGTGCACAGTACTCCAGGTGTGGTCTCACTGAGACCTGGCTACAAGCTGGGCAAGATTGGGGGATAAATATTCCATGTTATCAGGTCTTTAGAAAGGACAGGGAAATTGGAAAAGGAGGAGGAGTAGCAATATTGACAAAGGACACTATTACAGCTTTAGAAAGAGGGCTGATCAGTAAGGGTGAGCAGGGAGTAGAAATACTATGGGTAGAATTGAGGAATAGAAAGGGATGCAAGACTTCGGTGGGAGACCTCCAGATAGCAGGGTTAACATAGAAACATAGAAACTAGGAGCAGGAGTAGGCCATTCGGCCCGTCGAGCCTGCTCTACCATTCAATACGATCATGGCTGATCATCCAAATCCAGTACCCTATCCCTGCTTTCTCACACAGAATCCCCATCGAGCCTGCACCGACACATATCCCACCCTATCCCCACGTATTTAATTCCCCCTAACATATCCCTTCCTATCCTATCCCTGTAACCCCACATATTTAATCCCCCCCTAACACTAAGGGTCAATTTATCATAGCCAAATCAACCTAACCCGCACATTTTTGGACTGTGGGAGGAAACCGGAGCACCCGGAGGAAACCCACGCAGACACGGGGAGAATGTGCAAACTCCACACAGACAGTCACCCGAGGTCAGATTCGAACCCGGGTCCCTGGCGCTGTGAGGCACCAGTGCTAACCACTATGCCACCGTGTTAAAGTCGAGGGATACATAAACGTGGAGATCAGAGAAGCTTGTTGCAAAAACAGAGTGGTTATAACGGGAGATTTTAATTTTCACATAGACTGGGAGAAGCAGAACAGCTCGAGTGTATTCGAGACGGCTTTCTGGAACAGTTCGTTCTTGAATCAACAAGAGAACAGGTCATGTTAGATCTAGTGACATGAATTAGTCAATAATCTAACAGTGAAAGAACACATAGCTAACAGTTAACATAATATGATAGAATTCAATATTAGGTTTGTGAGGGAGATGAGTGAGTCACGAACCAAGGTTTTAAAGTTAGGTAAGGCAGACTTTAAAGGAATGAGGCAGAAATTGACCCCCCCCCCCCCGTTTATTTTAAAAGGACAGGGACAGGGTGGGGGATCAGGTGAAGGGGAATTTAGAAAGTCAAAGCGAAAGGAGAAGGCAATAGTGCAGGGTAGCGATAGGGGTAATGATAACCAGAGTGTGACAGGAAGGGACAGAGCGTACAAACATAAGAGTGCACCAGCAAATAGGGTCAGAGTCGGGAAAAATGATAAAAAGAGAAAATTAAAGGCTCTTTATCTGAATGCACGCAGCATTCGTAACAAGATAGATGAGTTGACGGCACAAATAGAAATAAATGGGTATGATCTGATATCCATTACAGAGACGTGGTTGCAAGGTGACCAAGGCTGGGAACTGAATATTCAGGGTTATTTGACATTTCAGAGGATAGGCAGAAAGGAAAAGGAGGTGGGGTAGCTCTGTTAATAAAGGATGAGATCAGTGCAGTGGTGAGGAATGATATTGGTTCAGAAGATCAAGATGTAGAATCAGTTTGGGTGGAGATAAGAAATAGTAAGGGAAAGAAGTCACTGGTGGGAGTAGTCTATAGGCCCCCTAACAGTAGCTACACAGTAGGACAGAGTATAAATCAAGAAATAATAGGGGCTTGTTAGAAAGGTACTGCAATAATCATGGGCGATTTTAATCTTCATATAGATTGAACAAATCAAATTGGCAAGGGCAGCCTTGAGGACAAGTTCATAGAATGTAAGAGAGTTAGTGCCTTAGAGGCTTGAGTTTCAACAGACTGAATTTCCTCCTGTTCCTCTGTTCCTTTCCTTATCTTTCGATAACTAAGCAGTCACAATGTGCGGCTGCCTTTCTGAGAAAAAAGGGATGGCACATGACCTTGAGAAGAGAGGAGAAGAACAACATTTCTTAGAAATAACTTGTTCTTGTCGGCACTCCAGGAAACTCCGATGGAAGTCACAGTACAGAGAAAACAAACTTTATCGATCCAAAATAAAGCTTTTTAAGAAATTAGAGATCAGTGTGTTTCTTTAGAATTTTTTTTATTAACAACGGGCACTGGGGACAACAGTTGGTAGTGACAAGTCCCCAGGTGCCTGGCTCATTTGAAGAGCTTTGCAAAAAGGTTAAACCCAAGACATATTCGAGCAGACACACCTAAAGACTGTACCTTATGCAATTGCCTACATTGGCTCCCAGTCCACCAAAGCCTCGATTTTAAAATTCTCATCCTTGTGTTCAAATCTCTCCATTGCCTCGCCCCGCCCTACCTCTGTAACCTCCTCCAGCCCTGCAACCCACTGAGATCTCTGCGCTCCTCCAATTCTGGCCTCTTGTATACTTGTTCTGGTCCACTTCCTTTACCTCACCATTGGTGGTCATGCCTTCTGCCTACTAGGTCCTAAGCCCTGCAACTTTACAGGGCGCTGGTGAGACCGCACCTGGAGTACTGCGTACAGTTTTGGTCTCCATATTTAAGGAAGGATATACTTGCATTGGAGGCAGTGCAGAGAAGGTTCACTAGGTTGTTTCCTGGGGTGAAGGAGTTGACGTATGACGAAAGGTTGAGCAGGTTGGGCCTATACTCATTGGAGTTTAGAAGAATGAGAGGTGATCTTATTGAAACATATAAGATTCTGAGGGGGATTGACAGGGTGGATGCTGAGAGGATGTTTCCCCTAGTGGGGGTATCTAGAACTAGGGGGCATAGTTTCAGAATAAGGGGTTGCCCATTTAAAATGGAGATGAGGAGGAATTTCTTCTCTCAGAGGGTCGTGAATCTTTGGAATTCTCTACCCCAGAGAGCTGTGGAGGCGGAGTCATTGAATAAATTCAAGGCGGAGATTGACAGACATTTGAACTACAAGGGAGTCGAGGGGTATGGGGAGAGAGCGGGAAAGTGGAGTTGAGGCCAAGATTGGATCAGCCATGATCTTATTGAATGGCGGAGCAGGCTCGAGGGGCCGAATGGCCGACTCCTGCTCCTGTTTCTTATGTTCTTATGTTCTAATTCCCTCCCTAAACCTCCCTGTCTCTCCAACTCTCTCTCCTCCTTTAAAATGCTCCTTTAAAACATACCTTTTTGACCAATCTTTTGGTCACCTGTCCTAATATGTGGCTCGGTGGCAATTTTTGCCTGATAATCATTCCTGTGAATCGCCTTGGGACGTTTTACTACGTTAAAGGCGCTATATAAATGCAAGTTGTTGTTGTTGCCAATCTGCCTGGTAGAGAAACCCTGGACTTCTTCATCCAGTTGGAAGTCAGTCTTGGGGGAATTAAAGGGTCCAAACGGTCTTCGTTATCTTCTGATAACCAAGCAGTCGTTTTCAGAGAAAGAAGGATGGCAGATCTCCCTGACAGGACCGGAAGAGAAAAAAAAACTAATTTTCCTGGAAATCTGAAGTTCTTGATGAATCAAAGCCAAAATCCAGAGACCAGTCAGAGATCGGTTGGGTTTTTATAAGGTTTTTTTCGTGTGTGTGTGTGGTAATGACAGGGATTGGGGTTGGAGGGGGGGCTGGGGGGTGGGGCCCAGATTCCAGACCCAATAGCAAAAGAGAGAAACCAAAGACCTATTTCCATTTTAAAGGCTGCAGTGCAGTGACCAACAGAATGAAGACCTTTTTCATTCTCAGTGCCCTGCTGGCAGTCGCAAGTCCTTACGTCTATGAGAAATGCGAGCTTGCCCGCCTTTTACGCAAAAATGGATTGGACGGATATCGTGGCTACAATCTGGCAAACTGTGAGTTTCATGTTCTCTGCACTAGTAGATTGTAGCTGAATGTCCTCACCTCACCAGGCTCTAACCGCTCTGTCCTTTCCTAATGATTCGTTTACATTATATCTAGTATGAAGTGAATTGTTTGTAGTTTTTCTCGATCGTTTGAGTTGTTAAGCTCACTGCTTGGTGTGAGCTGAGACACACTGACCAGGCGGTCTTTGTTTCAGCACCGGGCAGTGCTCAATTGATCTTACCTGATGGCGCACTATGATTAGCCTCAGCACCTCCAGGCTGGGGTGGGGGGAGAAATAGAGAAAGCAGGATACCTGCCAATGGTGGCTACCAGTGACCTCTTGCTGGAAGGTGCGTGCATGCAGACATCCTGAGGGAAAAGCCTTGGGCTCAAAGGTCGAATACCTCTGTTGTAGCTTTGTACTGGGCAACTCCAGCTGTTTCCCAGGCTTGGTGACTGTGAGCCGGACACCTCCCACTTCTGAGCGTGAAACATGGTTTGTAGGAATTCCCACAACATGCAAGTTCCACGCAACTTTTGGTTTCCATTGCCGTGGAATGGATTCTTTTCAACCCAGCCCTGCCCCACCATCTAAATTTCTCAGGTTAAAAAAAGAACAATTGCAATTGTAAATGGAACTGAGCGAGACTGAATAGGTCCTTATCACAGGGGTGTGTGTGGGCAGGGTGGTGGGCATTGGGAAGCGGGTGGGGAGGAGGGGACATCAGAGGAAATGTGTAATACACGGACATGATTTTGCCTTTGTTTTAGGGGTGTGTTTGGTTCAATATGAAAGCAGTTATAACACAAGAGTAATTGGACGCAACAGGAGAGGCGGAAGGACTGTGTCATCAGACTATGGGCTCTTTCAGATCAGTAGCATCAGGTGGTGTGATGATGGACGGACTGAGAACTCAAAGAACTCAAAGAATTCAAGGAATGGGTGTGGGAAGAACTGTAATGGTAAGTGATTCAACACGTCGTTAAAACTCTCCATGTGATCTCGACTGGTTTCGATCGCCTGAGGGGGTCAGAGATGGATTTTCCCAGAGTATTTTTTTCCCTTATTGGTCCTGGTTTTTTTCCCTCTGTTTTTTTGCCTCTCCTAGGAGTTTAAATTGGGTTGGGGAGATAGGTTGGGGGGCGGGTAGAAGGAGGGAGGGAGAGTTTAGTCATGATACCTCTGGCCATCTTGAGTATGGGACAGGCTTGATGGGCCAGCTGGTTTTTGCCTGCCCGTCAATTTCGTAACTTAGGCTCAGTTTCCATTCTCTCCTAGGATCCCTTTTATTAGTTGTTCTCAGGCCATACCACCCCTTAGGAAGGATATATTGGCCTTGGAGGGAGTGCAGCGTAGGTTTACCAGAATATCACCTGGACTCCAGGGGTTAAATTACGAGGAGAGATTACACAAACCAGGGTTGTATTCCATTGAATTTAGAAGGTAAAGGGGTGATCTGATCGAAGTTTTTCAAGATATAAAGGGAAACAGATAGGGTAGATGGAGAGAAACTATTTCTACTGGTTGGAGAGTCTAGGACTAGGCTAAAAATTAGATTGAAATTAGGAAGCACTTCTACAAACAAAGGGTGGTTAAAGTTCGGACCTCTCTTCCACAAATGGCAATTGATGCGAGATCAATTGTTAATTTTAAATCTGAGTGTAATGGAGCCACCTGGTGGACTACTGATGTATATAATAATAAAGCCATATGCAGTACAGTTCTTACCGGAAGCCATGTTGTGCTGTTGTATATATATGCTGTGTCTCAAGATATCACAGAATTGGTGATGAGGATGCGATTGCGGATTCCCTGGTTGAAATTTTTGTTGGAGGTTAATCCTGGCAACCGATGGAGGGATTGTTAGAGGTTCTTCGTTTTGCAGAAAAACTTAAAAATCCGAGGTTAAATTCGAGCACACGTGGCTGAACTGTCGACGCTGCCAGAGTCCAGATGGCTGTGCCTATGGGAATAATACGGCGCTTGGGTGAGTTCGGACTTTCGGAGCGTATGTGGAGCGGCTAGAAATATTTTTCAGCGCGAATAGTATCGTCGAAGTCCCCGATGATGTAAACCGTAACCAGGCGGTTTTAGAAATGAAACGGGCTATTTCTTTGACTGAAGCAGGCCCCGAGGTGTATGAAACCCTGAAAAATGTGCTTGTTCCTGCCAAGCCGAAGGACATGCCACTGAAGGAGATCCTAACCAAGCTAGAACAGCACTACAGTCCTGAGCCCCTGGAAACTGCTGAAAGTTATCGTTTTGAAACACGTGATCGATTAAATGACGAGGGTATCAGTGAGTACATTGTAGCATTAAAAAAGCTGTCCATTCACTGTAATTTCGGAAACATTCAGGACCGAGCTTTGCATGACAGCTTTGTTTGCGGGTTGAAAAATGAACGTATCAGAAGTAAATTGTTGACAACCCCTAAGTTGACTTTTGACTTAGCTTGTCAGACAGCTATGTCGATGGATATGGCCGATCGATACTCCCAAGAGTTCCGCGCCATTTCCAGTCGTCAGACAACCGAGGCGAATTGGCTGCAGGCTAAAAGTAAAAGGCAGTTGGGCCCCAAGGCCTTAGCAACTGACCAAGGTAACAGTGCATTGAAGTCGTGCTATCGGTGCCTGGGACAACACATCGCTCAAAGCTGTCCATATGTGAAGGCAGAGTGTTTCTACTGCAAGAAAACTGGACATCTTGTGAAGGCGTGCCGACAGAAGAGTAAACCGACTGGCAATGCTAGAAGTAGAAATCACCAGACACTACATATCGTTGAAGAGAAGCAGCAGGACGAGGAGTTTCTGGAGATTCACGTCATTAGGAGCACGAAGGTATCTAACAGCGATTCGCGAGGTATCGTTATCCAAGTAGATGTCGCAGGAACCAGGATACCCATGGAAATCGACACTGGTGCATCCGTGAGCGTAGTACTGGAATCACGATATCGTGACAAATTGCGTAATTATTGACTAGAGAAATCGAAGGTAGAGCTGCGAGGCTACTCAGGAGAGCAAATCCCTGTAGTAGGAAGTGTCACCATACCAGTGAAATACAAGGATCAGTGTCAGAGCTTGCCTCTCATAGTAGTTGCAGAAGACAAGCCTTCCTTGATAGGTAGAAATTGGTTGGGATCACTGAAGCTGGATTGGAATGAGATTTTTTGTGTGGAAGCGAAGTTTGCATCGAAAGATGATGTCATCAAGCACTATCCGAAGGTGTTCAGCGAAATGGGCAGTCCGATCCAAGACTTCTAGGCGAGTGTCAGAGTGCAGAAGGACGCAAGACCAGTTTACTGCAAGCCACGTCCTGTACCATAGGCACTCAAGGAGAAAGTTGAGCAAGAACTCAAAAGACTAGAAACTGAAAACATTATCTCTAAGGTAGATCTGAGTAATTGGGCTACACCCTTTGTTGTTGTACCTAAGTCAGATGGTAAGGTAAGGTTGTGTGGTGATTATAAAGTAACTGTAAACCAGGTTCTAGAGTGTAATCTACCCAATACGTTGCCAAATGTGGAAGATTTGTTCACAACGTTGACAGGTGGCCAGATCTTTTCGAAGTTAGATCTAACAAACGCCTACCTACAACTTGAGTTAGATGAAGAGTCCACGTCATGCTTGACTATAAATACTCACCAAGGCCTATATCAGTTCAACACTTGGATGTCTTCCGCCCCTGACATATTCCAGGGGGTGATGAACCAAATTTTGCAAGGGCTTGAAGGGGTACATACTCATTTCAGCTCCAAACAGGCAAATCCATGATGAGGTGTTGAATGAAGTGCTCAAACGGCTAGAGAAGCACAAAGTACGAGTGACAGCTCACAAGTGTGAGTTGTTTCAAAACTCAGTGGAGTACTTAGGGCACAGAGTAGACAAAGATGGTTTACATCCAACCAAGGGAAAGCTGGATGCAATCAGAAATGCACCCACTCCCAAGAATGTCTCTGAACTTCGATCATTTTTGGATCTTTTGAATTATTATGGAAAGATCCTCCCAAACTTGGCTACATTGTTACATCCACTGAATGAGCTGTTGAGAAAACAGGTCCCTTGGAAGTGGTCAAAAAAATGCGACGCAGCATTCAAAGAGTGTAAAAGCCAGTTAGCAGAGAGCACCATGTTAGTTCACTATGATGTATCTAAGGAGATCAAGCTGGCGTGTGACGCCTCTCCGTACGGAGTTGGGCAGTGATCTCTCATGTACTAGATAGTAGGGAGGAGAGACCAATTGCTTTTGCTTCAGGCACGCTCAGTGCCAATGAGCGGAATTATGCGCAGATCGAAAAGGAAGCTTTGTCATTGATTTTTGGGGTCAAGAAGTTTCACAAATACTTGTTTGGTCGTAAGTTTACCATAGTTACTGACCGTAAGCCCCTGATAGCAATCCTCCATCCAAAGTCCCCAGTTACAACCTTAGCTACAGCCTGAATGCAGAGATGGGCTTTGATTTTGTCAGCATATATGACATTGAGTACAGATGATCAGCTGATAACAGTAATGCTGATGCTATGTCCAGGTTGCCATCCCCATCACAAGTTACACCCAACAAGGAAGAAGTGTTCCATTTCTCATAAATACTGTGGCAACAAGAGCAGGTCAGAGGCTAGGTATTCTGCGGCGAGTGACTCACCTCCTGAGTAGCCTCGCAGCGCTACCTTCGATTTCTCTAGTTGATAATCACGCAACTTGTTGCGATATAGTGATTCCGGTACTACGCTACACTTGCCTGGATGAGTGCAGCTCCAGCAACACTCAAGAAGCTCAACACCATCCAGGACAAAGCAGCCCACTTGATTGGCACCCCATCCACCACCTTAAACATTCACTCCCTCCACCACCGGCGTACCGTGGCTGCAGTGTGCACCATCTACAAGATGCACTGCAGCAACTCGCCAAGGCTTCTTCGGCAGCACCTCCCAGACCCACGACCTCTTCCACCTAGAAGGACAAGGGCAGCAGGCGCATGGGAACATCACCACCTCCAAGTTCCCCTCCAAGTCACACACCATCCTGACTGAGAAATATATCGCCGTTCCTTCATCGTCGCTGGGTCAAAATCCTGGAATTCCCTCCCTAACAGCACTGTGGGAGTACCATCACCACACGGACTGCAGTAGTTCAAGAAGGCGGCTCACCACCACATTCTCAAGGGCAATTAGAGATGGGCAATAAATGCCGGCCTTGCCAGCAACACCCACATCCCATGAACGAATAAAAAAAAATCTTCAAGAGTCCTTCATTGGCTGTAAAGTGCTTTGGGACGTCCTGAGGTGTGAAAAGGCGCTGTATAAATGCAAGTTCTTAGTGGTGCAGGTCACAGGGGCTGGGAGGTACCCTGTCCAGCAGATTACACATTTCCCAATGGAGAGCGCAGCGAGTATCCTAGGTATACCTCTTCTGCTTTTAGTAAAGTATTGCGAGGGTCTCAGGCACCAGGAATCTTCGCCCCTCCTTCTGAGTGAGGCGGGTCCTCAACTTTAGTGGATGAAACCCCCAGCAAGCATGGCGCTATAATCAACTCCCTGGCCGAAATTTTCATGCTGCCATGCGTGCGGGATTGAAGGCGGGTCGGGAGTAAAATTCGAAATAAATGGCAGCGGGTCGGGAACGTACCGTCATCCCGGCTCCTCGCGCCTTTAACTCGGGCGCGTTTGCCAGCGCGGCACGGACCCGAATGGCAGAGGCGGGCGGCCTAATTTAGCTCATTAATACCTTGTTGTCAGACTCTTAAACAGTGCTTTTAACCAGACCTTTTGAATTTCACTGCATGACCACGGGAATCACGCAGCTCGGGAACCACGTCTGTCAAGCTGAGGCAGAAGTTCAGTGGCCATTGATGGAGGTCATTACTGCAGAGTATGGAAAGCACAATAAATACTCCCACATGACAACTGCTCACCTAGCTAAGGGAAGGAAAGGCTCTTGCTGAGTGCATTTTGAGCATAGTTTTAGGTGTCTACAGTTTGCAAGTCTTTTCTGCAAATTCGGAAGCCACTCTCACCTCATTGCTACTACCTATCACACCATTGACAGATTGCTCCTCTAATCTCTATGTGACCTGCCAACTATCACATCAACATGGGTGCTGTTTATATTGTCTCACCTTGGTCCTCAGAATCGGGCCAGGATGAGCCCCAACCCCAGCAGCAGCAGCAACAACAGCACCAACAACTTTCTCTTCAACGACCTGGATGTTCCACAGGACAGAGGGTATCAGCGCAGGGCTGCACCGCGCCAGAGGCGACACCCCCAACACAGGGTATACAGGCAGAGGATGAGCTTCCTCAACATGACTGAGCAGCAGTGCCAAAGGAGGCTCAGACTATCGCGCCAGGTCATCGCAGACATTTGCAGTTCACTCGAACCAGACCTGCAGCCCAGAGGACCTGGTGACATGCCTTACCAGTGATTGTCAAGCTTACCAGTGACGACAAGGTTACCAGCGCCCTCAACTTCTTTGCCTCAGGCTCCTTCCAAGGATCTGCAGGAGGCATTTGTGGGATCTCGCAGTCGGCTGCCCACAGATACAGGTCACGGATGCCATGTTTGATATGTCAGCTAATTATATCAACTTTGCCACTGATGAAGCCAGTGTTACTGAGCAGGCGCTGAACTTTGTGCCGCTCTAGATGGATTCCCACGGGTGCAGGGCGTCATCAACTGTACACATGTGGCCATGAAGGCATCTCATCATAACCCAGGAGTGTTTGTGAACCGCAAGGGCTTCCCCTCCCTCAATGTGCAGCTTATCTGCAACCATAAACAGATGATAAGGCACGTGTGCACCAAATTCCCTGGAAGTTGTCATGACGCTGTCATCCTGCACCAGTCCACCCACCCTCAGCTTTTTGCACCGCCAAACACACTTACTGGCTGGCTGCTTGGAGACAAGTGCTATCCACTGAAGATGTGGCTCATGACACCCTGGAGCAGGCCACGTACTGAGGCTGAGGAGAGATATAATGAAAGCCGCATGTCCACCAGATGTGTCATAGAGCAAACAATAGGCGTTCTGAAAATGCGCTTCAGATGCCTTGACAGATCTGGAGGAGCCCTTCAGTATGCACCAGCCAGGGTCTCCAGAATCATGGTTGTCAGCTGCGCGCTGCACAACAAAGAACAGCAACGAGGATTAGCGCTGCATGAGGAGCAAGGCGTAGAGCGCACAGCCTCTTCAGAGGAGGAAGAGGAAGAGGAGGGTGAGCATCAGCTGGAAGACGAGGAGCAGCAGGAGGAACCTGAGGTCCAGATGGCAGCAGAACCCGAGCACTTTGCTGCCCGGGAGGCCAGGGATGGCCTCATTATGGCCACATTTACTTAACTTCCTGCATTACACCACAAACCTTTCCACCATCTACAAGGCACAAGTCAGGAGTGTGATGGAATACTCTCCACTTGCCTGGATGAGTGCAGCTCCAACAACACTCAAGAAGCTCAACACCATCCAGGACAAAGCAGCCCACTTGATTGGCACCCCATCCACTACCTTAAACATTCACTCCCTCCACCACCGGCGCACCGTGGCTGCAGTGTGTACCATCTACAAGATGCACTGCAGCAACTCGTCAAGGCTTCTTCGGCAGCACCTCCCAAACCCGCGACCTCTACCACCTAGAAGGACAAGGGCAGCAGACGCATGGAAACACCACCACCTCCAAGTTCCCCTCCAAGTCACACACCATCCTGACTTAGAAGTATATCGTCGATCCTTCATCGTCGCTGGGTCAAAATCCTGGAACTCCCTCCCTAACAGCACTGTGGGAGTACCTTCACCACATGGACTGCAGCGGTTCAAGAAGGCGGCTCAACACCACCTTCTCAAGGGCAACTAGGGATGGGCAATAAATGCTGGCCTTGCCAGCAATGCCCAGATCTCATAAAAATGAAAAAAATAAATACCCATGTGGCTGCCACATGCTGTGCCCGGTGCACCACACCCACCCCACCACTGTCGCAACAACACCGTAAAGCATTCCTACAATGACCAAGCCATTCCTTTCACACTGACCCCCATTGCTGGAGGTAACGTTATGTCTGACCATTCACTCCAACTCACTAAGCCACTTCCAAAGTAGCAGACAAAAATGGGCATGATCGAAAAGTGGTGAAAATAAATAGTTTTATATGTGACATAAGAGTAACGGAACCTTAACAGAAACAATTCTTTAAACTCCCAAGTGCTTAACCTTGTGCTTCTACTTCTGTGTCATTTTTCGCTTACGTGTGCTTCTACGAGGTGTCACCCCTGTGGTTTCAGCAGAGGTAGAGGCAGCCTGCTCACTTCCCTGCTGCGACTGCGTAGACTGATAGCCTCGACAAAGTCTGCTCCTCCTGCAACTGTGCAGGTGCAGACTCGACCATCGCGCTCTGAGGAGGCATCTGGGGCTCTGACTGAGGGGGAGGCAACAGAGGAGAAGTGTGAGTGCTTTGAGAGGAGCCCCCACTTCCATATCCCCTCTGAACCATCATCCCTCTCATGGGCCATCTGCACTTCCCTGCTAGCAAGGAGCTGGAGAGCACCCTGCTGCACATCAGTGGCGCCATGAGGACTCAAGTCTATGTTGACATCCCTCCTAGAGAGCCACTGCCATCTGTTTTCCATAGAGACCATGTGCTTATGTGAGTGGCGCATTAGCTGCTCCATGCAGGTGGCCATCCTATCCACGGAAGAGCCTACAGTCGCCATTGCCTGCGACACGGTGGTGCTTATGTTCGAAATGTACTCCTCCATTCTATGCACATTTGCAGACATCACTGTCGCAAAACCTGTCAGAGCCTCCTGCACCTCCAGGATGGCCCTCTTTCTCGGGGCTCAGCGTCTGCATGCAGCTGAGCAGAGCTGGGAGCGTCCTGTGCCCTCCGGCGAGGAGTCTCCACCACCTCCTCTTGCTCACTTGTGACTTGTGAAACACCAGGTAACAACACTTCTCTACCTCATGTAGGATCCACCGAGGTGTGCGTATCTGCGCTGGTGCTGGGTGCGCTTAGGTCTGGTGACGGTGCACCCTCAGAGGCTGGAGGGCATGAGGAGTCGTCTTCCTCTTCTGGCTGGACAGTGGGGGGTGCTCTTGATGGACCTGTGGGAGAGTAAAGAGATGATTTAGAAATGTTATATCAAGAATGGGTAATGATACCATTCTGCACATGATGAACATTCACTGGCTGCTGACATCAGTCCCCATGTGAGTGACTGCTGTATGTCATGTGGCTGTATGAGATGTCATTCTGTCACCAGGTAGCTAAGAGAGCTCCCCCTCACTCTGTCCCCCACCGCCAGCTGCTCTGAGACCTCCAGGGTGACCTCCTCTGCTGGAGTCAACGCGGCGAATGATGGAGGACCACCTTCGGTTCTCGCCCTCTCCCTGTTATTGTGGGCTCTCTTCACCTACAAGGAGTGAAAGAAGAGAAGTTTGAGTGAGAGTGATGGCATGAGTGTAAGGAATGTGTGGGTTACATCTGTAGAGGGTGACTGTGAGGGAGTGTGGTGCCAATGTCAAAGTGCCAATGCAAAGTGGCCTCCTTTTGTAGTGTTAGTTGGTATGATTGCTCCAGGATGAGGGTGAGTGTGAGAGGTGCTTAATGAAATGGAGATGTGAGTATGTAGATATAGAGAGAGGGATGGGTGGAGGTGCAAGGTATGTTGGTGTGAGTAATAATGTGCAGGAGCAGGCTTGGGAAGGCAGAGTGATGGGGATGTGGTGACAGGCACAGCAGGATGAAGGTGAGTGTGGCTTTGCACTCACCTTTCCTGATCTCATGAGATCATTGAAGCGCTTCCGGCACTGCACCCAGGTCCGCCTCACGACATCCCTGCTGTTCACCTTCTCTGCAATTTGGCGCCAGGCTCTTTTAGTCTCCTGGGGAGGTCTCTTGCGCCCATCAGAAGGGAAGAGGACCTCCCTGCGAGCTCTGACTCCCTCCACAAGCATATGGAGGGAGTCTTCTGAGAACCTGGGACCTGAGTGAAGCCATCTGTGCAAGTCTGAGCAATAATCAGATGGTGATATGTGCTGCCTGCGCTATCCTAGATGAACCTTCAAATGCAATGTGGCCAAGGCGGCTTTAAATATTCCGGCTGAAGACAGGTCATCGATGACATCGTCAGACCCTCACCATTTAATAGGGCCGGGTAACGCGCAGGCCTACCTTAATAGGCACCATTTAGGGAAAGTCACTCTGAGGAGCGGGATGAAAAGAAGAACGGGGTCCCGACCCACCACGCCGGCCGCCCTCACCCGACCCACCCAGGTAATGAAGATTCCGGCCCTGTGTGAGAGAAGTGAAGATTAACAATTAGCATCTGGCGAGCCATTGAACGGTCAGCCGACACTCACCCCACTGAACCTTAGACCGTTTAAAGAAAGAAAAGTTCTTTAAATCATTGACCTGACGACTGTTTCCAGCGTTTTATATTTTTGATTCAGGTTTCCAGCATCTACAGTATTTTTTTTAAGTACAATTACAGGCTCAGTCTTTCCAGGCTTGCGCTGTGTCTGTAGAGAGCATTTTGAGTGGTGTAATGCGAGGATAAATGCAGAAACGTCATTGGTTCTTGTGTCAATTGGACATTTTTGGTATCTTTTACTGGGGGCTATTTTCCCCGGATACTTCAGGCGCTAAAGCGTCCCCGAGGTGGCCAAGATGGAGTCTTGAGCTGCAATGCCGGTTTAGCCCGCCTTCAGTACAAGATGCCATCATGGTAAAGGGGTTGAAGCGTGCACTAGGAATGGCCGCCCCGAGGAACGTTAAGGCTCTGATTGTCAATTAAATTGGCTCCTAACGCTCAGTAAAGAGGCTGCACGCCATTTTGCTGGCTAGTGCTGCAATTAACGATCTCTCCGAACAGCGACCAGCTGAACAGGAGTAAAGAAGTCGTTGGTGAGGATTGCGAGCGCTACTTAAACCAGGCTCAGCTTTCACTGTTCACTTGCTGCTGGAGAGCGACTGCCTACACTGCGTTTGAAGAGGACTTTTGATACACAACGGGAGACTTTCTGGGACACTTTGTCAAGACGTCACCAGCAACACTTCTTCTGGAAATTCTCTTCACCTAAAGAGAGTCAGTGTCATGCTACTGTACCTTATTGAAGACCTTATAGGAGTCACCAGGAGCAACAGAGTGCTTGGTCATAGGGATCTGGCTCGGGGACCTCCTTGGTCTGGAGGAGGGATAGGAGGAGGAGAGGAGGCCAGGCAGAGCAACACCAGCTGCTGGAGGAGGGAGGGACAGGAGGGTGAGGTGGGCTCCAGATTCGTGGTGATTTGCTGCATGCTCCACAGTCTGGCGATCACGAGAGACCAGCCGTTACCACCAGCAATTGTGCCAGAGAGTCAAGCTCAGGAGCCACAAGAGGAGGAAGAGGAAGACAAAGAGGAGGAGGTTGAGGAAGAGGAGGAAGACAAAGGGAACCGGGGAGCACCAGAGGGTTCCAGGTAGGTGGCTCGCACCTTGGAGGGACGCTCACCGCCGTCTAATTGAAGACCGCTTTTCAGACACGTCCCCCACCATCAAACCTCGGAGCACTGTTGCCACATGCCTGACCTTCCACGACTGAGGATCCATCTGGAAGTCCACCACCTGCACTGAGTCCTTTCAACCCCTTCCCCATGAAGAACACAATTAAAAAGACCACCAATTTCCCATCATCACTCTTCGTCTACAGCAAAAACAAACAATGAAAACATGACATAACCAACGGCACTTACAAACATTAAACTATTCACCCTGGTGCAAACCCTTAGTGGCTATCCTATAGGTGCTCTGACCTCCTCTGGTGCTTCTACAGTGCATCCCGAGTGGCAGCAGCACGTGATGTGGATGGATGCTGAGATTCTGAAGAGGGCAGTTCAGCTGTCCTCCTGCGACGCCCTCGGGAAGCTGAGGGACATGATGGCCCCGCCTCAGACTGCGTCATCTCAGCACGGGCTTGAGCAGTCTGGGAGAACAGGCAACTGCAAGAGCAATGGTGGGGTGGCGGGGGAGCGAGCAGCAATGCTACCATCCGGAGGGGGGCCAGCAGGTTCCTGCTCCATGATTCCGACGCCACTACCTTGGGGGCGCCTGTTCAGCCAGGCCAGTGATCTGGTGGAGGACAGATCTCTGGGCATCGGACACTCTCTGCAAGCCCCTTTCAACCGAGGAGCCCAGAGCCACCATGACAGCTGCCTGAGCTTCCATTGCAGCACTCTGCCATTCCATGGAAGATGCAAGTAGTGCAACGGAAGCTGTTTGGGCTTCCATTGCAGCACTTATCATTCCATGGAAGCTGTTTGGAGTTCCATGGAAGCTGCTATGACTGCAGTGGAAGCCGTGACCTCAGTCATCAGACGCGGCATGATGTCAGGCTCCACAGGTTGCTAGATGGAATTGGCCAGCCTCTCCTGCTGTGCCTGTCATGTGCTACCTTGTCCTGGAAGAGAAAGAGTGGTGATTGTGAATGAGTGTATTAGCAGGTGTATTTGTGTGTGTATGTGTGATGCCTCCCATGGTTGAAGACCTGTGAGATGTGTTGTTTTCTTATGCATTCTCGGGATGTGAGCGTCACTGGCACGGTCGACATTTATTGCCCATCCCTAATTGCCCTCGAGAAGGTGGTGGTGAGCCACCTTCTTGAACCGCTGCAGTCCATGTGGTGATGGTGCTCCCACAGTGCTGTTAGGGAGGGAGTTCCAGGATTTTGACCCAGCGACGATGAAGGAACAATGATAATTTGCAAGTCAGGATGGTGTGTCTTGGAGGGGAACTTGGAGGTGGTGGTGTTCCCATGCGCCTGCTGCCCTTGTCCTTCTAGGTGGAAGAGGTCGTGGGTTTGGGAGGTGCTGCCGAAGAAGCCTTGGCGAGTTGCTGCAGTGCCTCTTATAGATGGTTCACACTGCAGCCACGGTGCACCGGTGGTGGAGGGAGTGAATGTTTAAGGTGGTGGAAGGGGTGCCAATCAAGTGGGCTGCTTTGTCCTGGATGGTGTCGAGCTTCTTGAGTGTTGTTGGAGCTGCACTCATCCAGGCAAGTGGAGAGTATTCCATCACACTCCTTACTTGTGCCTTGTAGATGGTGAAAAGGCTTTGGGAGTCAGGAGGTGAGACACTCACCACAGAATACCCAGCCTCTGACCTGCTCTTGTTGCCACAGTATTTATGTGGTTGGTCCAGTTAAGTTTCTGGTTGATGGTGACCCCCCCCAGGACGCTGATGGTGGGGGATTTGCCGATGGTAATACCGTTGAATGTCAAGGGGCGGTGATTAGATTCTGTATTGTTCGAGATAGTCATTGCCTGGCACTTCTGTGGCATGAATGTTACCTGCCACATATCAGACCAAACCTGTATGTTGTCATTTAAATATTATAATTCATGCCCCGTTTTGTAAGACGTTTTAATTTACTCTTGACCTTTAACCCGTCCAACAGTTTCCAAAGTTCAGACCCGTGGAACAGACAACACAAAACACAAGGATTCGAGAATGACTTTCTTTTTACTTAAAATCAGCAAGAGGCTACAAGTAAGCTCACACAAAACCATTGCATATAATACTCCTGATTATATCTCAGCAGACACAGGTTTATTCCCTCAATTTAAGCTCAGATTATAAGCCAACACTACATACGTACTGATACCAGTGAGTGGTCAGTTCAGCGATGGCTAGATGTACGACTTTAACTGGCAACTCACCAAGTTGCCCCCGCAGACTGTAGCAGCCCCGAGTGTCATAAGATAGCGGGCCAGAAATTCGGGTCTCCACGGGTGAGTACGCGCTGTGTACTCACCCGTAGACCCAACGAAAGTGCCGGTTTCGTGCATGCACTGCGCATGCGCTGGAAACCGGAACTTCCGTTCCCTTGAAGGAAGGGGTTCGGAGGTCAAACGCGTGCGCTGGAGAGGCAGCGCACACACATCGAACTTCCGTTTTTTTTACAGGTTTTGGAGTGAGGGTAAGTCCCTGGCAGCAGCGCGGGGAAAAAGCAGGCGCAAGGCCTGCTTTTAACAAGGTAAGTGGTGAATTAAGTGAAATTTAAACATTTTTTCGTTTTTAAATACTTTAAAGAAAGATAAGTTTATTTTTAGCCCCGTTAAAAACTGTAATTATATTTTTCAAAAATTGAAATTTTTGTTTAAAATAGTTAATTTATGTAATTTATAGTTATTTTAAAAATGTGATGTTTTTAAAAAAAAATTATTTGAAGTTTTAGTTAGGTTTTGGGGGGTGATCTCCATTCATAGATTTGATAGGTCTTCCTGTCAAATTTATGAATGGAGATTCGCTGCTCTGATTGGCTCTCCATGGCCCTCGTGATCCCAGGGGACGCTTCGAACTAACTGAGCCCCTGGGATACGCAAGCACTGCACACCGGCAGCTGGAGGAGGCCCAGGATCGGAATCCCACGCGGGCCCACAGCACAACGGCAGGCGCGGTAGGTAAGTGAAGGTCGGGGGCTTGCACCCGCAGGAAGCCTCCGACCCGAATTTCTGGCCCAGCATCTCTTATACCCTAAAAACCTGGGCAGGCTCCTCAATGCGTATGTGTCACAAACAGTGTGACAAATGGTCGGCAGTTGTTTTCCTTTTCCTATCAGTGGGCCCCAAAGCCGTTCACACCTTTTGCCTGAAGATGTTCTTGTCTCTGTAACGCCCAACCGTTTGTTCCCGCTCCAGGTCTGTCACTTCCATATCTGATTAACAGCTTTCGTACAGAGTTCCCGCAGGAACCCAGCTCTCAACCTCCCGAAGCATGCTGGGGTATTAAATTTGGTCAGCTTTTTAAGTTTGTTCAAGTTATAGCAAATTCTTACAGCAAATGGCTTATTCTTACAGACCACCCTCACGTGGCCGTGCACCCAAATCTTCGGGCCGCAGGCACTTACACTTTGTAGGCATGGTCTTCTTCCCTTGGCATCTTCTGCGACAATTTGATCCACTCTCGTTGCTTGCGTCACCTGTTAACACGGCAGGTTAGTGCCAATAGATACAACACAATCACCAATTGAATAATGACCAAAATGTGGGAAATAATCCTTATCCAAGGATGAACCTCGATATTCGTACCGATAAAAGATGTCATAGCAGAGCACTTGGAAAACAGTGACAGGATCGGACAAAGTCAACATGGATTTACAAAAGGTAAATCATGCTTGACAAATCTACTGGAATTTTTTGAGGATGTAACTAGTAGAATTGATAAGGGAGAACCAGTGGATGTGGTGTATTTGGACTTTCAGAAGGCTTTCGACAAGGTCCCACATAAGAGATTAGCGTGCAAAGTTAAAGCACATGGGATTGGGGGTAAGGTACTGACTTGGATAGAGAACTGGTTGACAGACAGGAAGCAAAGAGTTGGAATAAATGGGTCTTTTTCCGAGTGGCAGGCAGTGACTAGTGGGGTACCGCAGGGATCGGTGCTAGGACCCCAGCTATTCACAATATATATTAATGATTTAGACGAGGGAACTAGATGCAATATCTCCAAGTTTGCAGACGACACAAAGCTGGGTGGGCGAGTGTGCTGTGAGGAGGATGCAGAGAAACTCCAGTATGATTTGGACAGGTTGGGTGAGTGGGCAAATGCATGGCAGATGCAGTATAATGTGGATAAATGTGAGGTTATCCACTTTGGTGGCAAAAACAGGAAGGCAGATTATTATCTGAACGGCAATAGATTGGGAAAAGGGGAGGTGCAATGAGACCTGGGAGTCCTTGTGCACCAGTCACTGAAGGTAAGCATGCAGGTGCAGCAGGCGGTTAAGAAGGCAAATGGTATGTTGGCCTTCATAGTGAGAGGATTCGAGTACAGGAGCAGGGATGTCTTGCTGCAGTTGTACAGGGCCTTGGTGAGACCACACCTTGAGTACTGTGTGCAGTTTTGGTCGCCTTATCTGAGGAAGGATGTTCTTGCCATGGAGAGAGTGCAGCGAAGATTCACCAGACTGATACCTGAGATGGCAGGGATGACGTATGAAGAGAGATTGGGTCGATTAGGCTTATACTCGCTAGAGTTTAGAAGAATGAGAGGGTATCTCATTGAAACTTATAAAATTCTAACAGGACTAGACAGACTAGATGCAGGAAGGATGTTCCCGACGGCGGGGGAGTCCAGAACCAGGGTCACAGTCTAAGGATAAGGGGTAAGCCATTTAGGACTGAGATGAGGAGGAATTTCTTCACCCAGAGAGTGGTGAACCTGTGGAATTCTCTACAACAGAAGGCAGTTGAGGCCAAATCATTAAATATATTCAAGAAGGAGTTAGATATATTTCTTAAGGCTAAAGGGATCAAGGGATATGGGAAGAAGGCAGGGACAGGGTACTGAATTTGGATGATCAGCCATGATCGCATTGAATGGCGGAGCAGGCTTGAGGGGCCGAATGGCCTACTCCTGCTCCTATCTTCTATGTTTCTATGTTTCTATGATATCCCACGAGGATGAATTTTCCCTGACCTTAGGGATTGTTTCACGCAGTTCACGGTTTCCCTGGGCCAAGGTATAAAAGTGCTTTTGGGACTGACTCTCGCCTCTCATTAACTCTACCAAGTGTTCCGGCAGAGGTGGAATGTCACAGCCGAACCAAGCCACATACTGGTGTAGTTGATCCCTTAACTCATCTTTTACATCGATATCTACTTGACTATGCGAATAAATACTTAACAAAACCCACGCCCCATGTTTCACAGTTTGGACTGGGGTAAAATAAAAAGATCCCGCCGCAATAGGACAAGTCAGGTTGTTACTGTACTGGTACTCCCGGTGCATTGTAGTGACACAATATTCACCCTTCCCTCAAAACGTAGATCGTACGGGGAAAAGCTCTCCCGCAATCACTTTCATGGTGCAGTTCCATGCTATCCCATCCCAATCAAACCCGCATGCAGAGGCTGCATGTTCTACCACATCACAGGGCAGATTAATGTGTCCCGAGCATTCTTGAACCGCTGCAGTCCGTGTGGTGAAGGTGCTCCCACAGTGCTGTTAGGGAGGAATTCCAGGATTTTGACCCAGCGATAATGAAGGAACAGTGATAATTTCTAAATTAGGATGGTGTGTGACTTGGAGGGGAACTTGGAGGTGGTGGTGTTCCTATGCGTCTGCTGCCCTTGTCCTTCTAGGTGGAAGAGGTTGCGGGTTTGGGAGGTGCTGTTGAAGAAGCCTTGGCGAGTTAATGCAGTGCATCTTGTAGATGGTACACACTGCAGCCACGGTACGCCGGTGGTGGAGGGAGTGAATGTTTAAGGTGGTGGATGGGCTGCCAATCAAGCGGGCTGCTTTGTTCTGGATGCTGTCGAGCTTCTTGAGTGTTGTTGGAGCTGCACTCATCCAGGCAAGTGGAGAGTATTCCATCACACTCCTGACATGTGCCTTGTAGATGGTGGAAAGGCTTTGGGGAGTCAGGAGGCGAGACACTCACCGCAGCCTCTGACCTGCTCTTGTGGCCACACTATTTACATGGCTGGTCCAGTAGAGTTTCTGGTCAATGGTGACCCACCCCAGGATGTTGATGGTGGGGGATTCGACGATGGTAATGCCGTTGAATGTCAAGGGGAGGTAGTTAGACTCTGTATTGTTCGAGATAGTCATTGCCTGGCAGGCTCGAGGGGCCGAATGGCCTACTCCTGCTCCTATCTTCTATGTTTAAATTTGATTAATACTGCTGCAGTGGGTGAGTGAGATGCAAATTAAATCTCTTCCAGGTACCAATCAAAATCAAAACATCTCTTTCACTGTCCCCTGGCAGCAATGTTTTAGTCAGTGCTTTTCAAGTTCATCTCTTGCTGCTGTCGGCCTGGATTACCCTCGTTGCCACGCTGGCCGCGGGTCTTCAGTGGGCCTTCCGCCCGGCCCCTTGCCTTTACCTCAGCTCAGGGTAATTTATATAATTAGTGTGGGTGACGAGGTGCTCGTGTTCAGGAAGGTCAGTGAGGGCCAGCTGAAATTGCCACTCGGAATATAATGTGATTTATTATTCATTCATTCTCGGGTTGTGGGCATCGCTGACAAGGCCGTCGTCCCAAGTTGTCCCTGAGAAGATAACACTGGGCCTTCTTCCTCAACCGCAGCAGTCCAATATGGCACTGGTTGATTCTCAGGTGTCCCTGGGTTGCAGGGCATAGCTCTGCCAAATGGGTCATTTTTTGGCCCCCGTTTTCCGCCCGGAGAATCGACGTGATGGTGACCAATTTCTACCAAATACGACTGGTCCCTGACTCCCGCTGCTCCTGAGTTCCTATATAAATTGGTCATTACCAATATGCGTAATAGAGGCATCTGGGTAGCATATTGGGCGAAAGATAACCACAACAGGGATTCAAAAAGGGAATTTTGGGATTTGCTGCAACCTGAAATGCGCAGCCTGAAAGGATGGAGGAAGCAGATTCAATAGTAACTTTGAAAAAGGAATTGGATAAATATTTGAAAAGAGCAGGGATGTGGGGCTGATTGGAGAGTTCTTTCAAAGAGCCAGCACAGGCACGATGGGCCGAATGGCCACCTTATGCACTCTATGATTCTATGATGAAACACTGGAAGAGTCACCAAGATGAGGGATAAGAGGTGTCCATTAAATTTAAATTTAGAACGGGCAATATTGAGAGAATGTCATGAAGTTATTAACTGTAAGGAATGAACTATTTGAATAAATTCTGGTTAACGTACTCTGAGTCACTTACCGGTTTGGCACAATTTGTAACCCAGATTCTCACGTTGATTCACTGCTGATCTTGTTGAGACTGATACCCCTGAGAGCGGCTCCCTCAACTGAACCTAAGGCTGTCCGATGGGACAGCTTTATAGCTCAGCCATCACGTTGCACAACTGTGGAACAGAGCAGAGAAAACAAATATTCCCAGAAATTAAGTATTCAGTGTACTTCTGGAAATCTGGAGCACAGCCACATTTTTTTTTAAAGTACAGAACACACTTTGCCAAACCAAAAAACACAGGCGACAAAAATCAGCACTCACTTCACACGTGAACATTCAACTGATTGATTTTAATATCACATTTTATTTTTCTTTGTAGATTTTATCAATGATAACATCACAGATGACATCCAGTGTGCGAAAAGGGTGGTGACACCCCAAGGAATGAATGCCTGGTATGTTAAACCTTGTTTACATTTTTGCCTCCAGGTTTGTGTTCAAATACCATAAAGTAATGGAGCCCTGTATGTTGGTGTCTGCAAACACTGCAGCCTTGCTCTACGAACTGTCTATAAGAGCCACAGATACAATGCACTAGAACAATCAGCCACCTTTCTCCATTGAACATTGTTGGAGGGAAGCCGAGCTTGATTGGCTCATTCACAGATCAATGCCTCAAGGGCTTGGTGTCTAAACGTCACACCATGGCTTGCCATGCTTGCTTCCAGGTCTCAGCCGGTTCTTGATAGCTCTACTTCTTGCAGTGAACGATAAATTCAATTAAAATAAAAGAAAGGGCAAGGCAAAAGGAAGAAGGCTGCTCCTGTTCAGGATTAACCATCCCTGGACTGTGCTGAATATTACGAAATTGGCGCACGCCACACCCAACCCCTTCAGAGGTGGAGCCAATGAGGCTCCACGCCCCCCGCACCCCCAACCACCAAGGGAGCAGGAAAGGAAAAAGAACACAGCTACACCCAAGGGAGGTTCGCAATGGGCTATTGATTGGTTATTGGGGACCACAAGCAGAACTTTATACCACCTTTAATGCAGAGAACTGTCCCGCAGAGGAATGATGATGTAAGTAAACTTTGAAACAAAAGAAGGAGGTATTAGGAGGAGTGACCACAAGCTTGGTCAAAGATATGGGTATAAAGCAGGGTCTTGAAGGAGGAGAGGGAAATGGAGAGCTGGATTGGATATGGATCGGGAATTCTGGATGCGTGGCCAAGTTGGCTGAAGGCACAGCTGCCAATAATGGGGCGAAGATTGTGCCGCCATTGAAATGGAGAGTTCAGGCAGTGTGCCGATGTTGCACTCGAGGAGGTTATTGAGATACGGACGGGTGAGATCCTGGAGAACAATTTTAAATTTGAGGCATTGGAGGACTGGAAGCTAATGAGGATCAGAGGATATGTGTGATATGAGAGTGGGACTTGGTATGGGGTTGAATATTGTCACCAGAGCTTTGGATGAGATGAAGTTTATGTTGGGTGGGACATGATAGGAGAGCATTGGAGTAATCCATGTGTGGTCCAATTACTGCGTTACAGACAACGTTGCTCAGCCTGTTTGCTTTCACAATTTAGCGCTGGCTCTCAAATGTCTGACGCCAACTGGTCTGTCGATAGTGACATATTAACCAGCAGTTACTGGAGTGATTAGTCTTGTAACAACAACTTACATTTATATAGCGCATTTAAAATCGCAAAATGTTCCAAGGCGCTTAACAAGAGCGATATAAATATAATTTTTCAGTCCGAGCCACAGAAGATGATATCAGGACAGGTGACCAAAAGCTTGGTCAAATAGGTAGGTTTTAAGGAGCACCTTAAAGGAAGAGAGAGAAGTGAAGAAGCAGAGGTTTAGGGAGGGAGTTCCAGAGCTTATGGCCCAGGCAGCTGAAGGCACGTCCACCAATGGTGGAGCGATGGAAATCGGGGATGCGCAAGAGGCCAGAATTGGAGGACGCAGAGATCTCAAAGGGTTGTAGGGCTGGAGGATGGCATTGTTGGACCGGGAACCAGTGTAGGTCAGCAAGCACTGGGGCGATGGGTGAACAAGGCTCGGGGCGATTTAAGATACAGGCAGCAGAGTTTTGGATGAGCACAAGTTTATGTAGAGAGGAAGATGGGAGACTGGCCAGGAATAGTCAAGTCTAGAGGTAACAAAGGCATGGATGAGGTTTTCAGCAGCAGATGAGCTGAGGCAGGGACGGAGTCGGGTAATGTTACAGAGGTGGAAATAGACAGTCTTAGTGATGGCGTGGATATGTGGTCAGAAGCTCATCTCAGGGTCAAATATGAGACCAAGGTTGCAAACGGTCTGACTCAGATCAGACAGTTGCCAGGAATGGCAACGTTGGCCAGGGAACAGAGTTTGTGGTGGGGACTAGAGATATTGATTTCATTCTTCCCAATATTTAGTTGGAGGAAATTTCTGATCATCCAATATTAGATATCTGACAACCATTGTTTTTTTGAATTTCATTTTTATGGGATGTGGGCGTCGCTGTCAAGGCCAGCATTTATTGCCCATCCCTAATTGCCCTTGAGAAGGTGGTGGTGAGCCGCTTTCTTGAACCGCTGCAGTCCGTGTGGTGAAGGTACTCCCACAGTGCTGTTAAATAGGGAGTTCCAGGATTTTGACCCAGCGACGATGAAGGATCGGTGATATACTTCTAAGTCAGGATGATGTGTGACTTGGAGGGGAACTTGGAGGTGGTGGTGTTCCCATGCGCCTGCTGCCCTTGTCCTTCTAGGTGGAAGAGGTCGCAGGTTTGGGAGGTGCTGCCGAAGAAGCCTTGGTGAGTTGCTGCAGTGCATCTTGTAGATGGTTCACACTGCAGCCAAGGTATGCCGGTGGTGGAGGGATTGAATGTTTAAGGTGGTAGAGGGGGTGCCAATCAAGCGGGCTGCTTTGTCCTGGATGGTGTCGAGCTTCTTGAGTGTTGTTGGAGCTGCACTCATCCAGGCAAGTGGAGCGTATTCCATCACACTCCTTACTTGTGCTTGTAGATGGTAGAAAGGCTTTGGGGAGTCAGGAGGTGAGACACTGGCCGCAGAATACCTAGTCTCTGACCTGCTCTTGTTGCCACAGTATTTATGTGGCTGGTCCAGTTAAGCTTCTGGCCAATGGTGACCCCCAGGATGTTGATGGTGGGGGATTCGGTGATGGTAATGCCATTGAATGTCAAGGGGCGGTATTTAGACTCAATCAAAGACAGTAGAGAGGTCCAGAGAGGTGGTGTTGAGGTAGAGCTGAGTGTCGTCAGCCGACATGTGGAACCTGATGTTGTATTTTCGGATGATGTCGCCGAGGGGCAGCAGGTAGATGTGAAATAGGAAGGGGGCCAAGGAAAGATCTTTGGGGCCTGCATAGGTAACGATACGGGAGCGGGAAGAAAAGCTATTGCAGGTGATTCGCTGGCCAAGCTTCGATAGATAAAAATGGAACCAAGCAAGGGCAGTTCTGCCTGTCATGAGCAAGTGAGTGGCTCATGGTGAAATGATCCTCCACGCCCATAATGAACGACTGCTTGAGTGAAGAGCAGAACACCTGCCAGCATCATTAGAATTATACTCCAAGCCTGGTTCAATCCCCTCAGGAGAGGAGACACAAAGCTTGGGCAGAAAATGCCCTTAGCCCCCCCCCGATACCACTAAAGAAATATGAATGTTTTGCGGGGTCTCTTGTTAGTCATTGCCAATGTTCTCTCGTGTCTGACACTCTTTTCTTTTGCAGGTATGGCTGGAAGAAAAAATGCAAGAGCAGAAATCTTGCTAATTTTCTGCGTGAGTGCAACTTGTAATGGCTGAAAGAGCCCATTCATTGGACCCACTTGCTGCACCTAAATCATAGCATGTGTTGCTTTTACTAGATAGCTTGACATTGCTAAAAGCCCAGTAAGGGGAGTGAAAGGCTAAGCTGCATTTTCCAGAGATGTTAAATCGGTAAAGTTATGTAATCACTTTCTGCGCATTTGATTGGTGAATGATTGGAACCCACTGTCATATATTCACCATCTTGAAGGAACTGATTTAGTCCAGTAACAGAAATGTTGCTCTCTGATGTAGACATGATCTACACGTCTTCCCATGTCAGTGTGGAGATGTAGTGCCCCGTGTGGGATTGAGAGATTCCGGCCAGGAAGGTCTCAGCTTCAGTCCTTCCATCCGTGTGACGTTAACTGTCTTGGTCAGGGCAGGTAGTACTACTGTTGGCTAATGGTAGGACTTCAGTGTCCCTGAGCTAGAGAGCCTAACAATTAGCCACACTTCCCACCCCTGTTCACCATCCAGTAATCAATGCTACCAAACTCGACATGTGTACGTTAGTGCTGGGAATTTCCATGGGGTTCTCCTCATTGGCCGCCATAACTTTGGCGGAAACCCCAGATAAACCGTGTAAACAGGACTTCTGCCAATCTTCTTTCGAACGATAGAGAGAGGCCCCGTGATCATTTCTAGCCTAGCCGAGGATCGGATGAGGTTTCCCACAGTCGAATATCCTGCCACCATCCAGTGTCAATGGCCAAGCAGGAAGAATGCTCACTTGTCCCCTCACACTGGGAAACAGCCAGAGCCTGCGGCATTGACTCGAGCTCAAGTCACCACCGTCAAGAGAGGAAGGGGTATAAGTGTTGGGGAGAGGGAGAGGAAACTGACTCACGTTGGGTATGAATTGTAAATCCATCTTTGTCAGCGCAATGTAGAATGTGTTTCATTTCTCACGAGCAATCAGATCTTTCCGTCTGGTACAGTGAACTGCACTTCAGTCCTCTCGAGACACTTAACAACCGAGCACAGAGCAGAGGGTCAGCCAGAGCACCACTGGTGTGGTGGCGTCACCTCATTAGCAAGGACATCTGCTGCTAGTAATTATTTTCAAACTGGTTAACTAACAGTTGGCACAGACAAAGTCTAACGAAACTGGTTGCACACGTTTGTGCAGTAGCAGGTAGAGTGAATGATATCTGTTGGACAGTGTGACTCTAGCAGGGTCTGAGGCGTACACCAAACCTCCTTCAAGATGGCGACATTAACACTGGAGCTTGTTACAGTGAGAGGCTGTCATGGTAACCATTAACTTGCCCCAGCCTTTTATTAATCCTTTCATTGCTTATAATCCATTTTGTTGTGTATTACACAGTGAATCCAAGAATAAATTCTGCTCTGTAACGCTTCGAGCTGCGATTTAAACCACAGACCTGCCACCTTGGGGCAGACATTTTTCAGCTGTACGCAATAAATAAACAAAGGCAGCAAATATCAGGCTTCGGGTTTTGTTTTTATTTATTCATTCTCCGAATGTGGACATTGCTGGCAAGACAAGAATTTATTGCCCATCCCTAATTGCCCTTCAGAAGGTGGTGGTGAGCTGCCTTCTTGAACCAACATACAGGGTTCCATTACTTTTACATACAAATGGTATTTGAACACAAACCTAGAGGCAAAAGAATAAACAAGTTTTAACATGCCAGGCATTAATTCCTTGGGATGACACGACCCTTTTCGCACACAATGTCAGATTAGAGGTATAAATGCATAGTTCAAAGATTGGTGTGGGAGGAAGGGGTTTCAGCTCATGGGGCATTGGCACTGGGGAAAGAGGGAGCTGTTCCATTGGGACGGGCTCCATTTAAACCGGGCTAGGACCAGTGTCCTGTCGAACCAAATAACTAGGGCAGTCGACAGGGCTTTAAACTAACGAAGGGGGGAGTGGAAGGATTCAGGAAAGAGTAAATTTAGAAGCAGCGAGAGAAATGTCAAGGCTCTAGAGCAGAGTAGAGTTTTGGGTAAAAATAAGCAGAGTGGGTCAGGAAGGGACAGAGAGAGAATAACAAAGGTAATAAGGCATCAGTGACTAAGGTGACATCAGGGAAAAATAGAAATAAGTCAAAGCTAAAGGCACTGTATCTGAATGAGCGAAGCATTCACAACAAAATGGATTAATTAATAGCGCAGATAGAAATTAACAGGTTTGATCTAATAGCCATAATGGGAAATCGTGTTTGACAAATCTGTTAGAGTTTTTTGAGGTTGTAACGAGCAGAATAGATAAGGGAGAACCAGTGGATGTGGTGTATTTGGATTTTCAGGTTCATTCGATAAGGTGCCACACAAGAGGTTATTAAACAAAATTAGGGCTCATGGGATTGGGGGTAATATACTAGCATGGATTGAGGATTGGTTAACGGACAGAAAACAGAGAGTAGGAATAAACGGGTCATTTTGGGGTTGGCAGGCTGTAACTAGTGGGGTACCGCAAGGATCAGCGCTTGGGCCTCAGTTCTTCACAGTCTACTTCAATGATTTAGATGAGGGGACCAAATGTAATATATCCAAGTTTGCTGATGATACAAAGCTGGGTGGGAATGTAAGTTGTGAGGAGAATGCAAAGAGGCTTCAAGGAGATCTTGACAAGCTAAGTGAGTGGGCAAGATCATGGCAAATGGAATATAATGTGGAGAAATGTGAAGTTATCCACTTTGGTAGGAAAAATAGAAAAGCAGAGTATTTTTTAAATGGTGAAAAATTGGGAAATGTTGGTGTTCAGAGGGATCTGGGTGTCCTTGTACATGAATCACTGAAAGTTAACATGCAGGTACAGCAAGCAATTACATAGGATTACATAGGATATACAGCACAGAAACAGGCCATTCAGCCCAACCAGTCCATGCCGGCGTTTGTGCTCCACTCGAGCCTCCTGCCATCTTTCCTCATCTAAATCTATCAGCATAACCCTCTATTCCCTTCTCCCTCATATGTTTGTCCAGCCTCCCCTTAAATGCATCTATACTATTCGGTTCAACCACTCCCTGTGGTAGCGAGTTCCACATTTTCACCACTGTTTGGGTAAAGAAGTTTCTTCTGAATTCCCTATTGGATTTTTTGGTGACGATCTTATATTGATGGCCTCTAGTTATGCTCTTCCCCACAAGAGGAAACATTGGGGGCGATTTTGCCAGCCCTGGGGAGGTGGGTTTGGAGGCGGGACTGCCGGGAAAATGGCAGAATCTGGGGCCGGGTACCCATCCCGCCCCCAACCCACCTCCGTGCCATCTTCCCAGGAAGCGGGTACCCGACCTATGCCGGGTCCCGTCTCCTCGAGGCGGGAAGGGGATTCGTGCCAATTAATTGCCTGTTAATAGGTAGTTAACAGTTTTTTGGAGAATCCCCATTTTGAGCCCTGAAGTGTGGGCTTCCCGACGGCTCCGAACCTCGCCAGGGTCAGCGAGGCGGGCCGTCAGTCTGCGGGGGTCAGAAGGGCCGAGATGTCCGGTGTGCAGGTGAGTGACGGGTGCATGTGTGCAGAGGTAAGTGTGTGAGGTGTGTGTAAAGTGTTTTAATAAGTTTTACTTACCTTTACTTTTTCCTGCAGGCTTCCTCCCTTCAGGTCTCGGGAGTCCCTCAGCTCACCGGCACAGAAAGCAGAATGGCCACTGACCTGTCAGAAGCTGCAGTCTCTGCTTTCTGCTCAGGAGAGCTCTCTAACTGAGCCTGAGTGAAAGGACTCAACTTAGAGGACAGTTTGTCAGTGTTTGACAGCTTCACAGAGCTCTCAAACGATGACAATTCATCTGTCAAAAGCTCTTGACAGATGAAACGTCACTCGCTGACGTCACCAGTAACCGGCTTTCCCTTAATTGGCCTGCTGAGCCCGCTGGGCGAGCTTAACAAGGTCAATCAAGGGAAAATAGCGTGGGTTGGTCACAAGTCGATGGAGGCGGGACTAAAACCCGACAAGTGGGAGTCCCACCTCCAAAAGCTCCCCATTGACAAAATCCAGCCCATTCTCTCTCTATCCACTCTGTCAAAACCTTTCATAATTTTAAAGACCTCTATTAGGTCACCCCTCAGCCTTCTTTTTTCAAGATAAAAGAGACCCAGCCTGTTCACCCTTTCCTGATATGTATACCCTCGCATTTCTGGTATCGTCCTTGTAAATCTTCTCTGCACCCTCTCCAGTGCCTCTATATCATTTTTATAATATGGCGACCAGAACTGTACGCAGTACTCCAAGTGTGGTCTAACCAAGGTTTGATACAGGTTTAGCACAACATCCCTACTTTTCAATTCTATCCCTCTCGAAATAAACCCTAGTGCTTGGTTTTTTGTGGCCTTGCTAAACTTCGTCACAACTTTTAGTGATTTGTGTATTTGTACTCCTAGATCCCTTTGTTCCTCTACCCCACCTAGACTCGCACCCTCCAAGTGATAAGTGACCTCCCTATTCTTCCTACCAAAATGTAATACCTCACATTTATCTGTGTTGAACTTCATTTGCCAATTATATGCCCATTCTGCAAGTTTATTAATGTCCTCCTGTAACTTGTTGCAGTCCTCCTCAGTATTGACTACCCCCCCAATTTGGTGTCATCTGCTAATTTAGAAATTGTGTTTTTGATTTCGGAGTCTAAATCGTTAATGTAAATTGTGAACAGCAGTGGTCCCAGCACTGATCCTTGTGCAACACCACTACCCACCTTCTGCCATTGTGAATAGTTCCCCTTTACTCCTACTCTCTGCTTTCTGTCCTGAAGCCAGCCATCAATCCATTCTGCAATTAGGAAAGCAAATGGTATGTTGGCATTTACTGCAAGAGGATTTGAGTATAAGAGTAAAGACGTCTTACTGCAATTATATAGAGTCCTTGTGAGACCACACCTGGAGTATTCTGTACAGTTTTGGTCTCCTTACCTAAGGAAGGATATACTTGCCATAGAGGGATTGCAACAAAGGTTCACCAGACTGGTTCCTGGGATGGGGGGATTGTCCTATGAGAAGAGATTGACTAGACTAGGCCTATATTCTCTAGAGTTTAGAAGAATGAGAAGTGATCTCATTGAAACATACAAAATTCTTACAGGGCTTGACAGGGTAAATGGAGGGAGGATGTTTCCCCTGGCTGGGGAGTCTAGAACCAGGGGTCACAGTCTCAGAATAAGGGGTCGGCCATTTAGGACTGAGATAAGGAGGAATTTCTTCACTCAGAGGGTGGTGAATCTTTGGAATTCTCTACCCCAGAGGGCTGCGGAGGCTCAGTCATTGAACAGCTCCGAAAGCTTGTAAAATTAAATAAATCTGTTGGACTATAACCTGGTGTTGTGCGACTTCTCATTTTTGTCCACCCCAGTCCAACGCCGGCATCTCCACATCATGAATATATTCAAGACAGAGATGGACAGATTTTTGAATATTAAGGGAATCAAGGGATATGGGGATAGTGCAGGAAAGTGGAATTGAGGTTGAAGATCAGCCATGATCTTATTGAATGGCAGAGCAGGCTCGAGGGGCCAAATGGCCGACTCCTGGTCCTATTTCTTATGCTTATTATTATTGCTCTTATTATTATTGACAATATCACCGCTTTCAGTTTTTAAGCGGCCAACATTGTTCCTGACTACGCTCTTTTTCCTAATATAATTGTAAAAATTCTTTGTGTTGATTTTGATATCCCTTGCTAGCTTCTTTTCATACTCCCTTTTTGTAGCTCTTACTATCTGTTTTGTGGCCCTTTGCTGTTCTTTGTATCTTTCCCATTCTCCAGGATTTGTGCTCTTTCTTTTGCATTTTTGTATGCTTTTTCGTTTAGTTTTATGCTGTTCCTTATCTCTTTAGTCGTCCATGGCTGGTTTTTTTGGCAAGTGGAGCTCTTGCCCCTCAGGAATATAAACTGGTTCTGTATCACGTTAATTTCTTTTTTCATCATCTCCCACTGATCTTCTGTCGTTTTGCCCATTAACAGATTTGCCCAGTTTACGTTGAACTCAATCATGCTATGATCGCTATTGGATAAATGTTCACGCACAGTTAGGCTGTTAACTAAATCCGGCTCATTACTCATTACTAAATTTAATATGGCTTGCCCCCTTTTTGCCTCTAGGACACATTGTTGTAGAAAACTATCCCGGACACACTCAAGAAATTCACTACCTTTCTGACAGGTGCTAGTCTGCTTATCCCAATCTGTATGAAAGTTAAAATCCCCCATTAAAACCACTCTGCCTTTACTGCATGCTTGTCTAATCTCTGCATTTATACAATCTAGCACTTCAGAGCTGCTGCCAGGGGGCCTATACATAACTCCCACAACTGTCTTAAATCCTTTCTTATTTCTTAATTCTATCCATAAAGTCTCCACTGCCTGCTTACCTCTCTTTATATCCTCTCTTATCATTAAAATTATTTCATCCTTAATCACTAAGGTTACTCCTCCCCCTCTGCCATTTTCCTTATCTTTCCTGTAGACCTTATGACCTGGTACATTTAGTTCCCAGTCCTGACTGTCCTGCAGCCATGTCTCAGTAATGGCTATCATGTCATACCCTCCAATTTGAATTCATGCCTGCAGTTCAATCAATTTATTCCTTATACACTGTGTGTTTGTGTAAAGAACGATTATTTGGGTCACACACCCTCGCCTGTCCTTCAGCTCTAATGTTTTCCTCACTTGTTTCATATTTCTCTCTCCTGGTTCAGGACATTCCCCGCCTCTTGATTTAGCGCTGCACTTCCCTCTTGGAGCAAAAAGAGGGAAGTTAGCGCCCCAAGCGGCCCTCATGGGGAATTTCTACCCCTATAACCCTTGAGGTCCTGTTCTTTAATTTAGCTCCTAGTTCCTGGTACTCCCCAAACAGGACCTCTTGCCTTCTCTTCCCTATGTTGTTGTGAAGGGATAATTACTAGTCCTAGCCCCTTTAGGGCTACCCCTTATCAAGCGTATTTATCAGACGTTCACTTTCAACTAAAGTTTGAGGTAGCCGAACCCTAAAGACGCTTAATTGGGTCGAAAGGTCTGGACTATCTCTCCCTAAAGGAAAGGAACAACCTGAAAATATTACCGTCCTCCAGATAGCACTTTTAATAAATTTAGCTAGACTGTAACGTTCCGATATTATGAGGGTCCAGAAAACTCCCCCAGAATTCTGCAACTGCTCACCAAAGATTGTACAGTGATTGAATTTGTGAGTTTGATACAGAAGTCTAATGTGAGACAATTCTAAAAATATATAGATTTATTAAAAAACCGACATGCAGTTTATAGTTGGTGAGTCAATCGCAACATTAACAGTTCCAAAAAGAGAAAACTTACCATTCTATTATCAGAGAACCTTACTTTCAAATCTTAACTTCACTAGTTTTACAGTTCTTAAAGTTCTATTCAGGATATCCACCAAAATCAAATACCTTTGATCCCCGAGGTACAAAGAGTTGGAGACTTACAGAGCCACCTCTGAAGCCGAGAATCGCTTTGCCCGATTAAAGCGAGTCTGTTATCCCATTTGAGAGTTTAATATTTATACCCTTTTCCAGTGGTATTTCCTTTAAGGTTTTCTGCTGATGTAAGCTAATTATCTCTAGTCATTTTTCTGCTGTCCTCTGCCAGACTCATGTCTCATCTCGAGGTGTTCTAAGTTTACCATATAAAAAATGATGTGACAGCAGGTCTTTCTTACTTTATGTCATCTTTACGAGGGCAGATGTTCCTTACTTTATGTGCTTCTTTATGAAGTATAAATTAGAACACATTATCCAGGGTGAACCATTGTTTCGTTCCCAAAGGTCAGCCACTCGGGAGCCTTTAAACTTCTGTTTCAATAAGGTTACTTATTCAGGGTCAACAACTATCTTATTTCAATAGCCAGAATGCTTTCATAGCTAATTCATAGTTAGGTTTCTAAATTTCCAAACCCAGTTTGTCATGTTTTAATAAGGCCAGATTTCTTTCATGAGACAGTGTATTTTTCTGAATAGGTTATATGGCTTGTTCCTTCTCAGTTGGTCCCAACACAGACCACAACAATTGGATCCTCCCCCTTCCTCTCCAATATCCATTCAAGCCGGTTCGAGATGTCCCTCACCCTGGCACCAGGTAGGCAAAATACTATGTGGGGCTCTCGATCTTCCTTACAAAGGATGCTATCTTTCCCCCTAATTATGGAATCCCCTACAACTACCACATTACGCTTCCTCTCCTCCTTCCTCCACCCTTAGGACAGCCTCCTGCTCCAAAGCACCATGGTCTGCATTCTGGCTGTCCTTCCAACAGTCTTTATCCTTATCCCGACATGTAGCAAGTACACTTAACCTGTTGGATATTATCAGTTTCTGTGGATCCTCGTTCTCTTTCTTACCTGGGCTCCCCTTATTCTGCACACCATTGGTCACACCAACCCCGTTCTGATGCTGTACCTCTCTACGAGGTGTGACTGAAGTCTGGAGCTAACTGTCCAGATACTCCTCCCCCTCCCTTATGTGTCGGAGTGTCTCCAACTCACACTCCAGCTCAATGACTCTGAGCCGGAGAGATTCGAGACGGAGACATCTCCTGCAGACGTGTTTGCTCGGGACAGTCTCGCTGTCCACAAACTCCCACATACTGCAGTCCAGACACAACCTGCTCTGCCATATCTTAGTCTAGCCTTATTTTATTTATTTAATTAGTTAAAGTCTTTATTCAATGATTATATGTAGTTAGATTAATTAGTTTATCTAGTTGTTATTAATTTACTAAAGTACGTTATAGTTTCCAAGCTTTGAGCTTAAACCACTGTCCTAGCTTAGAGAGAGCAAAAAACGGCAATCCTCACCAAACAATCACCTACCTTGCACATTCTCCCCGTGTCTGCGTGGGTTTCCTCCGGGTGCTCCGGTTTCTTCCCACAGTCCAAAGATGTGCGGGTTAGGTTGATTTGGCTATGATAAATTGACCCTTAGTGTTAGGGGGATTAAATACATGGGGTTACGGGGATAGGGTGGGATATGTGTCGGTGCAGGCTCGATGGGCCGAAATGGCCTCTATCTGCATTGTGGGGATTCTGTGAACTACCTGCTGTCCTGTGACATCACTCCTCATTTCTTTGTTCTTTTTCAATTCTCCAATGCTGCCGCCGCTCGGTCCACCTATGATATTAATGTGATATTAAAATCAATCAGTTGAATGTTCACGTGTGAAGTGTGTGCTGATTTTTGTCGCCTGTGTTTTTTGGTTTGGCAAAGTGTGTTCTGTCCTTTAAAAAAAAATGTGGCTGTGCTCCAGATTTCCAGAAGTACACTGAATACTTAATTTCTGGGAATATTTGTTTTCTCTGCTCTGTTCACAGTTGTGCAGCGTGACGGCTGAGCTATAAAGCTGTCCCATTGGACAGCCTTAGGTTCAGTTGAGGGAGCCGCTCTCAGGGGTATCAGTCTCGACAAGATCAGCAGTGAATCAACGTGAGTGTCTGGGTTACAAATTGTGCCAAACCGGTAAGTGACTCAGAGTACGTTAACCAGAATTTAAAAAATGGTTCATTCCTTACAGTTAGTAACTTAATGACATTCTCTCAATATTGCCCATTCTAAATTTAAATTTAATGGACACCTCTTACTGGATTTTTATCCCTCATCTCGGTGACTCTTCCAGTGTTTCATCATAGAATCATAGAGAGCAGAAGGAGGCCATTTGGCCCATCGTGCCTGTGCTGGCTCTTTGAAAGAACTCTCCAATTAGCCCCACACCCCTGCTCTTTTCAAATATTTATCCAATTCCTTTTTCAAAGTTACTATTGAATCTGCTTCCACCATCCTTTCAGGCTGCGCATTCCAGGTTGTAGCAAATCGCTGCTTCTCCCAAAATTCCCTTTTTGAATCCCTGTTGTGGTTATCTTTCGCCCAATATACTACCCAGATGCCTCTATTACGCATATTGGTAATGACCAATTTATATAGGAACTCAGGAGCAGAGGGAGTCAGGGACCAGTCGTATTTGGTAGAAATTGTTCACCATCAGGTCGATTCTCCGGGCGGAAAACGGGGGCCAAAAAATGACCCATTTGGCAGAGCTATGCCCTGCACCCCAGGGACACCTGAGAATCAACCAGTGCCATATTGGACTGCTGCGGTTGAGGAAGAAGGCCCAGTGTTATCTTCTCAGGGACAACTTGGGACGACGGCCTTGTCAGCGATGCCCACAACCCGAGAATGAATGAATAATAAATCACATTATATTCCGAGTGGCAATTTCAGCTGGCACTCACTGACCTTCCTGAACACGAGCACCCCGTCACCCACACTAATTACATAAATTACCCTGAGCTGAGGTAAAGGCAAGGGGCTGGGCGGAAGGCCCACTGAAGACCCGCGGCCAGCGTGGCAACGAGGGTAATCCAGGCCCACGCAGCAAGAGATGAACTTGAAAAGCACTGACCAAAACATTGCTGCCAGGGGACAGTGAAAGAGGTGTTTTGATTTTGATTGGTAATTATTGTATTTCAGGAGCTTTGCAAACAGGGAGAAACACGAGGCATAATTCCTGATTAAAGCAGACTCGTTTATAGACTGCACTTCGTGTGATTACCAACAAGATGAAGACCTTTTTCATTCTCAGTTTGCTGCTCACAGTCGCACGTTTTCAGGAAATTCCAAGATGCGAGATGGCGATACAATTGACGTTCCATCAACTGGATGGACATCTTGATTTGACTCTGGCACAATGTGAGTTTCATGTTCTCTACACTAGTAGATTGTAGCTGAAAGTCCTCGCCTCCCCAGGCTCTAACCGCACTGTCCTTGTGTACTGATTCCTTTACACTATATTCAGTATGAATTGCACCATCTGTAGATTCTCTCGATGGTTTGAGTTGTTAAGGTCACTGCTTGGTGTGAGCTGAGACACACTGACCAAGCGATCCTAGTTTCAGCACAGGGCTGTGCTCAACTGATCTAGCTGATGGCGCACTATAATTAGCCTCAGCACCCCTGGGCTAGGGACGGAGAAATGGAGCAAGCATTGATGGCTACCTGACAATGATGGCTACCAGAGACCTGTTGCTTGAAGGTGCAAACATCTAGTGTGAAAACAGCCCACCCTGCAATGACTTAGAAATGTTGAAGCCTTCCTTCTACATCATCTGCCAAGCCACCCTTTAATATGTTTAATCTACTTCTCCCGAACTAGCTTAGAACATAAAACTGGGCGCTGTCTTGAGATAATTGCCCTGGAGGTCCTGCTTTTTAATCTATTTAAATTCAAGTTGATCATGTTGCTCACACTTCCTTTCCATAAACTCCTCCACCATTTTGTTGTCACCTCCATCCTTCATTTATGTCATTGTCACCTCCAGGGCGACTACTCCAATGCTCTTCCGGCCAGCCTCCTATCCTTTACTCTGCCGAGACTTTAGTTCATCCAAAATACTGCTGCCCGTATTCCATTCCACACTGCTTGTCTATCACCTCTTACTGACCTACAGTGGCTCCCAGTCTCTCGGTGTATCAAATCTCTCCATAGCCTCACCACTCTATATTTCTGCAACCTCCTCCAGCCCTACAAACACCCTGAGCTCTCTTTCCTCTGACTCCAGTCTTCTGTGCATCCTCTCCTCCCTTTACCGCACCAGTGGCAGCCATGCCTTCCGCTGCCTCGGCCCCATGCTCTGGAATTCCCTCCCTACATCTTCACCTTCTTCTCTCCTTTAAGACCCTTCTTCAAACCCACCTCATCTCTCCTTCTTTGGTTCGGTGTCTGTTTTTCCTAATGCCTTAGCTAAGTGCCTTGGAATATTGGATCTGTCTTAAAGAGACTGAGGGTTATTCTGGCCAAAGGGTGAATAGAGGTGCTAAATAGGTGCCGTGCTAATAAGACTTTCCTGTTGCAAAGTCTGGATTTAGCCTCCAATTTTGGCCCTAATTGCTGCTTACTATAATTTGACCTTGCCTGGAGGGGTTGAACCGACACCTGCAGGTTTAGCACTCAACTGCTGATTAGACGCAGTTTTCGTGGAGCAGCATATGTGGGCCCCTCACACCCACTTCCACTGAAGGTGCGGAGTGCTCTGGCTGGCACACAGTGGCTCATTGCAGCATGGCTCAGGGACAGAGGGCGAGGGCGCACAGGTTCTCGGACACAGCACTGGAGGTCCTGGTGGAGGAGGTCGTGAGGAGGAGGGATGTCCTGTACCCGGAGGGGGAAGGACGCCAGCTCGCCCTCCTGTCCCTCTCTCCTGCAACAGCTGGTGCTGCTCACCCTGGCCTCATGTCCTCCTCCCATTCCTCATCCAGACCGAGGGGGACCCCTAGCAAGATGCCCATGACCAAGCACTCCCTTTCTCCTGGTGACTCTGATAAGATGTCCAATAAGGTGGAGTAGCACAGCACTCACGCTCTTTAGCTGAAGTCCTCAGAGAATTTCCGGAATAAGTGTTGCTCGAGTGCTGGTGAAGGCTTGACAAAGTGCCCCAGAAAGTCTCCTGATGTGTTTCAGTGATTCTCTTCACAGCTCCAACAACAATGACCATGAAATGGTGAGTATCCCTTTAAGTGCTGAGTATCCCTTTAAGCAGTGCTTGAAATCGACATCAACGCCGTGTTTACTCCCAAACAGCTGGTCGCTGTTAGGAGAGGACGTTAGTTGAAGCTCTATATGGCCCTCTCCTATTTCTCGTCTACATGCTGGCTCTTGGTGACATCATCCGAAAACACAGCGTCAGTTTCCACATGTACGCTGAAGACTCCCAGCTCTACCTCACCACCACTTCTCTCGACCCTTCCACGGTCTCTAAATTGTCAGACTGCTTGTCCGACATATAGTTCTGGTTGATCAGAAATTTTCTCCAATTAAATTTTGAGAAGACCAAAGCCATTGTTTTCGGTCCCCGCCACAAACTCCGTTCCCTAGCCACTGACTCTATCCCTCCCCTATCATCTGTCTGAGGCTGAACCACACTGTTCGCAACCTTGGTGTCATATTTGACCCTGAAATGAGCTTCCGATCACATATCCGTGCCATAACAAAGACCGTCTATTTCCACCTCCGTAAGATCGCTCGTCTCCGCCCTTGCCTCAGCTCATCCGCTGCTGAAACCCTCATCCATGCCTTTGTTACCTCTAGACTTGACGATTCCAACGCACTCCTGGTCGGCCTCCCACATTTTACCCTACGTAAACTTGAGGTCATCCAAAACTAAGCTGCCCGTGTCCTAAATCGTACAAAGTCCCGTTCGTCCATCACCCCTGTGCTCGCTGACCTACATTGGCTCCCGGTTAAGCAGCGCCTCGATTTCAAAATTCTCATCCTTGTTTTCAAATCCCTCCATGGCCTCGCCCCTCCCTATCTCTGTAATCACCTTCAGCTCCACAACCCCCCGAGATATCTGCGCTCCTCTAATTCTGCCCTCTTGAGCATCCCTGATTATAATCGCTCAACCATTGGTGACCGTGCCTTCTGTTGCCTTGGCCCTAAGCTCTGGAATTCCCTCCCTAAACCTCTCCGCCTCTCTACCTCTCTCTCCTCCTTTAAGACGCTCCTTAAAACCTACCTCTTTGACCAAGCTTTTGGTCACCTGCCCTAATTTCTCCTTATGTGTCTCAGTGTTATATTTTTTGTTTTATAATCGCTCCTGTGAAGCGCCTTGGGACGTTTTACTGCGTAAAAGGCGCTATATAAATACAAGTTGTTGTTGTTGTATACACCAAAGTGCTGTTCAACCTCTTCAATGAGCACTAGCAGACATTTTAAGTGGCAATCATATTCTTTCCTGTACTCTATCAATTCTTCCCCTCACGTAGTCGCTTGCTCCAAGGGACACTGGAGTACCTGGTGATATCTTTTCAGCGTGTTGCTATTCTAACCTGGATCATGCTTATTCAGCATGGTATATCTAAGTTTTGGAATAAAAACAGAAGAAGCTGGTAACCCAGCAACTACACGCCAGTCAGTTTAACCTCGGTAGTGGGGAAGTTTTTGGAAACAATAATCCGGGACAAAATTAACAGTCACTTGGACAAGTGTGGATTAATTAAGGAAAGCCAGCATGGATTTGTTAAAGGTAAATCGTGTTTAACTAACTTGATCGAGTTTTTTGATAAGGGCAGTGCAGTTGACGTGGTGTACATGGATTTCCAAAAGGCATTCGACAAAGTGCCACATAATAGGCTTGCCAGCAAAATTGAAGCCCATGGAATAAAAGGAACAGTGGCAGAATGGATACTAGATTGGCTAAGTGACAGGAAAGAGAGAGTAGTGGCGAACGGTTGTTTTTCAGGCTGGAGGAAGGTACGCAGTGTTGTTCCCCGAGGGTTGGTACTAGGATCACTGCTTTTCTTAATATATATTTGACTTAGACTTGGGTGTACAGGGGACACTTTCAAAATCTGCAGATGACACAAAACTTTGAAGTATAGTGAACCGTGTGTAGAAGAGTGATAGACTTCAAGAGGACATAGACAGGCTGGTGGAATGGGCGGACATGTGGCAGATGAAATTTAACACAGAAAAGTGCGAAGTGATACATTTTGGTAGAAAGAATGAGGAGAGGAAATATAAACTAAAGGTAAAATCCTAAAGCGGGTGCATGAACAGAGAGACCTGGAGGTATATGTGCACAAATCATTGAAGGAGGCAGGGCATGTTGAGAAAGCAGTTAAAAAAGCTTACAGGATCCTGGGCTTCATGAAAAGAGGTACAGAGTACAAAAGCGTGAAAATTATGATGAACATTTATAAAACACTGGTGTGGCCTCAACTGGAGTATTGTGTCCAATTCTGGGCACCGCACTTTAGGAAGGATGTGAAGACCTTAGAGAGGGAGCAGAAAAGATTTACGCGAATGTTTCCAGGGATGAGGGACTTCAGTTACGTGGATAGACTGGAAGCTGGGGTTGTTCTCCTTAGAGCAGAGAAGATTAAGAGGAGATTTGATTGAGTTGTTCATAATCATGAGGGGTCTGGACAGAGTAGATAGAGAGAAACTGTTCCCATTGGCAGAAGGATCGAGAACCAGAGGACACAGAAATGAGAGTCGCACAACACCAGGTTATAGTCCAACAGTTTTATTTGAAATTACGAGCTTTCGAGGACACAGATTTAAGGTGATTCGCAGAAGAGCGAAAGGCGACATGAGGAAAAACTTTTTTACGCAGCGAGTGGTTATGATCTGGAATGCACTGCCTGATAGGGTGGTGGAGGCAGACTCAATCACGGCTTTCAAAAGGGAGTTGGAGAAGTACCTGAAGGAAAACATTTTGCAGGGCTACGAGGAAAGGGCAGTGCAGTGGGACTGGCTGAAGTGCTCTTGCAGAGAGCCGGCACGGGCTCGACGAACTGAATGGCCTTCTTCCATGCTGTAACCATTCTATGATTCTATGATTCATACTCCAGACTGACTCCGATGGAGGTTGACGGTGAAGTTAAATGTGAGTCACCTTTATGGTGTAACACACAAATATGCTTTTGTCTTCCTAGGGGTGTGTAATGCTTTGTATATACCGGAACGTGAGTATGAAAAAGGGACCAGAATGCAGTCAACAGTTAGGTCAGAGATTCAGATGAAGAGAAACTCACCCAATGGATGTGGGAGAAGGTGTAATGGTGAGTGATTCAACACATCATTAAACAAAGGGTCATTTTCCATTCTCTCCTAGGATCCCTTTTATTAATTGCTCTCAGGTTGAATTTGTTGAGCTGAAAAGGTGGTGGTAGACCTTCTCCTTACACTGCTGCAGTTCTTGTGCTGATGGAACTCCCACAATAAAGAAAAAAAGACTTACATTTATATCGCCCCTTTCACGACCTCAGGATGTCCCAAAGAGCTTTACAGCCAATAAAGTATATTTTGAAGTGTAGTCGCTGTTGCAATGTAGGAAATTCAGGCAGCTAATTTGTGCACACCATAAACAGCAATGTGATAATGACCACATAATCTGTTTTAGTGACATTGGTTGAGGGATAAATATTGGGGAGAACTCCCATGTTCTTCTTCGAAATAGTGCTATAGGATCCTTTACACCCACCTGAGAGAGCAGATGGTGCCTCGATTTAACGTCTCATCCAAAAGAGGGCAACTCCGAGAGTGCTGCACTCCCTCAGTACTGGACTGGAGTGTCAGCCTAGATTATGGGCTTCAGTTCCTGGAGTTGGACTTCAACTAGGAACCTTCTGACTCACAGGCTACCACTGAGCAACTGCTGCCACCTATGGTGCTCGGTGGGGAACCTGAGAGTAGATAATTTAACCCTGCCCCTTCAAACAGATGTGTTTCATGCATCCAGTGATGCATCACCTGGGCCTATGATCCTAGGCCTTTCTAATTCTGTAAGAAGTCAGCTCAGGTGTCAACATCCAATGCTTGAGAAATGCTTCCAGTATAGACACTGCCTAGCCCCCCGCCCCCAGACAACGAAGCTCTCCTGAAAGCGAAAGGGGACAGTCGTTAATTAAACACTAACCCTTCAAAGAGATTTGCCTTGTGCACTCAGTGGCTCACCACCTGGGACTTCCTATCTCAGCCAGCTTACAGTTTACACGTCAAGATTCAACTGATTGATTTTAATATCATATTTTATTTTTCTTTGTAGAATTTATCAATAACAACCTTGCAGATAGTATTCTGCATTCGAAAAGGGTGGTGATACCCCAAGGAAGGATTAGCAAGTATGTTAAACTATGTTTACATTTTTGCCTCCAGGTTTGTGTTCAAATACCATAAAGTAATGGAGCCCTGTATGTTGGTGTCTGCAAACACTGCAGCCTTGCTCTATGAACTGTCTATAAGAGCCACAGATACAAAGCACGAGAACAATCAGCCACCTTTCTCCATTGAACATTGTTGGAGGGAAGCCGAGCTTGATTGGCTCATTCACAGATCAATGCCTCAAGGGCTTGGTGTCTAAATGTCACACCATGGCTTGCCATGCTTGCTTCCAGGTCTCAGCCGGTTCTTGATAGCTCTACTTCTTGCAGTGAGCAATTAATTCAGATCAGAAAAAGAAAGGGCAAGGCAAAAGGAAGAAGGCTGCTCCTGTTCAGGATTAACCATCCCTGGACTGTGCTGAATTTTATGAAATTGGCGCACGTCACACCCAACCCCTCCAGAGGTGGAGCCAATGAGGCTCCACGCCCCCCGCACCCCCAACCACCAAGGGAGCAGGAAAGGATAAAGAACACAGTTACACCCAAGGGAGGGTCGCAATGGGTTATTGATTGGTTTTAGGTGACCACAAGCAGAAATTTGTACAATCTTTAAAGTACAAAAATGCTTCACAGAGGGCTGTGGGCTGCAATGAATGTCAGGTCAGAGAAGCAGATATTAGATAGGGTTTTAAGAGGTTTCTTAAAAGAGAAGGGATCGCAGAATCAGGAGGAGGCCATTCAGCCCCTCGGGCCTGTCCCACCACTCAGTTCATTGCTGATCTGTATCTCAACTCCTTTTACCTGCCTTTGCTCCATATCCTTTTATAGCATTGCCCAACAATACTCTATAGATCTCAGTCTTGAATATTTTATTGAGCCAGCAACCACAGACTTTAAGCGGAGGGAGTTGCAGATTTGCATTACCCTTTTTGTGCAAAAGTGCTTCCTGATTTTACACTTGAATGGTCCAGCCCTCAATATTATGGCCCAGAAATTGGACTTCGATGGTTGCCGCGGGGGTAAGGATCCCCCGCGATATCGCACACCGCGCCTGCCTTTATGGTTTTGGCCCACACGAACTTCAGTTCCTGGGCCTCTCCCTGGTGCCGGCGCGCAGTGTGTGCGTGTCCCAGGGGCGCAATTAGTTCGATGCGACCTCTGGGATCACGTGGGCCAGTTAGAGCCAATGGCAGCACACCATCTTTCATTCATAGTTTTGACAGGAAGAGCTGTCAAAACTATGAATACAACAAGCCCCCAAAAGAACAGCTAAACCTCAATTAAATTTAAAAAAAAGCCATCACATTAATAAAATAACTATAGTTAAATAAATTAACCACTTTAAACAAAAATTAAAATTTTTGAAAAAATTTAAATTCTTTTTAAATGTTATAAAAATAAACTTACCTTTCTTTAAAGTCTCTAAAAAAGATAAACCTTTTGAAAAAAATTTAAAATAATACTTAATTAACTACTTACCTTGTTAAAAAGGGGGTTTACGCCTCCTTTCTTTATGTGTAAAATCTTCAACACTTACCTGAGCGTTCAAACCTGAAAAAAATAAGTGTGCTGCGTGCGCGCAACCTGCAGTGCGCACGCGGTTCACTTAGGAACCGCCCCCTTCGCAATACCCGAAGTGCCGGTTTCCCGCGCATGCGCAGTGCATGCAGGAAACCGGCACTTCGAGACCTAATACGCGAGAGTACACAGTGCGTAATCTCCCATATTAGGTCTAATTTTCGGGCCTGTGTCTCTTAGAAACATAGAAACATAGAAACTAGGAGCAGGAGTAGGCCATTCGGCCCGTCGAGCCTGCTCCACCATTCAATACGATCATGGCTGATCATCCAAATCCAGTACCCTGTCCCTGCTTTCCCACACAGAATCCCCATCGAGCCTGCACCAACACATATCCCACCCTATACCCATAACCCCATGTATTTAATTCCCCCTAACATATCCCATCCTATCCCCGTAACCTCACATATTTAATCCCCCCCTAACACTAAGGGTCAATTTATCATAGCCAAATCAACCTAACCCGCACATTTTTGGACTTGTTCTGGACGCCCTACCAGAGGAAATAGCTTCTCTGTATCTGCCCTATTGAATCCCTTTATCATTTAAATCCCTCGATTAGATCACCCTCAACCTTTTAAACTAAGGGAATACTAGCCAAGTCTAAGCAGGGAAAAGGAGAGGCGGAAGGGTTTGGAGAGGGAATTCTGGATGTGGAGTCAAGATGGATGAATGTATGGCCACCATTAGTGGGAGGACTCTGAGGAATGAGGGGTGGGAAATGGGGTTGTAGTACTGGATGAGATTGGAGAGATAGTAAGTGGCGTATGCATGGAAAGATTTAAATGCAAGGAAATTTAAAATTGAGGCGTCGGTGAACTGGAAGCCAATATAGGTCAACGAGGATGGGTGTGATGGGTGAGAGGGATGGGCGATTGGGACTTGCTATGGGATAGGATATTGGCAGCAGAGTTTTGGATGAGATGAAGTTTATGTAGGGTGGAAGATGGGAGGAGAGCATTGGAGTAATCAATATGCGCCCAATTACTGTGTTACAGTGAATGTTGCTAAGCCGATTTGCTTTCAAGAAACAGCATTAGCTCTCAAATGTCTGATGCAAGGTGGTTTGTCCATGGGAGACTTCACCATCAGCACTTGCTGGAGCGTTTAACCTCATATCCTCATACTCACCATGAGCAGGAGATCGACTCATTGGAAATGACCCTCCACACTCACTGTCTTGGTTCACTCATAGTGAACGACTGCTTGAGTGAAGTGCTGGAGACCTGCCAGCATCATTAGAACTGTACGCCAAGCCCGGTTCAACCCCTTCAGGAGAGGAGACACAAAAACTGGGCAAGAAAATGCCTGTAGGCCCCCCGATACCATTAAACAAATATGAATGTTCGCTGTGACTCTCCTTATTCATTGCTGCAGTTCTCTTGTGTCTGACGCTCTTTCCTTTTGCAGGCGTCACCTCAGGTATGATTGTGAGAATATGGACCTTACACATTTCCTGGATGACTGCGACTTGCAAATGGACTACACGATTGCCGATACAAAGGTCAAATCGGGAGACTAAATGCCGCCATGGACTGTATGGGCCGAATGGCCTGTTGCTGTGCTGTATATTCTATGCAATTTACTCCGTGAATGCAATTTGTAATTCATTGGACCCACTTGCTGTACCCAAATCATAGCATGTGTTGCTTTTACTAGTTAGTTTGACATTGCTAAAAAAGCCCAGTAAGGGGAGTGAAAGGCGAACCTACATTTTCCGGAGATGTTAAATCGGTAAAGTTATGTAATCATTTTCTGTGCATTTGATTGGTGAATGATTGGAACCCACTGTCATATATTCACCATCTTGAAGGAGCTGATTTAGTCCAGTAACAGAAATGTTGCTCTCTGATGTAGACATGATCTACACGTCTTCCCATGTCAGTGTGGAGATGTAGTGCCCCCTGTGGGATTGAGAGATTCCGGCCAGGAAGGTCTCAGCTTCAGTCCTTCCATCCGTGTGACGTTAACTGTCTTGGTCAGGGCAGGTAGTACTACTGTTGGCTAATGGTAGGACTTCAGTGTCCCTGAGCTAGAGAGCCTAACAATTAGCCACACTTCCCACCCCTGTTCATCATCCAGTGATCAATGCTACCAAACTCGACATGTGTATGTTAGCGCTGGGAATTTCCTTTCAAGAGAGGAAGGGGTATAATTGTTGGGGAGAGGGAGAGGAAACTGACTCACGTTGGGTATGAATTGTAAATCCATCTTTGTCAGCACAATGTAGAATGTGTTTCATTTCTCACGAGCAATCAGATCTTTCCGTCTGGTACAGTGAACTGCACTTCAGTCCTCTCGAGACACTTAACAACCGAGAACAGAGCAGGTGGTCTGCCAGAGCACCACTGGTGTGGTGGCGTCACCTCATTAGCAAGGACATCTGCTGCTAGTAATTATTTTCAAACTGGTTAACTAACAAAGTCTAACTAAACTGGTTGCACACGTTTGTGCAGTAGCAGGTAGAGTGAATGATATCTGTTGGACAGTGTGACTCTAGCAGGGTCTGAGGCCTACACCAAACCTCCTTCAAGATGGCGACATTAACACTGGAGCTTGTTACAGTGAGAGGCTGTCATGGTAACCATTAACTTGCCCCAGCCTTGTACTATTTCCTTTCATTGCTTATAATCCATTTTGTTGTGTATCACACAGTGAATCCAAGAATAAATTCTGCTCTGTAACGCTTCTAGCTGTGGTTTAAACCACAGACCTGCCACTTTGGGGCAGACATTTTTCAGCTGTACGCAATAAATAAACAAAGGCAGCAAATATCAGGCCTCGAGCGTTTCATTCTCACTTCACACACATTCCTAACCATTACATTCTCACCGTCACTGATCCTCTTGCAAACAGGAATGAGATAAAGGCTTAGGAATAAATGACATATTATTACATAGTACCTCACATGTACAGTACAGAAACAGGCCATTCAGCCCAACAGGTCTATGCCGGTGTTTATGCTCCACTCAAGCCCACTTCCACCCTTATTCCTCTCACCTCACCAGCATATGCTTCCATTCCTTTCTCCCTCATGTCTTATTCTAGCTTTCCCCTAACTGCATCTATGCTAATCTTCTCAACCACTCCTTGTGGTAGTGAGTTACACATTCTAACCATTTCTGCTGAATTCCCTGTTGGATTTATGAGTGACTGTCTTATATTGATGGCCCCCTAGTTCTGGTCTCCCCCACAAGTGGAAACATCTTCTCTGCGTCTTTCCTAGCAAACCCTTCCATTATTTTAAAGTCCTCCATCAGGTCACCCCTCAGCCTTCTCTTTTCTAGAGAATAGAGCCCCAGCCTGTTCAGTACTGGCCAGGACATCAGAAGAACTCCCGTACTCTTCAAATAGGTTTCTTGTAGGGCTGCCAATCCTGCAGGATTGTCCTGGAGTCTTCAGGAATTAAAGATTAATCTCCAGGACACTGCTGCGAGCAATTTGAGAAAAAAAATCACTAGTTTTTTTTTCCAATTGGTTGTTTTGTTTTAATTTTTTTTGAGCTCATTCATTTCTCAGTTATAAAAATTTCAGAGATAAAGGGGCGAAAAGGCTGTTTGACCAGGTGAGGGGATTGGAGACGGGAGGTCATGTGAGGAAGTAACGAGCAGGATAGATAACGGGGAACCTGGGGGATGTCCTGGACGCTTCACGTTGCCTGGATGACCACATGTGCGTGAAGTGTCGTCAGCTGCGTCAGCTCGAGATCCATGTTTCAGAGCTTGAGCGGCAGCTGGCGTCACTGCGGTGCATCCGCGAGGCTGAGAGTTACGTGGATAGCAAGTTTCTGGAAGTGGTCACCCCGCAGCTTAAGAGTATTCAGGCAGAGAGGGAATGGGTGACCGCCAGGCAGAAAAGGAGGACCAGGCAGGTAGTGCAGGAGTTCCCGGAGTGCATCGCGCTCTCCAACCAGTATTCTGTTCTGAGTACTGGTGAGGGCGATGGTTCTGCTGCGGAGTGCAGCCAGAGTCAAGTCCAAGTCACCACTGGTGGCTCAGCTGCACAGGTGGGGAGGAAAAAGAGTGGAAGAGTAATAGTGGCAGGAGATTCGATAGTTCAGGGAGCAGACAGGCATTTCTGCGGCCGTAGACGTGACTCCAGGATGGTATGTTGCCTCCCTGATGCCAGGGTCAAGGATGTCACTGAGCAGCTGCAGGACACTCTGATGGGGGAGGGTGAACAGCCAGAGGTTGTTGTCCATATCGGTACCAACGACATAGGCAGAAAGAGGGATGAGGTTCTGCAGGCAGAGTTTAAGGAGTTGGGAGAGAGATTATAAAGCAGGACCTCAAAGGTCATAGTCTCTGGATTACTCCCAATGCCACGTGCTAGTGAGTATAGGAATAGGAGGAAAGAACAGATGAATGCGTGGCTGGAGAGGTGGTGCAGGAGGGAGGGCTTTAGATTCCTGAGGCATTGGGACTGTTTCTGGGGAAGGTGGGACCTGTACAAGCCGGACGGGTTACACCTCAACAGAGCCGGAACCAATATTCTCGCGGGGAGGTTTGCTAGTGCTGTTGGGGAGGGTTTAACTAGCTTGGCAGGAGGATGGGCACCAGCATATAGGAGTACAAAAGAGGAATAAGGTGCATGAAAGAGTGAGTGTGTTGGATAGTACTAGAGAAGAAAGTAGGACTAGAGGCGGAGGTAGTACCATATTAGATAGGAGCAGACTAAGAAAGACTATGAAAAATTCAAAAATGGTTTGAGAATGTATGTACGTAAATGCACAAAATGTAGTGAATAAGGTTGGTGAACTACAAGCACAATTAGCCGTGTGGCAATATGATGTTGTGGCAATAACAGAAACGTGGCTTAAAAATGGTGAGGACTGGGCACTTCATATTCAAGGGTACAAGGTGTTCAGAAAAGATAAGGAAGGAAAAAAGGGAGTTGGGGTGGCAGTGCTGATTAAGGAAGACATTGTAGTGTTGGAAAGGGAGGATGTTCTTTAGGGGACAAGGACAAAATCCATTTGGTTAGAGTTGAGGAGCAAAAAGGGTTTGATCACCTGACAATGCTGTTTCTCCATTCTCGAACGGAGAATGTCTTCCCACAATGACTTATGTTTTATGGGTTTACTCTTATGATTGGCAAAATTTGTTTGTTCCCAGAAAACTAGATCTTGGTTATAATGGGCCAGATATTTGTGTCGGAGGCTTCCCGCAGGTGCAAGCCCCCCAACCTGCACTTACCTAGTGCGCCTGCCGTTGGGCTGTGGGCCCGCGTGGGATTCCGATCCTGGGCCTCCTCCAGCTGCCGGTGTGCAGTGCTCGCCTATCCCAGGGGCGCAGTTAGTTCGAAGCGTCCCCTGGGATCACGTGGGCCATGGAGAGCCAATCGGAGCAGGGAATCTCCATTCATAGATTTGACAGGAAGACCTATCAAATCTATGAATAGAGATCGGCCCCAAAACCTAACAAAAACTTCAAATACACTTTTTTTTTAAATCACATTTTTAAAATAACTATAAATTACATAAAATAACTATTTTAAACAATAATTTAAATTTTTGAAAAAATTAATTGTAGTTTTTAACGGGGCTAAAAATAAACTTACCTTTCTTTAACGTATTTAAAAATAATAAACCTGTGGAAAAAATGTGTTAATTTTAGTTAATTCACCACTTAACTTTTAAAAGCAGGCCTTGCGCCTGCTTTTTCCCGGCGCAGCTGCCAGGGACTTACCCTCACTCCAAAACCTGTAAAAAAACCGGAAGTTCGATGCGTGCTCGCTGTCTCTCCGGCGCAAGCGTTTGACCTCCGAACATCTTCCTTCAAGGGAACGGAAGTTCGGGTTTCCAGCGCATGCGCAGTGCATGCACGAAACCGGCACTTTCGTTGGGTCTACGGGTGAGTAAACAGCGCGTACTCACCCGTGGAGCCCCGAATTTCTGCCCCAGCCGCTTTTACAGCAGTCTCTATCCGTACAGATTAGGATGGGTTTAATAGGGTCTGCCTTTTCTAAAGCATATAAACCCTTTCCTCAGTGTTATTTGCGTCTGTGGGATCAAAGTCCTGACATGACAGATAGTAAATATGGCAGACTATGAGCTATCAGAACCCGGAGCCAGTGATTTCTGGATTGTCCCAGTAAATCAGCTCGCACTCCTACTCCTCCACCCATTGCTTCCATATATGTGGGCCATAGTCTGTCGGCAAACACTGTGGGCCCCTGTTCTATCTCTGCCATAGCCTTGAAGGGATCCCCTGTTCCTACCACCATCGCCTGAGCAACCCCTAATTTTAAATTCTCAAACGTCCCATTACCAATCTTCATGTCAGGTGGGAGGCTGCTAAATACTTCAGGACTAAGAGTAAATAATAATAACTTCTTCTTTTCATCCTCCTCCATTTCACTTACAGCTGCTCTTTGTTCAACTGCAATGAAATGTCCTTGGGGTTCACCTCCCATTTCTAACTTTTTAATGTCAGACGCCATGTCTTTCAAACTCCTATAATCATAATTAACATAGAATTCCCTTTCCAAGTTACCCCTCTCTCCCGGTCGGGCGTCCGCTCCCGGGGCGAGATACCTCCGTTGACGTATGGGGTTCATTGGGGAAGGCGCAGTAGGAGGTGGTTTAATCTTTTTCCCAGGTAGAGGTCCTAACTCCCCTTCTTCTTCAACCTCCTCTCACGCACTGACTGATGATAACCACCCAAATACAGGCTGTTCTCCCGGGGTTATAGCACACACAATTCCCCTTTGCACTGGTAGTTTTTCTTCTAACACTTTAATCTTCCTTTTACATTCCGCATGGTCCTGCTGCCCACCAAGTTTCACAACCTGTTTCTGCAGCACCCTAATGGCAGCTTTCAAATCCTCATTATCCTTCTCTGCTTTTTTTGCCTGTTGTTGTTGGCTACTAGCTTCCTCTTTCCAAACCTTACTCTCGTTCCCTTGATTCACACACTGACTTTCCAAATATTGCTCTTTATTACACCATCTCGCTTTCTCCTTCTCAAACACCTCTTTATCTTTCTTACGACCTTCTCGTTCTTCCTCTAATTCCTTAAGAAGCCGGTTTACCACCGCTTCTCTATCACTGGCTTTTCCTGCTATATCCTCTATTTTCCTTTCTGACTTAATCTTTTCATGCTCATCGTTTTCAACCTTCCTTCGATAGGCTAACAATCAGACGGCTTTCATTATCCGTTGCCGACGTGTGGACCCTTGTGTCCATTGTTTGGCCTCAGAAACCAGATCATCACTGTCAATAATAACCCGTACCCACCTCTCCTGGAGAGGTAACTTCCCCGCAAAATACATTGTAACTAACTCATCCATTGTCTTGGCGGTTTTTCCACCCATTTTAATGGTCTGTAAATTTCTCGCTCAATGTCCCTCTGGTCGCAAAAATCTGTAAGACGTGCGGAATTACCCCTCGCCCCGTCCAACAGGTTCTAGAGTTCAGACTTGAGACTTATGAGAAATTACACCAGACACACGGGTTCTGTCTTTAACCTTTTATTGTTCCTAAGACAGATTCAAAACCCCAACCACTATTCGAGCAGTACACCTTCTTCTGACTGCAGTGCTGATATTCTTTAGCCACTGTGCTTTATACAGCTTTCCTTGCATTTTGCATTAAATCAATTATTCAGAGATAGTGAAACGTTCCTTTAATGTTGGTCTGAGCTGTTGGAGCTGTCAAACGTTTACATTAACTCATCCTGTGTGGCTTATCCTTATCACAGCCCAAAATTGTTCATTCACTCCTAAAGTTTACAAAAGTGGCAGAAAACCACTTGATTAGGTTCATGAGTTACGTCGTATTCTGCATTTCAAAACTTCAAAGGTTTGACCTTTCACCTCAGAAAAGTCACCAGAGACACCATGGGTCAAAAATTCGGCCCTTCCCGGGTGAGTACGCACTGTGTACTCACCCGTACGGCATCCTGAAGTGCCGGTTTCCTGCATGCACTGCGCATGCGCGGGAAACCGGAACTTCCAGTCTGGTGAAGGGGGCGGTTCAGAGGTGAACCACGTGCGCGGTAGAGGCTGCGCGCACGCAGCAAACTTAGGGTTTTTTTCAGGTTTCTACGGGAGGGTAAGTATTGAAGAACCTGCACTTTTAAAAAGGAGGCACAGGACCTGTTTTCAACAAGGTAAGTGGTTAATTAATTAGAATTTAAAAAATTTTCAACAAGTTTATCTTTTTTAGATACTTTAAAGAAAGGTAAGTTTATTTTTAGCACTGTTAAAAAGTATTGTAATTTTTCCAAAATCTAAATTTTTGTTTAAAGTAGTTAATTTATTTAACTTATAGTTATTTTATAAATGTGATGGTTTTTTTTTTAATTTATTTTAAGTTTAGCTGTTCTTTTGGGGCCGATTTCAATTCACAGATTTGACAAGGCTCCTGTCAAATCTATGAATGAAAGATGGTCTGCTGCCATTGGCTCTCCATGGCCCACGTGATTCCAGGGGACGCCTCGTACTAACTACGCCCCTGGGACACGCAAGCACTGCGCGCCGGCACTTGGAGCAGGCCCAGGAGCTGAAGTCCCCGTGGGCCCAGAGGTAGATAAGTGGGCGCTCGATCCTTACCCCCGCGGCAAGCCGGAGAGGCGAATTTCAGGGCCACCATGTCTACAACGTTTGTTTATCTCTGTTGTCCCTGACTACCCCCTGCAGTCACAACCATATTTCCTGCCTTATCAGTGAAAGACTGCTTGTTACATTCACCAACTTTATTTCACTTTGAAAAACCTTTTTGCATGGCAAAGCATTTCAAGAAATATTAAAATTAAGGGTCTGTACATACTTTCTACAGATAGCGACAGATTAAGTGAATGGGCAAAACTGTGGCAAATGGATTTCAATGTAGGCAAATGTGAGGTCATCCACTTTGGACCTAAAAATGATAGAACAGGGGACTTTCTAAATGGTGAAAGGCTAAAAACATTGGAGGTCCAAAGAGACTTAGGGATCCAGCTACATCGATCATTAAAATGTCATGAACAGGTACAGAAAATAAACACAATGTCTAATGGAATGCTGGCCTTTATTTCTAGAAGACTAGAATACAAGGGGGTAGAAGTTATGCTGCAGCTGTACAAAACCCTGGTTAGACCACACCTGGAGCACTGTGAGCAGTTCTGGGCACCACAACTTAGGAAGGATATATTGGCCTCAGAGGGAGTGCAGCGTAGGTTTACCAGAATGATACCCGGACTCCAAGGGTTAAGTTAAGAGGAGAGATTACACAAATTAGGGTTGTATTCCCTAGAATTTAGATGGTTAAGGGGTGATCTGATCGAAGTTTTCAAGATATTAAGGGGAACAGATAGGGTAGATAGAGAGAAACTATTTCCACTGGTTGGGGAGTCTCGGACTTGGGGGCATAGTCTATAAATTAGAGCCAGACCTTTCAGGAGTGAAATTAGGAAACACTTCTACACACAAAGGGTTTTAGAAGTTTGGAACTCTCTTCCACAAATGACAATTGTTGCTGGGAAAATTGTTAATTTTATATCTGAGATTGATAGCTTTTTGTTAACTAAAGGTATAAAGGGATATGGGCCAAAGGAGTTAGGTCGCAGATCAGCCATGATCTCATTGAATGGTGGAGCAGGCTCGAGGGGTTGAATGGCCCCCTCCTGTTCCTTTATTTATCTTTGTCGATTTTATCAATGATAACATCACAGCTGACATTGTGTGCGAAAAGGGTTGTGACATCCCAAGGATTGAATGCCTGGCATGTTAAAACTTGTTTACTCTTTTGCCTCCAGGTTTGTGTTCAAATACCATTTGCATGTAAAAGTAATGGAACCCTGTATGTTGGTTCAAGAAGGCGGCTCACCACCACCTTCTGAAGGGCAATTAGGGATGGGCAATAAATTCTTGTCTTGCCAGCAATGTCCACATTCGGAGAATGAATAAATAAAAACAAAACCCAAAGCCTGATATTTGCTGCCTTTGTTTATTTATTGCGTACAGCTGAAAAATGTCTGCCCCAAGGTGGCAGGTCTGTGGTTAAAATCGCAGCTCGAAGCGTTACAGAGCAGAATTTATTCTTGGATTCACTGTGTAATACACAACAAAATGGATTATAAGCAATGAAAGGACTTAATAAAAGTCTGGGGCAAGTTAATGGTTACCATGACAGCCTCTCACTGTAACAAGCTCCAGTGTTAATGTCGCCATCTTGAAGGAGGTTTGGTGTAGGCCTCAGACCCTGCTAGAGTCACACTGTCCAACAGATATCATTCACTCTACCTGCTACTGCACAAACGTGTGCAACCAGTTTAGTTAGAGTTTGTTAGTTAACCAGTTTGAAAATAATTACTAGCAGCAGATGTCCTTGTTAATGAGGTGACGCCACCACACCAGTGGTGCTCTGGCTGACCCTCTGCTCTGTGCTCGGTTGTTAAGTGTCTCGAGAGGACTGAAGTGCAGTTCACTGTACCAGACGGAAAGATCTGATTGCTCGTGAGAAATGAAACACTTTCCAGTGGGTTCCAATCAGTCACCAATCAAATGCGCAGAAAGTGATTACATAACTTTACCGATTTAACATCTCTGGAAAATGCAGGTTAGCCTTTCACTCCCCTTACTGGGCTTTTAGCAATGTCAAGCTAACTAGTAAAACCAACACATGCTATGATTTAGGTGCAGCAAGTGGGTCCAATGATGGGGTTCTTTCATCCGTTACAAGTTGCACTCACGGAGAAAATTAGCAAGATTTCTAATCTTGCAATTATGCTGCCAGCCATACCTGCAAAAGAAAAGACTGTCAGACACGAGAGAACATTGGCAATGACTAACAAGAGACCCCGCAAAACATTCATATTTCTTTAGTGGAATTGGCGGGCTAAGGGCATTTACCTGAAAGGATTGAACCAGGCTTGGGGTACAGTTCTAATGATGCTGGCAGGTCTCCACCAAGTGGTCGTTCACTATGGGTGAAGCAAGATAGTGACTGTGAATGGCCATATGAGCCAAACCCTACTCATGCAGGGTGTGAGGATTTTTGCTTGTTTATATCCCTTCATGGGATGTGGGCATCGCTGGCAAGGCTGGCATTTATTGCCCATTCCGAATTGCCCTTGAGAAGGTGGTGGTGAGCCGCCTTCTTGAACCCTGCACCCGTGTGGTGAAGGTGCTCCAACTGTTAGGGAGGGAGTTCCAGGATTTTGACCCAGCGACGATGCAGGAACGGCGATATACTTCCAAATCAGGATGGTGTGTGACTTAGAGGGGAACTTGGAGGTAGTGGTGTTCCCAAGCGCCTGCTGCCCTTGTCCTTCTAAGTGGTAGAGGTCGTGTTTGGGACGTGCTGTTGAAGAAGCCTTGGCGAGTTGCTGCAGTGCATCTTGTAGATGGTACACACTGCAGCCACGGTACGCCGGTGGTGGAGGGAGTGAATGTTTAAGGTGGTGGATGGGGTGCCAATCAAGCGGGCTGCTTTGTCCTGGATGGTGTCGAGTTTCTTGAGTGTTGTTGGAGCTGCACCCATCCAGGCAAGTGGAGAGTATTCCATCACACTCCTGACTTGTGCCCTGTGGATGGTGGAAAGGCTTTGGGGAGTCAGAAGGTGAGACACTCGCCGCAGAATACCTAACCTCTCATCTCATCCAAAGCTCTGCTGCCAATAACCTATCCCGTACCAAGTTCCACTCCTCCATCCCACTCACCCATCACACCCATTGCCGTTGATCTACATTGGCTTCCAGTTCTTCAGCCCCATTTCCCACCCTTCGTTCCTCAGAGTCCTCCCACTATTTGTGGCCACAGTTTCAGCCACCTTGGCCTCACATCCAGAATTTGCTCTCCAAACCCTTCTGTCTCTCCTTTTCCCTGCATAAACTTGGCTTGTATTCCCTTGAGTTTAAAAGGTTGGGAGGGATTTAATCGAGGGATATAAAATGATATCGGGATTCAATAGGGTTACAACAGTGATTACACTTTAAACAGTTCTTCATTGGCTGTAACGCGCTTTGGGCGTCTGGTGGTCATGAAAGGCGCTATAGAAATGCAAGTATTTATTTCTTTATCTTTCTATTTCCTCTCGTGGGATGTGCAGAACAAGAGGGCATAATATTAAGAGCTAGGCCATTCAGGAGTGAAATCTGGGAACATATTTAATACGTAAGGGTAATGCAAATCTGGAACTCTCTCCAAGACTGAGATTGATAGATTATTGTTGTCAGACTATCAAGGGATATGGAGCAAAGGAATTGAGATGCAGATCAGCCATGATCTAATTGAATGGAGGAAAAGGCCCGAGGGGCTGAATGGCCTAATTCTGTTCCTATGTTCCTTTCCCTTTTAAGAAACTCCTTAAAACCCTATCTAAAATCTCTGACCTGACATTCATTGTTTCCCTCAGCCCTCTGAGAAGCATTTTTGCACATTAAAGATGGTATAAAGTTGTGCGTGTCATCCCCAATAACCAACCAATAACCCATTGCGACCCTCCTTTGGGTGTAGCTGGGTTCTTTTTCCCTTGCTGCTCCCTTGGTGGGTGGGGGGGGTGACCTTCATTGGCTCCACCTCTGGAGGGGTCGGGTGTGGCGTGCCACTATTTTGTAATTTCCCACCCCTCGAGCCTCAGAGTCCTCCTACTATTGATGGCCGCACCTTTAGCCACATTGGCCCCACATTCGCTCTCCAAACCCTTTCACCCCTCCATTTCCCAGCATAAACTTAGTTTGTATTCCATTGAATTTAGAAGATTAAGGGGTGAACTAACTGAGGTATTTAAAATGATAAAGAGATTCAATAGAGTAGATAAATAGAAGCTATTTCCTCTGGTGAGTGATTCCAGAACAAGTGTGCATAATATTCAAATTAGAGTTCGGGCCATTCAGGAGTGAAATCAGGATGCACTTTTTCACACAAAGGGTAGTGGAAATCTGTAACCTTCTCCCACAAGAGGCTGTGGTTGCTGGCTCAATTGAAATTTTCAAGACTCAGTTCGATAGATTTTTGTTGTAAAAGGATATGGAGCAAAGGCAGGAAAAAGCAGTTGAGGTACAGATCAATCTCTGGAGAGGTCAGATGTGGCATGGCCCTATTCTGATAAGGGAATTAAGGGTTATGGGGAGCGGGCAGGGAAGTGGACGTGAGTCTAGGTTCGGATCAGCCATGATCCTATTGAATGGCGGAGCAGGCCCAAGGGGTCGTATGGCCGACTCCTGCTCCTACTTCTTATGTTCTTATGTTCTTATTCTGTAATATTCAACAATGCCCATTGATGTCCCATGATTCCCTTAGAGTTCAAAAATCTATCGATCTCAGTCTTGAATATGCTCAATGACTGAGCCTCCACAGCCCTCTGGGGTAGAGAATTCCAAAGATTCACCACCCTCTGAGTGAAGAAATTTCTCCTCACCTTGTCCTAAATGGCCGACCCCTTATCCTGAGACTATGCCCCCTAGTTCTAGACTTTCCAGCCAGGAGAAACAACCTCTCAGCATCTACCCTGTCAATCTTCCTCAGAATCTTATATGTTTCAATGAGATCACCTCTCATTATTCTAAACTCCAGAGAGTATAGGCCCAATCTCTCCTCATAGGACATCCCAGAAATCAATCATGTTTCTTTTGTTTTTACTTGAATCTATTGTTCACTTAACCGGCTAAGAACTGAAAGCAAGCATGGCAAGCCATAGTGTCGCGTTTAGACCTTTAGGCATTGACCAGTGAATGAGCCAATCAAGCTAGGCTTCACTCCAACAATGTTTGGGGGATGTTCAATGGAGAAAGGTGGCTAATTGTTCTAGTGCATTGTATCTGTGGCTCTTATAGACAGTTCGTAGAGCAAGGCTGCAGTGTTTGCAGACACCAACATACAGGGCTCCATTACTTCAAAAGCAAATGGTATTCGAACACAAACCTAGAGGCAAAACAGTAAACAGGTATTAACATACCAGGCATTCATTCCTTGGGGGTCTCGTACTATCCTTTTCACACACTGAATGTCATCTGTGAGGTTATCATTCATATAATCTACAAAGAAAAATAAAATGTGGTATTAAAAACAAACAGTTGGATGCTCACACCTCCTGCTCCCTCGACCCTATTCCCTCCAAACTGCTGTAGATTTCAAAATGCTGAAAGCCTGTTTGGCCCAGCGGCAAGGGCATGAAATGGTTGAACTTCGAGGCACAGAAAAGGTGCCAGTCATCAAAGTCTGCAGTTCATGGAGAACACATTGATACTGGACAATGAAAGCTTTGACTCATGATTAACTCTGAAAAGTGTGCTTTGTAACTGATTTGTATTCCCTCACTGTACCTGATGAAGGAGCAGCGCTCCGAAAGCTCGTAATTTCAAATAAAACTGTTGGACTATAACCTGGTGTTGTGCAACTTCTCAACTCTGAAAAGGACATTGACATTGAACTGTGAGGCCTTGAATCATGATTGGTTTCGATGGGAAAAATTAACATCTGGACAATGCTCTGAGTTTAACTGAAACAATGGGGGTCACGATCAACTTCCTGACATGAGTGGAAGATACACAAGTCCCGAGCAGACAATCAGCCAAAATAACAACAGAAAACGCTGGAAAAACTCAGCAGGTGAGGCAGCATCCGTGGAAAGAGAAACAGAGTTAACGTTTCAGGTCGAAGACCTTTCGTCAGAACTGGAAATAGCAGGAAATGAAATAGATTTAAGGCAAGGAAAAAGCTGGGAAAAGGGGGGAGGGGATGAAAGGACAAAAAGAGAGATTAAGAGACATTAAGAGACATTAAGAGATGATCAAGGCAAGAGGAGGTGTTAATGTGACAGGTTGAGGCTAAAAGAACTGTGAAATGCACTGGCAGAATGAAGGACAGCTGCCAGCTTCTGGGAGGGAAAACAAGTGGGCGGCAGGGGGGCAAACAAAAGGGTGGATGAAAAAATAAAATGTAAATGTGATGGGGCCGAGGTTATGATCTAAAATTGTTGAACTCGATATTGAGTCCAGAGGGCTGTAGCGTGCCTAAACGAAAGATGAGGTGCTGTTCCTCGAGCTTACACTGCGCTTCCGTGAAACAGAGTAATAGGCCGAGGACGGTGAGGTCATAGTGGGAGTGAAGCGGTGAATTAAAGTGACAGGCCACTGGGAGCTCGGGGTCCCCCTTACGGACTGAACGGAGGTGTTCTGCAAAGCGGTCACCCAATCTGCGTTTGGTCTCCCCAATGTAGAGGTGACCACATCGTGAGCAGCGAATACAGTATACTAAATTGCAGGAAGTGCAAGTAAATTGCTGTTTCACCTGGAAGGGGTGTTTGGGGCCCTGGACAGTGGGAAGAGGGGAGGTATAAGGGCATGTGTTGCATCTCCTGCGCTTGCACGGGAAGGTGCCGGGCGAAGGGGAAGGGGTGCTGGGGGTGGTAGAGGAGTGGACTAGGGTGTCGCGGAGGGAGCGGTCCCTGCGGAATGCTGAAAGGGGAGCTGAGGGGAAGATGCGTTTGGTGGTGGGATCACGCTGGAGGTGGCGGAAATGGCGGAGGATGAACCGTTGAATGTGGAGGCTGGTGGGGTGAAAGGTGAGGACAAGGGGAACTCTATCGTGGTTCTGGGAGGGAGGGGCAGGGGTGAGGGCAGAAGTGCGGGAGATGGAACGGACACGGTCGAGGGTCGTGTCGACCACGGTAGAGGGGAATCCTCGGTTGAGGAAAAAGGAAGACATGTCGGAAGCACTGGTATGGAAGGTGGCATCATCAGAGCAGATGCGGCGGAGACGGAGAAACTGGGAGAATGGAATAGAGTCCTTACAGGAGGCGGGCTGGGAGGAAGTGTAGTCCAGGTAGCTGTGGGAGTCAGTGGGCTTGGAGTGAATGTTAGTCAATAACCTATCCCCAGAGATGGAGACGGAGAAGTCGAGGAAGGGAAGGGAAGAGTCGGAGATGGACCATGTGAAGGTGAGGGAAGGGTGGAAATGGGAAGCATAGTGAATGAAATGTTCTAGTTCAGGGCGAGAGCAGGAGACGGCACCGATACAGTCATCAATGTACCGGAAAAAGAGGTGAGGGAGGGGACCCGAGTAGGTCTGGAACAAAGAGTGTTCCACATATCCCACGAAAAGGCAGGGATAGCTAGGACCCATTCGGGTACCCATAGCAACACCTTTAATTTGGAGGAAATGGGTGGAGTCAAAGGAGAAGTTCTTCAATGTGAGAACAAGTTCAGCCAGGCGGAGGAGGGTGGTGGTGGATGGGGACTGGTTGGGCCTCTGTTCAAGGAAGAAGCGGAGCGCCCTCAGGCCATCCTGGTGGGGAATGGAGGTGTAGAGGGATTGTACGTCCATAGTGAAAAGGAGGCGGTTGGGGCCGGGAAACAGGAAACTGTTAAAGTGGTGGAGGGCGTCGGAAAAGTTGGGGATGTAGGTAGGAAGAGACTGGACAAGGGGAGAAAAAATAGAATCGAGATAGGAAGAGATAAGTTCCGTGGGGCAAGAACAGGCTGAAACGATGGGTCTACCGGGGCAGTCCTGTTTGTGGATCTTGGGAAGGAGGTAGAAGCGGGGCTGTGCGGGGTTGGGGAACTATGAGGTTGGCGGCCGTGGGGGGAAGATCTCCAGAGGAGATGAGGTCAGTGCCGATCTTGGAAATGGTACTTTGATGTTCAGTAGTGGGGTCATGGTCCAGGTGGAGGTAGGAGGAGGTGTCAGAGAGTTGGCGTTCAACTTCCGCTAGGTAGAGGTCGGTTCGCCAAACAACAACAGCGCCACCCTTGTCAGCAGGTTTAATGACAATGTCAGGGTTGGATCTGAGGGAATAGAGTGTTGCAAGTTCAGAGGGCGGTTGGTTGGAGTGAGAGAGGGGAGCAGAGAAATTGAGACGGCCGATGTCATGCCGGCAGTTGGCAATGAAAAGATCTAGAGAGGGCAAGAGGCCAGAGGTAGGGGTCCAGGTAGAACGGGAATTCTGAAAGCGGGAGAAAGGGTCAGCTGTACTGGGGTAAGACTCCTGGCCATAGGAGTGGGTACGGAGGCGAAGGCGGCGGAAAAAGAGCTCAGCATCGTGCTGAGCTCGAAATTCATTGAGGTGGGGGCATAAGGGGATGAAGCTCAGACAATCAGCCAACCGCCCAAAAACAGTAATAGAAATCACATTGAATATGTGTTACAGAAAGCGGGAGAGGAGATAAGGAGTTATCTTCGATCTCACAACTCTGTACACCTCTGGTGATTGAATTATAGGTTGACGAGGTGTGAATGTCGGACAGTTCAGCAAACCGACAACCGAAACAGGTTGGGGGAGGCCCTGCATGGGGCCAGGTGACTAAAAGAACTATAAGAAGGAACCACACCACAGCTCTCTCTCACTCTCTCTCTCTCTCTCTCTCGCTCGGAAGCTAGCTCTGACTACAGCAACTGCCAGGTGTAAGAAGGAAGGGAAGACGGTCATCTCCAGCTCCCAGCCTGCAATCGACGTCGGCCACGACCGGCCGGACGGGTGATTGTAAGTTTCAGTCAAATCTCAACAGGGTTTTTGTCCGTGTTTTGTTGGTTTTAATAAACTAACAGTTTTGGGTTGAACCTAAACCTTTGTGTCGTCTACCATTTTGTTCCTGTAAAACCCAGAGTCAAAGAACCCTTGTAAGGACGAGAAAACCAAACACCTTACACTGCTGACCATCCAACTTCCTTTCCTGTCACCCATGTTAGTTGACAATGTTAATGGTTCTCTCTCCTCAGGTACTGTCCCCCTCTCCCTCAAATCTGCCATCATCACCTCTCTCCTCAAAAAGCCCAGCCTTGAGCCCTCCGTCCTTGCAAATTACCGACCCATCTCCAACCTCCCTTTCCTCTCCAAGGTTCTTAAAGGTGTTGTCGCCTCCCAAATCCGTGCCCATCTTTCCCAGATCTCCATGGGGGCGATTTTGCCAGCCCTGGGGAGGCGGGTTTGGAGGTGGGACTGCCGGGAAAGTGGCAGAATCTGGGGGCGGGTACCCATCCTGCCCCCGACCCGCCTCCGTGCCATCTTCCCAGGAGGCGGGTACCTGACCCGCGCCGGGTCCCGTCTCCTCGAGGCGGGAAGGGGTTTAGTGACAATTAACTACCTGTTAACAGGTAGTTAACAGGCAACTTTTTTTGAGAATCCCCATTTTGATCCCTGAAATGTGGTCTTCCTGACAGCTCCGAAACTCGCCAGGGTCAGCGAGGTGGGCCGTCGGTCTACGGGGGTCAGAGGGACCGATGAAACGCTGATGTCACCTGTAACCGGCTTTCCCTTAATTGGCCTGCTAAGCCCACTGGGCGGGCTTAACAAGGTCCATCAAGGGAAAATAGCGTGGGTTGGCCACAAGTCGATGGAGGAGGGACTAAAACCCGACAAGTGGATGTCCCGCCTCCAAAAGCTCCAATCAGGTTTCCGCCCCTACCACAGTTCTGAAACGGCCCTTATCAAAGTCACAAAGGACGTCCTTTGTGACTGTGACAAAGGTAAACTATCCCTCCTCGTCCTTCCTGACTTGCCTGCAGCCTTTGACACAGTTGACCACTCCATCCCTCTCCAACGCCTCTCCGCCGTCGTCCAGCTGGGTGGGACTGCACTTGCCTGGTTCCATTCTTATCTATCTAATCATAGCCAGAGAATCACCTGCAAAGCCTCTCTTCCCGCTCGAGCATAGTTACCTCTGGAGTCCCCCAAGATTCTATCCTTGGCCCCCTCCAATTAAAAACAACAACAACTTGTGTAGCACCTTTAACGTAGTAAAACGTCCCAAGGCGCAGCACAGGAGTATTATAAGACAAAGAAATTGACACCGAGCCACATAAGGAGAAAGTGAGCAGGTGACCAAAAGCTTGGCCAAAGAGGTAGGTTTTAAGGAGCGTCTTAAAGGAGGAAAGAGAGGTAGCGAGGCGGAGAGGTTTAGGGAGGGAATTCCAGAGCTTAGGGCCCAGGCAACAGAAGGCACGGTCACCAATGGTTGAGTGATTATAATCAGGGATGCTCAAGAGGGCAGAATTAGAGGAGAGCAGATATCTCGGGGGGTTGTGGGGCTGAAGGAGATTACAGAGATAGGGAGGGGCGAGGCCATGGAGGGATTTGAAAACAATAATGAGAATTTTGAAATCGAGGCGCTGCTTAACCGGGAGCCAATGTAGATCAGCGAGCACAAGGGTGATGGGTGAACGGGACTTAGGACACGGGCAGCCGAGTTTTGGATGACCTGAAGTTTACGTAGGGTAGAACGTGGGAGGCCAGCCAGGAGTGCATTGGAATGGTCAAGTCTAGAGGTAACAAAGGCATGGATGAGGGTTTCAGCAGCAGATGAGCTGAGGCAAGGGCTGAGACGGCGATGTTATGGAGGTGGAAAGAGGGGATCTTAGTTATGCCGTGGATATGTGATCGGAAGCTCATTTCAGGGTCAAATATGACACCGAGGTTGCGAACAGTGTGGATCAGCCTCAGACAGATGTTAGGGAGAGGGATGGAGTCAGTGGCGAGGGAACGGAGTTTGTGGCGGGGACCGAAAACAATGGCTTCGGTCTTCACAATATTTAATTGGAGAAAATTTCTGCTCATCTAGAACTGCAGGTCGGACAAGCAGTCTGATAATTTAGAGACCGTGGAGGGGTCAAGAGAAGTGTGGTGAGGTAGAGCTGGGTGTCATCAGTGTACATATGGAAACTGATGCTGTGTTTTCGGATGATGTCACCAAGGGGCAACATGTAGATGAGAAATACGAGGAGGCCAATGATAGATCCTTGGGGGGCACCTGAGGTAACAATGCAGGAGCGGGAAGAGAAGCCATTGCAGGTGATTCTCTGGCTACGATTAGATAGATAAGAATGGAACCAGGTGAGTGCAGTCCCACCCAGCTGGACAACGGTGGAGAGGCGTTGGAGAAGGATGGAGTGGTCAACCGTGTCAAAGGCTGCAGACAAGTCAAGAGTGACGAGGAGGGATAGTTTACCTGTCAGTCACAAAAGATGTCATTTGTAACTTTGCTGAGAGCCGTTTCGGTACTGTGGTAGGGACGGGAACCTGATTGGAGGGATTCAAACACAGCGTCGCGGGAAAGATGGGCACAGATTTGGGAGGCCATAATACTTTCAGGACTTTGGAGAGGAAAGGGAGGTTGGAGATGGGGCGGTAGTTTGCAGGACGGAGGGGTCAAAGTTTGTTTTTTGAGGAGATGAGTGATGATGGCAGATTTGAGGGAGAGGGGGACAGTACCTGAGGAGAGAGAACCATTAACAATATCAGCTAACATGGGAGCCAGAAAAGGAAGTTGGGTGGTCAGCAGTTTGGTGAGAATAGGGTCGAGGAAGCAGAAAGTGGGTCTCATGGACAAGATGAGCGCGGAGAGGTAATGAGGGGAGATCGGAGAGAAACTGGAGACAGATGTGAGTTCAGGACTAGGGAAGGGGGGAACCTTAGAGGAAGTCTGGCCTGGTGGGCTAGGAAAGGAAGGGAAGTGGCAGAGGCAGCTGAACGGATGGTCTCAATCTGAGAGACAAAGAAGTCCATGAGCTCCTCACACTTGTTGTCGGAGGTGAGGGTGGAGGAGACAGGGGAGAGGGGTTTAAGAAGATGGTTAGCAGTGGAGAATAGAAGGCGGGGTTTATCTTTGCATTCCAGGATGATTCTGGAATAGTGAGCAATTCTGGCAGACTACATGCTGCCCCTTGGCGACAATTTCTGGAAACACAACATCAGTTTCCACATGTACGCTGACGACACCCAGCTCGACCTCACCACCACCTCTCGCGACCCCGCCACTGTCTCTGATTTGTCACACTGCTTGTCCGTTATTCAATTCTGGATGAGCAGAAATTTCCTCCAACAAAATATTGGTAAGACTGAAGCCATTGTCTTTGGTCCCTGCCACAAACTCCGTTTCCTAGCCACCGACTCCAACCCTCTCCCTGGCAACCGTCTGAGGCTGAACCAGACCGTTTGCAACCTTAGTGTCGTACTTGACCCCAAGGTGAGCTTCCGACCACATATCCGCCTAAATCCACCTCCGTAACATCACCCGACTCCGCCCCTGCTTCAGCTCATCTGCTGCTGAAACCCTCATCCATGCCTTTGTTACCTCTAGACTTGACTATTCCAACGCACTCCTGGCCGGCCTCCCATCTTCCACCCTCCCTAAACTTGAGCTCATCCAATACTCTCTCTCCTCCTTTAAGATGCTCCTTGAACCATATTTCTTTGACCAAGCTTTTGGTCATCGATCTTAATATCTCTTTGTGTGGCTTGGTTACAAATTTTGTTTGATAATCGCTCCTGTGAAACGCCTTGGGACGCTTTACTACGTTAAAGGCGCTATATAAATGCGAGTTGTTGTTGATGCTCCTGAGGTGTATTCTGACAGAGTTAGAAAGGCCTAGGCTAGTAGGCCCAGATGAGGTGCCACCGAATGCACGAAACACATCTCTTTTGAAGGTGTAGAGTTTAATTATCTGCTCTCCTGTTCCCCACCGAGCACCATAGGTGTCAGCTGTGGCTCAGTGGTAGCACTCTCGCCTCTGAGTCAGAAGGTTCTGAGTTGAAGTCCAACACCAGGGAGCCCATAATCTAGGATGACTCTCCATTACAGTACTGAGGGAGTGCTGTTCCTGGCCAACATTTGACAACACTAAAACAGGACATCTGGTCATTGTCACATTGCTATTTGTGGGAGCTTGCTGTGCACCAATTAGCTGCCTGAATTTCCTACATTACAACAGCGACTACACTTCAAAATATACTTTATTGGCTTTAAAGCTCTTTGGGACGTCCTGAGGTCGTGAAAGGGGCGATATAAATCTAAGTCTTTCTTTCTTTATTGTGGGAGTTCCATCAGCACAAGAACTGCAGCAGTGTAAGGAGAAGGTCTACCACCACCTTTTCAGCTCAACAAATTCAGCCTGAGAGCAATTAATAAAAGGGATCCTAGGAGAGAATGGAAAATGACCCTTTGTTTAATGGTGTTGAATCACTCACCATTACACCTTTTGTTACATCCATTATGTGTGTTCTGAGTCTGACCATCATCACACCACCAGTAGCTGTTAATCTGAAAGAGCCCATAGTCTGTAGACGAAGAAAATCCACCTCTATTGTTGTGTTGAATTGCTCTTGTGTTATAACTGCTTTCATATTGAACCAAACACACCCCTAGAACAAAGGAGAAAAAAAAGTTACACTGCGAATGTGACTCACGTTGCACCTCACGGACAAGCTCCTCGGAGTCAGTCTGGAGCAACTTGGGCTTTGCAACCACTATCTGACACTTTTCCTTTTCTGGCCCACGGCCCCACACATTCCTGTGCTGAGGACCCATTCAGCCTCTGCTGGTGCCGTTTGCAATTGATGGGCAGTGCTGGCAGTTCAGGAAACCACTCGGCTTGAGAGGAATCCGTTCGTTATAGCGTGATAATGGAAACCAGTGTGGAGCGGAACTTGCAAGTTGTGGGAGCTCCTACAAATAGTGGAAATCTGGAACTCTCTCTCCCATAAAGCTGTTGAGGCTGGGGGGTTCAAATGAAAATTTCAAAACTGAGATTGATAGATTTTTGTTGCGTAAGGGTATTAAGGGTTCCGGAAGCAAGTCGAGTAAATGGAGTTAAGGTACTGAGGGAGCACTGCGTAGGCCCACTAGAGTAAGAAAAGGCACACAAACGACAGGCACTGAGGGATTGCACAAGGGTGATTAGTTAATAGTATTCATGTAAATATGTGTGTAATGCTTATAGATAAATTTATTAATTGTGTTTGGAATCTTTTGTGGTCTCTCATTTCAGCTTTGCGCCCAGGAGGACGCTGTGAAACGCCATGAGACAGGGATGGTATGATGGGGATGTGGTGAGCTACGGGGATCTGGGGTTTCATTCATGCGAATCGGACTCTGATGAGCCGGTCACGAACAGCCCATCCGAAAGGCCGATTGTCTGCCGCCTCCTCCCTCCCTCCTGTTCCTCTTCCTCCTCATCCTCCTCCTCCTCATCCTCCTCTCCCTTGTCCTCCTCCTGAGGTGGTCCCACAATCCCTGGTGGCAAGGGCTGCGCCCTCATGCTGGCCAAGTTGTGCAGCATGCGGCAGACCACCATGAAAAGGGACACCCGCTCATCCGAGTACTGGAGGGGCTGTGGAGGGGAGTCATGAGCCAGGTGGAGAGCGGATAGCCCTTGTCTCCGATGAGCTACCCGCAAGCTTGACGTGGTGGCTGGAAGAGTGCTGGCACACTGGTCTGGCGCAGGATCAAGGCATCATGGCTGCTGCCAGGATAGCGGGCATTGACATTGAGGATTCACTGTGTGTGGTCACACACCAACTGCACATTAAGTGAGTGGTAGCCTTTGCGGTTACGGAAGATCTCAGGACTGTTATGCGATGCCCACAAATCCACGTGGGTGCAGTCAATGGCGTCAATGGCAAAACCACATGCACGCTCGTTCTGTTTCTCTCTGGTGATTGGGAAGTCAATATAATCCCTTCTCCTGGTGTAGAGAGCCTCAGTGACCTCCCGGATGCAGCGATGGACAGCGAACTGTGAGATGTTAGATATGTCTCCTGCTGCAGACTGGAAGGATCTGCTGGCGAAGTAATTGAGGGCCACGGTGACCTTGACTGCCACTGGGAGAGTCGTGGTCGCCCTGATCTGAAGCTGGAGGTCTGCTTGCAGGATGTGGCAGAGTTCTGTGACCACCTCCTTGGTGAAGCGGAGCCCCCTAATACACTGCTCCTCGCTTAATTGAAGGTAGGAGAAGTGCTGTCGGAAGATCTTCAGAGGGTAAGGCCTCCTGTTGAGAGCCCTGATGGTCCTCCTTCTCCCTCTGCGCACATGTTCCCATCTTTCTTGCTGCCTCCGCTCCCTCCGCCATAGATCCTGGAGGACGAGGTCGACTGACAGTATAGCCCCCCATGACTTTTAGCAAGTGTTGTAGTTTGAAGCGTGTCAAAAATAATGAGGACGTTTTTTACTTGCCACAGCACTCCCTGATACCAACTAACCTTGATATAGCTAAAGAAAATTCTTGCATTTGCGGGAAGTAGCACACAGCCACTCAAACTGCAAAGCCCTGTCGGGTGCGCGTGATTGGTGATGATCCCTTTAAATATCGTCGCTGGGGCCGGCTTCCTGCTGCTGCTCACCACCTCAACCTGTTGTTGCTTTCTCCAATGACCAATGAACAAATCGAAGTTGGGAGATTGGGCGTCAAGTGAGTGTTGCACACTCACTGACGTCATCATTTCCGTGACTGCGATGTCCCCGGCGATCGAGTTTAGAGGCGGCGCTACCGGCAAGACGGATATGGCGTGCACTGCTGGAACCGGCATCAGCTGGCGATAGAGTGCTGAACGGCATTTTAGCGCCATCTCGTGGTGCTAACGGGCGGCGCTAAACACACGAATTTCTCCCCCAGTGTCTTTAACATAGAAAAAATAATCCAAGGCTCTTCACAGAGGCATTAGGAAAAACACTGACACAATGAAGGTGAGATTAGAAAGGGTGGCCAAAAGCTGTAGTCGACAAATTGGGTTTGAAGAAGGGTCTTAAAGGAGAGAAGAAGGTGAAGATGTAGGGAGGGAATTCCAGAGCATGGGGCCGAGGCAGCGGAAGGCATGGCTGCCATTGGTGGGGTAAAGGGAGGAGAGGATGCACAGAAGACTGGAGTCAGAGGAAATTGCATTCAGGGGGATGATAGGGCTGGAGGAGTTTGCAGAGATGGAGAGTGGCAAAGCCATGGAGAGATTTAAACATAATGATGAGAATTTTAAATTTGAGATAGAGAGACAACAAAATAAGAGAACGGTGGAGAAGGTTCTGGAAAGGAAGACTGGGCAACTTGAAGTCCTGGTTAATGCTAGAACCAACTATAAGAAGGTTGGGCTTGCAAAGAGAGATGGAGGAGTTCGTTCTTCGATTCAAAAGCAGGACCTCCAGGGTAGTTATCTCAAAACAACGCCTGGTGTTATGTTCTGGGCTAGCTCGGCAGATAGATTAGACATATTAAAGGGTGGCTTTACAGATGATGTAGAAGGAAGGCTTCAACATGTCTAGGTTATTTGCAGAGTTTGTAGCGCGGGAGCAAATTCTACATCCAGGGAGGGCAGATTTCCTGCTGGACATTTGCACCTTCGAGCAAGGGGTCTCTGGTAGCCATCATAGGCAGGTACCCTGCTTGCTCCATTTCTCCGTCCCTAGCCCAGGGGTGCTGAGGCTAATTATAGTGCGCCATCAGCTAGATCAGTTGAGCACAGCCCTGTGCTGAAACTAGGATCGCTTGGTCAGTGTGTCTCAGCTCACACCAAGCAGTGAGCTTAACAACTCAAACCATCGAGAGAATCTACAGACGGTGCAATTCATACTGAATATAATGTAAAAGAATCAGTGCACAAGGACAGTGCGGTTAGAGCCTGGGGAGGCGAGGACTTTCAGCTACAATCTACTAGTGCAGAGAACATGAAACTCACAGTTTGCCAGACTGTAGCCACGATATCCGTCCAATCCATGATCACGTAAAGTACGGGCAAGCTCGCATTTTCCATAGGTTTTAGAACTTGCGACTGCGAGCAGGGCGCTGAGAATGAAAAAGGTCTTCATTTTGTTGGTAATCACACAAAGTGGAGCCTGCTGTAATCTGGAAATATCCCTCGTCTTTCTCCTTTTTTGAAAAGTTCCTGAAATAAAATTATGGCACAACAAAAGAGAAATCAATTTTGTTAGATTGGACCAAGGTTACTAAACTTCTCTCACCCTCTCTAGATCTTTTCAATGGGAACTGCTGGCATGACATCGGCCGTCTCAATTTCTCTGCTCCCCTCGCTCACTCTAATCTCCCTCCCTCTGAACTTGCAGCACTCCGTTCTCGCAGATCCAACCCTAACCTTGTCATTAAACAGTGGTGTTCCCCAAGGGTCAGTGTTGGGGGCCACTGCTTTTTTTGATATATATAAATGACCTCGATATTGGAATACAGAGTAGAATTTCTAAATTTGCCAATGACGCCAAACTTGGAGGTGTAGGCAAACAGTGAGGATGATACCAATCGACTGCAACAGGACATAGAAAGGCTAGCAGAATGGGCAGACAAGTGGCAGATGGAATTTAATACAGAAAAGTGTGAGGTGATGCATTTCGGCAGAAGGTACTGGGAGAGGCAATATACACTTAATGGCACAGCTTTAAAGAGTGTGCAGGGACAGAGGGAACTGGGAGTTAATCTGCATAGGTCCCTGAAGGTGGCGGGACATATTGAGAGAGTGGTTAGCAAAGCATATGGGATCTTGGGTTTCATAAATAGAGGTATTGAGTACAAAAGTAGGGAAGTTATGCTGAACCTTTATAAAGGGCTGGTTAGGCCAAAACTGGAGTATTGCGTCCAGTTCTGGTCACCACACTTTAGGAAGGATGTGAAGGCCCTTTTGAGGGTGCAGAGGAGATTTACCAGAATGGTTCTGGGGATGGGGGATCTTAGCTACAAGGACAAGTTGGAGAAGCTGGATTTGATTTCATTAGAGCAAAGGAGGTTGAGGGATGATTTGATAGAGGTGTACAAGATTATGACGGGTTTGGATAGGTTAGACAGGAAAATGCTGTTCCCATTAGTTTCCCACATTACAACAGTGACTACACTCCAAAAATGTACTTCATTGGTTGTAAAGCGCTTTGAGACGTCCGGTGGTCGTGAAAGGCACTATATAAATGCAAGTCTTTCAAGTCTTTAGTTGATGGTACAAGGACTAGGGGACACAGATTTAAGATTTTTGGCAAGAGATACAGGGGGATGTGAGGAAAAACATTTTTACGCAGCAAGTGGTGAGGCCCTGGAACTCGCTGCCGACGGAAGTGGTGGAAGCGGAAACACTCAATGTTTTCAAGGGGAGACTGGATAGGCACTTGAGGGAAATAAACTTGCAGGGCTACGGGGATAGAACGATGATCTGGACGATGGAATTGGATGTAATATCTCCAAGTTTGCAGATGACACAAAGCTTGGTGGGAGAGTGTGCCGTGAGGAGGATGCCGAGAAACTCCAGTATGATTTGGACAGGTTGGGGGATTGGGCAGAAGCATGGCAGATGCAATATAATGTGGATAAATGCGAGGTTATCCACTTTGGTGTCAAAAACAGGAAGGCAGATTATTATCTGAATGGCAATAGATTGGGAGAAGGGGAAGTGCAACGAGACCTGGGTGTCCTCGTGCACCAATCGCTGAAGGTAAGCATGCAGGTGCAGCAGGCGGTTAAGAAGGCAAATGGTATGTTGGCCTTCGTAGCGAAAGGGTTCGAGTACAGGAACAAGGATGTCTTGCTGCAGTTGTACAGGGCCTTGGTGAGACCACATCTTGAGTATTGTGTGCAGTTTTGGTCGCCTTATCTGAGGAAGGATGTTCTTGCCATGGAGGGAGTGCAGTGAAGATTCACCAGGCCGATACCCGGGATTGCAGGAATGGCGTCTGAGGAGAGATTGGGTCGATTGGGCTTATACTCACTAGAGTTTAGAAGAATGAGAGGGGATCTCATTGAAACTTATAAAATTCTAACAGGTCTAGACAGACTAGATGCAGGAAAGATGTTCCCGATGGCCGGGGAGTCCAGAACCAGGGGTCACAGTCTAAGGATAAGGGGTAAGCCATTTAGGACTGAGATGAGGAGGAATTTCTTCACCCAGAGAGTGGTGAACCTGTGGAATTCTCAACCACAGAAGGCAGTAGAGGCCAATTCATTAAATATATTCAAGAAGGAGTTAGATATATTTCTTAAAACTAAAGGGATCAAGGGATATGGAGAGAAGGCAGGGACAGGATACTGAGTTTGGATGATCAGCCATGATCTCATTGAATGACGGAGCAGGCTCGAGGGGCTGAATGGCCTACTCCTGCTCCTGCTCCTATCTTCTATGTTTCTATGTTTCTATATACCTGCCTTTGGCCCATATCCCCTTGGTTAACAAAAAGCTATCGATCTCAGATTTAAAATTATAAATTGATCTAGCATCAATTGCCATTTGCGGAAGAGAATTCCAAACTTCTACCACCCTTTGTGTGTTGACGTGTTTCCTTACTTCACTCCTGAAAGGTCTGGCTCTAATTTTTTAGACTGTGCCCCCTAGTCCTAGATTCCCCAACCAGCAGAAATAGTTTCTCTCTATCTACCCTATCTGTTCCCCTTAATATCCTGAAAACTTCGATCAGATCGCCCCTCAACCTTCTAAATTCCAGGGAATACAACCCTAGTTTGTGTAATCTCTCCTCGTAACTTAACTGTTGAAGTCCAGAACAAAAAAAACCAGATTATCTGGTCATTATCACATTGCTGTTTTGTGGGAGCTTGCTGTGCGCAAATTGGCTGCCGTGTTTCCTACATTACAACAGTGACCGCACTTCAAAAAGTACTTCATTGGCTGTGAAGCGTTTTGAGAAGTCCGGTGGTCGTGAAAGGTGCTATATAAATGCAAGTCTTTCTTTCTTAGAGGCTTGTGTTTTAACAGACTGAATGGCATTTCCTTATCTGCTGATCGCCAACCAGTCGGGAAGTGCAGCTGTTTTGTCAGGTCAAGGATGATCTGGCGGAGGTCCCAGACAAGATAGGGAGAAAAACAAATATACAGAAAAATTGCACATTTTGTACGAGCTGAAGGCATTAAACTCCGGGAACTTACGCGAAGGTTAAAGCCAAATTTCTTCTTTACGAGAAATCAAGCTTTGCTGATGCAAAATAACCTCGTGAAATGCATTTAAAGAAATTAGAGACCAACAGGACTGAAACATGTCGTGGGCGGGAGCACAAAATGGGCGATCGCGAATCGGCAGCCCCTTTAACTCCCGGTCCCATTTTGCTTTGCATTGAACGGCCTGTTAAAAGAGCTGCCGATTCGCTGTCCCTGGTTTTTTTCCACCTCTCAATTAATTTTTTTTAAATTAGCATATTTTGATAAGGAAGGACAAGGGCCCGAAAACTGGCAGCGGCACTGCCCAGCGCTATTTGCCGGCGCCCGTTCCAAGTGGTGCAGGCAGCACGCAAAATTCGTGCGGCCTACTCATTTACATAATTGCAGTGCTGTCTCAGCGCTAAACACGCTGCTGATTGGCTTAGCGGTCAACGAGGTGGCGGGGTGGGGGGGGGCAATATCAGGTGCAGTCTACTGCCCAATAAAGTTTGGCCTCGGCTGTCTCTAGTATTTAAAGGGAAGGTGCTTTGTTGCAGAAGCACCTCATTTGTCAGGTAAAAGGAACATATGGCGCAACACCTGAGAGAAAGGGCAAATCGTTCTTCAGCTGTGGCACTGGAGGCCTTGGTTCTGGGTGTCCAGCGACGCTGGGATGTCCTACACCTGCATGGGGGCAAGAGGCCTTCAAGGTTGACCATAAGAAGGATCTGGGAGTAGATCGCTCAGTCCGTCACTGCGATGAGTGTTGTCCCCAAGGACCTGGATCCTGTGCTGCAAAAGGTTTAATGACCTCACACGGCTGGTCAATGCTGGTCAAGAAAGTGCCATGTCCCACCATCTGCACCACAAGCCTCACACACTGCTCAATGCACCACCCCCCCATCACTCACCTAACAACTATCTCTAGCTATCACCACTCATACCTCACAATCATAGCTTCACTTCACCCTCACACACTTACCACTGCTGCAACACTCACGCCCACATCTCACGCCTTGCACAGACTGCCAGCTATTCAACCATGGCAGGCACATCACCCAAACACATTGCACTACACTCACTAACATACTTCCCTTTCTCTTGCAGGCCAAGGTGGCACACAAACGGAGAGAGCAACAGCAGACAAGAGGGGGCCAAGTAAGGCTTGACAATCTGACTGACCTGGAGGAAGCAGTGCTGGACATAATTGGAGGGGCTGTGACAGAGTCTGTGGTGAGCAGAGAAGTGGAAAGCATCACTGATGATGATGGTATGCTCATACCTAATCCTTCTTCTCACATCCCACTTCCCCCTCCTGGCACAATCTCTTCTCACTTACAAGCTGCTAAAGGTGTATGCATGGATATCTTGCTTTTCCCCCTCCCCTCACCACAGCCCGACCCTTGTGCCTTTCAGCTTTCAGATACGCAAGAATTGCAAACTGGCCAGCCTGTCCCTGAAGTTGAGGAAGAGACTGATGGAGGAGAAGAAGAAGACACACCAGCCATGCATCTGACACCAGCTCAGAAAATGGCACTGCGCGTAGTTTAGAGAGTAGTATAGAGGTAGGACCTGCGCGTGATGAATCACCGGGCACGAGTGGGCTGCAGCAAGGCCACGGGGAAAGGGTAGCTCAGGTGCCAGCTCCCCGGAGGGCGAGTTTGTGCACAAGTTCTGCTCCACAGGACTCAGATGATGAACTCGATGGGGTGACCTTCAGAAGAAGGGTGATGGGCATGCACACGGAAATGCCAAGTGCAATGGCAAGCCTGCCAGAGAGCCTCTTGTCAGTGCCAAGGAGCATGAAGGAGTCCGGCTCCAACATTGCACAGGGTTTTGCGCAGAGCTTGGAGCCCAGGATTTCCAGGATGAAAACGATGGGCAACTCCATGAGAGACCTTGTGGACCCAAAGATGATGCTGAGGGTGAGGGGCGATTTTGCAGCTTCCATTGCAGCACAGACAGAAGCGAGCCAATGTCTGAGTGCTGCAGTGGAAGCTCAGACTGCTCTCCCGCAGGCTCAGCTTGCTGCCACACAAGCTCAGACTGCTGCCGTCGTCACTGGGTTTACCAGTGTGGAAAGGGGCTTGCAGGGTGTCGCAGCAGTCCAGCAATCTGTCCTCCAACAGATTACTAGGATTGCTGAGGCACCGCCCCGGGGGAGTGGCAGTGGCTCCGTGGAGCAAAAACCTACTGTCCTCTCTCAGGATGACAGCATTCGTCCTCCCACCACTGCCACTCCGCTTGCTGCTGCCTGTCAGCCAGCCAGCCCAGACTGTTACCGACCAGGCCGAGATGGTGCAGTCTAAAGCTGGGCCTTCTAGGTCCAGAGCTGCTCGAGGTCATCCTGCAAGGCCATCTGCAGTCTCCCCCACTGAAAGTCAGCAGCCTTCCACCAGCCGTGCTGCAGCCACTGAGGGAGTACTGAGAGTAGGAAAAGGCATAGAAGCACAGAAGATAGGAGCAGGAGTAGGCCATTCGGCCCCTCGAGCCTGCTCCGCCATTTAATGAGTTCTTGGCTGATCATCCCTCCCACCTAGAGAGTGCTACCCACTGAGCCACAGCTGACAATGTATGGGGGAAGGGGTTAGTGCAGAGGGTTCCTGAATGATTTTGATGAACAGAGCCCCAATTCAGCGCTGAGCACTGATGCACCGTCCAGATTATCATAGGAACATAGGAACAGGAGGAGGCCATTCAGTCCCTCGAGTCTGCTCCAACATTCAATGAGATCATGGCTGATCTGTGACCTTACTCCATATACCCGCCTTTGGCCCATATCCCTTAATAATTTTGGTTAACAGAAATCTATCAATCTCAGATTTAAAATCAATTGCCATTTGCGGAAGGGAGTTCCAAACTTATACCACCCTTTGTGTGTAGAAGTGTTTCCTAATTTCACTCCTGAAAGGCCTGGCTCTAATTTTTAGACAACCCTAGTTTGTGTAATCTCTCCTCGTAACTTAACCCCTAGAGTCAGGGTATCAGGCGACAAAGTATCTTTAAACAAATTAGAGATTGATGCTGCTGCACTCACAGTGGGCTAAATTCGATAGCCCCTGAAATTGGGTGCGGGTATTGCGATGCGCGATTAGGACGGGCCCGTTGAGTCCGATGCAGGCAGCACGTAAAGTTTGTGATCACCACTTAACCTTGGTAAACTTCATGATGCCTGCTAAGTTAAATGAAAGCAGCGTGCAGCCCGGAGCTGGAACGCACTGTCGAGTGGCTGCACGCCTCAGCAGGGGGCCCAAGTTCGTGTGAGGCTGGCACCGCTTAAAGCTAGCCTGCACCACTTAAAGCTAGCCTGCACCTCTTAAAGGGGAGGTGCTGCAGTGGAAGCGCAGACTCCTCTCCTGCAGTCTCAGGCTGCTGCCATCGTCGCTGGGAAGATTCACCAGACTGATACCTGGGATGGCAGGAATGACGTATGAAGAGAGATTGGGTCGATTAGGCATATATTCACTAGAGTTTCGAAGAATGAAAGGGGATCTCATTGAAACTTATAAAATTCTAACAGGACTAGACAGACTAGATGCAGGAAGGATGTTCCCGATGGCGGGGGAGTCCAGAACCAGATGTCACAGTCTAAGGATAAGGGGTGAGCCATTTAGGACTGAGATGAGGAGGAATTTCTTCACCCAGAGAGTGGTGAACCTGTGGAATTCTCTACCACAGAAGGCAGTTGAGACCAATTCATTAAATATATTCAAGAAGGAGATAGATATATTTCTTAAGGCTAAAGGGATCAAGGGATATGGGGAGAAAGCAGGGACAGGGTACTGAATTTGGATGATCAGCCATGATCTCATTAAATGCCGGAGCAGGCTCGAGGGGCCGAATGGCCTACTCCTGCGCCTATCTTCTATGTTTCTATGATTAAGTTACAGCGTGTGGGAGCATTTCAAATACCCACAGATTTTTCTGGCCTACGTTTTTTGGTTAGGCAATGTTTGTTCCCTCCTTTAAGAGAAATGTGGATGGGCTCCACATTTTCACTTGCACCTGATTTCCAGGAGTACACTGAATACGTCATTTCTGGGAATATTTGTTTTCTCTGCTCTGTTCCACAGTTGTGCAGCGTGACGGCTGAGCTATAAAGCTGTCCCATCGAACAGCCTTAGGTTCAGTTGAGGGAGCCGCTCTCAGGGGTATCAGTCTCAACAAGATCAGCAGTGAATCAACGTGAGAATCTGGGTTACAAATTGTGCCAAACCGGTAAGTGACTCAGAGTACGTTAACCAGAATTTATTCAAATAGTTCATTCCTTACAGTTAATAACTTAATGACATTCTCTCAATATTGCCTGTTCTAAATTTAAATTTAATGGACACCTCTTACTGGATTTTTATCACTCATCTCGGTGACTCTTCCAGAGTTTCATCATAGAATCATAGAGCGTAGAAGGAGGCCATTCGGCCCATCGCTCCTGTGCTGGCTCTTTGAAAGAGCTCTCCAATTAGCCCCACACCCCTGCTCTTTCCCCACAGCCCAGCAAATGTTTCCAGCATTTTCTGTTTTTATTTCAGATTTGCAGCATCCGCAGTATTTTGCTTTTGTGAAAGAGGTGTTTTTGATTTTGATTGGTACGTGGAAGAGAATGAATTTAAATCTCGCTCACCCACCACAGCTGTATTAATCAAACTTTGTGTAAGAGTGAATGGTTTGGAATTCTCAACGTCCGCCAAATGTACGTCCTAAAATCAGGCGCAACACCTACTGATTTCTACTGTGATATTCCCAGGACGTTGAGTGGATTAGTCATCACCAATCAGTGCCCAGATTCACATTTGAGAAATTTTAACCCCTTTGTTACTTGTCCTCATATCACATATCGTTAAATCAGTGTGAAGTTTGGTACTGAAAACAAAAAATGCTGGAAACACTCAGCAGGTCAGGCAGCATCCGTGGCGAGAGCACCAGTGTTAACGGGCTGGATTTTGCCAGCCCTGGGAAGGCGGGTTTGGAGGCGGGACTGTTGGCAAAATGGCAGAATTTGGGGGCGGGTGCTGTCCCGCACCGGGTCCCGTCTCCTTGGAGGCAGGAAGGGATTACAGCCACTTAACTGCCTGTTAACAGTGCCACATAGAAGGTTGTGAAGCAAGATGAGGGCACAAGGGATTGGGGGTAATATACTAGCACGGATAAAGGATTGGTTAACGGGCAGAAAACAGAGTAGCGGTAAACGAGTCATTTGCGGATTGGCAGGTTGTAAATAGTGGGGAGCCGCAACGATCAGTGCTTGGGCCTCAGCTATTTACAATCTATATTAATGACTTAGATGAAGGGACGAGTGCAATGTATTCAAATTTGCTGATGATACAATGCTAGGTGGAAAAGTAAGATGTGAGGAGGACGCAAAGAGCCTGCAAAGGGATGTAGACAGGTTAAGTGAACATAAGAACAGAAGAAATAGGAGCAGGATTCGGCCATCTGGCCCCTCAAGCCTGCTCCGCCATTCAACAGGATCATGGCTGATCTTCTACCTCAACTCCACTTTCCTGCACTATCAGCATATCCCTTGATTCCCTTAATATTCAAAAATCTATCGATCACTGTCTTGAATATACTCAATTTTTGAATATACTCAACAACTGAGACTCCACAGCCCTCTGGGGTAGAGATTTCCAAAGATTCACCACCCTCTGAGTGAAGAAATTTCCCCTCATCTCAGTCCTAAATGGCTGACCCCTTATTCTGAGACTGTGACCACTAGTTCTAGACTCCCCAGCCAGGGGAAACATCCTCCCTGCATCTACCCTGTCAAGCCCTGTAAGAATGTTGAATGTTTCAATGAGATCTAGAAAATATAGGCCTAGTCTATTCAATCTCTCCTCATAGGACAATCCCCCCATCCCAGGAATCAGTCTGGTGAACCTTCGTTGCACTCCCTCTATGGCAAGTATATCCTTCCTTAGGTAAGGAGACCAAAACTGTACACAATACTCTAGGTGTGGTCTCACCAGGGCCCTATATAATGGCAGTGAGTGGGCAATAAGGTGGCAGCTGATGTATAATGTGGGGAAATGTGAGGTTATTCACTTTGGTAGGAAGAATAGAAAAAGAGAATATTTTTTAAATGGTGAGAAACTAGCAGAGTGATTTGGGTGTCCTAGTACAAGAAACACAGAGAGTTAGCATGTAAGCAATTAGGAAGGTAAATGGCATGTTGGCCTTTATTGCTAGAGGGTTGGAGTACAAGAGTAAGGAAGTCTTGCTACAATTGTACAGGGCCTTGGTGAGACCATACCTGGAGTACTGTTCACAGTTTTGGTCTCCTTATCTAAGGAAGGATATACTTGCCTTAGAGGCGGTGCAACAAAAGTTCACTAGATTGATTCCTGGGATGAGAGGGCTGTCCTATGAGGAGAGATTGAGTAGATTGGGCCTATACTCTCTGGAGTTTAGAAGAATGAGAGATGATCTCATTGAAACATATAAGATTCTGAGGGGGATTGACAGGGTAGATGCTGAGAAATTGTTTCCCCTGTCTGGAGAGCCTAGAACTAGGCGGCATAGTCTCAGGATAAGGTGTCAGTCATTTAAGACTGGGATGAGGAGGACTTTCTTCACTCAGAGGGTTGTGAATCTTTGGAGTTCACTGCCCCAAAATGCTGTGGGTGCTCCGTCGTTGAGTATATTCAAGGTTGCGATAAATAGATTATTGGACTCCAGAGGAATTAAGGGATATGGGGATAGAGCAGGAAAGTGGAGTTGAGGTCGAAGATCAGCCATGATCTTATTGAATGATAAAGCAGGCTCGAGGGGCCTTGTGGCCTACTCCTGCTCCTAATTATTATGTTCTTATCTTCTTGCATGGGAAGATGCCATGGGAATGGGAGGGGTTGTTGGGGGTGATAGAGGAGTGGATCAGTTGTCCCTTTGGAATGCTGAAAGGGGAGGGAAGGGGAAGATGTGTTTGGTGGTGGGATCACGCTGGAGGTGGCAGAAATAGTGCAGGATGATCCGTTGAATGTGGAGGCTGGTGGGGTGAAAGGTGAGGACAAGGGGAATCCAATCGTGGTTTGTGGGAGGGAGAGAAAGGGGTGAGAGCAGAAGAGCGGGAAATGGAACGGACACAGTCGAAGGCCCTGTGAACCATGGTGGAGGAGAATCCTCAGTTGAGGAAAAAGAAAGACATATCGGAAGCACTGGTAAAGAAGGTGGCATTGTCGGACGAGATGCGACGGCGACGGAGAAACTGGGAGAATGGAATAGAGTCCTTACAGGAAGCTGGGTGAGAGGAAATGTAGTCCAGGTAGCTGTGGAAGTCCGTGGGCTTATAGTAGATATTGGTCATTAGCCTATCCACAGAAATGGAGACAGAGAATTGGAGGAAGGGAAGGGAAGGGTCAGAGATGAACCATGTGAAGGGGAGGGAAGGTTGGAAATTGGAAGCAAAGTGAATGAAATTTTCCAGTTCAGGGCGAGAGCAGGAAACGGCACCGATACAGTCATCAATATACCAGTAAAAGAGGTGAAGGAGGGGACCTGAGTAGGACTGTAACAAAGAATGTTTCATATATCCCACCAAAAGGCAGGCATAGCTGGGAACCGTGCGGGTTCCCATAGCAACACCTTTGATTTGGAGGAAGTGAGTGGAGTCAAAGGAGAAGTTGTTCAATGTGAGAACAAGTTCAGGCAGGCGGAGGAGGATGGGAACTGGTTGGGCCTCTGTTCAAGGAAGAAGCGGAGCGCCCTCAGGCCATCCTGGTGGGGGATGGAGGTGTAGAGGGATTGAACGTCCATAGTGAAAAGGAGATGGTTCGGGCCAGGAAACTAGAAACTGTTAAAGTGGCGGAGGGCGTCGGAAAAGTTGGGGATGTAGGTGGGAAGAGACCGGACAAGGGGAGGAAAAAATGGAGTCGAGATCGGAAAAAAATGAGTTCTGTGGGTCAACAGCAGGCTGAAATGATGGGTCTACCAGGTCAGTCCTGTTTGTGGATCCTGGGAAGGAGGTAGAAGCGGGCTGTGTGGGGTTGGGGGACAATGAGGTTGGAGGCCTTGTAGGGAAGATCTTCAGAGGAGATGAGGTCATTTGACAGCCTTAGAAATGGTGGTGGGGTCATGGTCCGGTGGTGGTGGGAAAAGGTGTTAGAGAGTTGGTGTTCAGCCTCTGCAAGGTAGATGCCGGTTCACCAAACAACAACAGTGCCACCTTTGTCAGCAGGTTTAGAGAAATAGAGTCAAAGGGCTCAATTTTCACCGGCCCGTGGAGGCGGGTTTGGAGGCGTGTGGGTTGGGAAAATAGCAGATTCGGGGGTCCCGAACCCATCCCGCCCCCAACCTGCCTCCATGCCAGTTTCCCAGGAGGCGGGTACCCGACCTGTGCTGGGACCCGCCTCCCCGAGGCGGCAAGAGGATTAATGCCAATAAACTGCCTGTTAACAGGTAGTTAACAGGCTGTTTTTTGCCTAATCCCTATTTTTAGCCCTGAAGTGTGGGCTTCCCGACAGGTCCGAACCATGCCGATTTAGTGAGGCGGACCGTCGGTCTGGAGGGCTTGGAGGGGTCGAGATGTCCGGTGTGCAGGTGAGTGATGGGTGCATGAATGCAGAGGTAAGTTTGTTTGGTGTGTGTAAAGTGTTTTAAGAACTTTTACTTACCTTAACTTTCTCCTCCAGGCTTGCACCCTTCAGTTCTTGGGAGACCCTCAGCTCACCGGCACAGAAAGCAGAATGGCCACTGAGCTGTCAAGAGCTGCAGTCTCTGCTTTCTGTGCTGGATTGATTTCTAACTGAGTCTAAGTACAGGGACTCAAGTTAGAAATCATATTGTCAGTGTTTGACAGCTTCACAGAGCTGTCAAACGCTGAAATTTCAATTGTCAAATGCTCTTGACAGATGAAATTTCAATGGCTGACGTCACCTGTATCCAGGGGACCCTTGATTGGCCTCCTAAACCCGCTGGGCGGGCTTAACAAGGTCAATCAAGGGAAAATACAGTGGGTTGGCCACAAGTCAATGGAGGCGGGACTACAACCCAAAAAGTGGGAGTCCCGCCTCCATCATGTCCCCATTGATAAAATCCAGCCCATAGAGTCATAACGGCACAGAAGGAGGCCATTCGGCTCATCGAGTCCGTGTTGGCTCTCTGCAGAGCAAGCCAGTCAGTCCCATTCCCCCGCTCTATCCCCGTAGTCCTGCAAGTTTATTTCCCTCAAGTGCCTATCCAGTCTTCCCCTGAAAACATTGAGTGTCTCCGCTTCCGCCACTTCCGTCGGCAGCGAGTTCCAGGTCATAGAACATAGAACATAGAACAGTACAGCACAGTACAGGCCCTTCGGCCCTCAATGTTGTGCCGAGCATTGTCCGAGACCAAGATCAAGCTGTCACACTCCCTATCACTCTGGTGTGCTCCATGTGCTTATCCAATAACCGCTTGAAAGTTCCTAAAGTGTCCGACTCCACTATCACAGCAGGCAGTCCATTCCACACCCCAACCACTCTCTGAGTAAAGAATCTACCTCGGACATCCCTTCTATATCTCCCCCCATGCTCCTTATAGTTATGCCCCCTTGTAACAGCTGCCTCTACCCGAGGAAATAGTCTCTGAACATCCACTCTATCTATCCCCCTCATCATCTTATAAACCTCTATTAAGTCGCCTCTCATCCTCCTCCGCTCTAAAGAGAAAAGCCCCAACTCCCTCAATCTTTCCTCATAAGACCTCCCCCCCAAACCAGGCAGCATCCTGGTAAATCTCCTTTGCACTCTTTCCAATGCTTCTACGTCCTTCCTATAGTGAGGTGACCAGAACTGCACACAATATTCCAAATGTGGTCTCACCAAGGTCCTGTACAGTTGCAGCATAACCTCACGGTTCTTAAACTCAAACCCTCTGTTAATAAACGCCAACACACCATAGGCCTTCTTTACTGCTCTATCCACTTGAGTGGCAACCTTCAGAGATCTGTGGATATGAACCCCCAGATCCCTCTGCTCCTCCACGTTCCTCAGAACCCTGCCGTTGACCCTGTAATCCTTATTCAAATTTGCCCTACCAAAATGAATCACCTCGCACTTATCAGGGTTAAATTCCATCTGCCATTTTTCGGCCCAGCTCTGCATCCTATCAATGTCTCTTTGCAGCCTACAACTGCCCTCCACCTCATCCACTACTCCACCAATCTTGGTGTCATCAGCAAATTTACTGATCCACCCTTCAGTCCCCTCCTCCAAGTCATTGATAAAAATCACAAACAGCAGAGGACCCAGCACCGACCCCTGTGGCACACCGCTGGTAACTGGTCTCCAGTCCGAAAATGTTCCATCCACCACCACCCTCTGCCTTCTATGAGATAGCCAGTTACTTATCCAATCGGCCAAATTTCCCTCTATCCCACAACTCCTTACTTTCTTCATGAGACGACCATGGGGAACCTTATCAAACGCCTTGCTAAAATCCATGTATACGACATCAACTGCTCTACCTTCATCTACACACTTAGTTACCTCCTCAAAGAATTCAATCAAATTTGTTAGGCAAGACTTACCCTTCACGAATCCGTGTTGACTATCCCTGATTAAGTTGCCCCTTTCCAAATGGTCATAAATCCTATCCCTCAGGACCTTTTCCATTAACCACCGAAGTAAGACTAACCGGCCTATAATTACCAGGGTCATTCCTATTTCCTTTCTTGAAGAGAGGAACAACATTCGCCACTCTCCAGTCCTCTGGCACCATCCCCGTGGACAGTGAGGACCCAAAGATCAAAGCCAGAGGCTCTGCAATCTCCTCCCTTGCCTCCCAAAGAATCCTAGGATATATCCCATCTGGCCCAGGGGACTTATCGACCCTCAGGTTCTTCAAAATTGCTAAAACATCTTCCCTCAGAACATCTACCACCTCCAGCCTATCCACCTTTATCACACTCTCATCCTCAAGAACATGGCCCCTCTCCTCGGTGAACACTGACGAAAAGTATTCATTCATCACCTCTCCTATCTCTTCTGACTCCATGCACAAGTTCCCACTACTGTCCTTGACCGGCCCTACCCTCACCCTGGTCATTCTTTTATTTCTCACGTAAGAGTAAAAAGCCTTGGGGTTTTTCTTGATCCGACACGCCAAGGACTTCTCATGCCCCCTCCTAGCTCTCCTAAGCTCTTTTTTTAGCTCATTCCTTGCTACCTTGTACCCCTCAATCGACCCAACTGAACCTCACCACTTGCTGCGTAAAAATGTTTTTCCTCACATCCCCCTGTATCTCTTGCCCAAAACCTTAAATCTGTGTCCCCTAGTCCTTGTACCATCAACTAAAGACTTGAAAGACTTGCATTTATATAGTGCCTTTCACGACCATCGGACGTCTCAAAGCGCTTTACAACCAATGAAGTACTTTTTTGGAGTGTAGTCACTGTTGTAATGTGGGAAACTAATGGGAACATCCTTTCCCCGTCTAGCCTATCCAAACCCATCATAATCTTATACACCTCTGTCAAATCATCCCTCAACCTCCTTTGCTCTAATGAAATCAAATCCAGCTTATCCAACTTGTCCTTGTAGCTAAGATCCCCCATCCCCGGAACCATTCTGGTAAATCTCCTCTGCACCCTCTCAAGGGCCTTCACATCCTTCCTAAAGTGTGGTGACCAGAACTGGACGCAATACTCCAGTTTTGGCCTAACCAGCCCTTTATAAAGGTTCAGCGTAACTTCTCTACTTTTGTACTCAATACCTCTATTTATGAAACCCAAGATCCCATATGCTTTGCTAACCACTCTCTCAATATGTCCCGCCACCTTCAGGGACCTATGCAGATTAACTCCCAGGCCCCTCTGTCCCTGCACACTCTTTAAAGCTGTGCCATTAAGTGTATATTGCCTCTCCCTGTACCTTCTGCCGAAATGCATCACCTCACACTTTTCTGTATTAAATTCCATCTGCCAGTTGTCTGCCCATTCTGCTAGCCTTTCTATGTCCTGTTGCAGTCGATTGGTATCATCCTTACTGTTTGCCACACCACCAAGTTTGGTGTCATCGGCAAATTTAGAAATTCTACTCTGTATTCCAATGTCCAGGTCATTTAAATATGTCAAAAAAAGCAGTGGCACCCAACACTGACCCTTGGGGAACACCACTGTTTAATGACAAGGTTAGGGTTGGATCTGCGAGAACGGAGTGCTGCAAGTTCAGAGGGAGGGAGATTAGAGTGAGCGAGGGGAGCAGAGAAATTGAGACGGCCGATGTCACGCCAGTAGTTCCCATTGAAAAGATCTAGAGAGGGTGAGAGAGGGAGTAACTGGTAAAATAGATGGGGGAGAGCCAGTAGATGTGGTGTACCTGGACTTCCAAAAGGCCTTCGATAAGGTCCCACATAAAAGATTAGCAGGGAAAATTGAAGCTCATGGGATAAAGGGGAAAGTATTGACGTGGATAGAGAACTGGCTGTCAGATAGAAAACAGAGAGTTGGAATAAACGGCTCATTTTCTGAATGGCAGGCAGTAACAAGTGGGGTACCACAGGGATCTGTCCTGGGTCCCCAGCTGTTCACAATTTACATTAATGACCTGGATCAGGGAGTCGGATGCAGCATTTCCAAATTTGCAGACGACACTAAACTAGGAGGGGGGGTGGGCTCAGAGGAGGAGACCAGGAAGCTCCAGAGCGATTTGGACAGACTGGGTGATTGGGCGGATAAATGGCAGATGCACTATAATGTGGACAAGTGCGAAGTTATCCACCTTGGGTGCAGGAACGGGAGGGCAAATTATTATTTAAATGGCAATAAATTGGGAGAGGGGGAAGTACAGAGAGACCTGGGTGTTCTTGTACACCAGTCACTGAAGGCGAGCATGCAGGTGCAACAGGCGATCAAGAAGGCAAACGGTATGCTGGCCTTCATAGCAAAAGGGTTGGAATACAGGAACAGGGATACCTTGCTGCAGCTGTACAGGGCACTGGTGAGACCACACCTCGAGTACTGTGTACAGTTTTGGTCGCCTCATCTGAGGAAAGATGTTCTTGCCATGGAGGGGGTGCAGCGGCGATTCACCAGGCTGATACCAGGAATGGCGGGATTGACCTATGAGGAGAGACTATGTAGTTTAGGGATGTACACACTGGAGTTTAGAAGATTGAGAGGGGACCTCATAGAAGTGTATAAAATTCTGACAGGTCAAGACAGACTAGATGCAGAAGGAATGTTTCCCTTGGCGGGTGAGAAACGAACTAGAGGACATAATTTAAGGATAAGGGCTAAACCATTTAGGACAGAAATGAGGGGGAATTTCTTCACTCAGAGGGTGGTGAACCTGTGGAACTCATTGCCACAGAGGGCAGTGTACGCCAGCTCATTAAATATATTTAAGAGGGAATTAGATGTATTTCTACAGGCAAAAGGGGTTAAGGGTTACGGAGAGAAGGCGGGGACGGGATACTGAATTGGAGGATCAGCCATGATCTCATTAAATGGCGGAGCAGGCTCGAAGGGCCGGATGGCCTACTCCTGCTCCTATCTTCTATGTATCTATGTATCTATGTAAGTTTAGTAACCTTGGTCCAATCTAACAAAATTGATTTCTCTTTTGTTGTGCCATAATTTTATTTCAGGAACTTTTCAAAAAAGGAGTTAGACGAGGGATATTTCCAGATTAGAGCAGGCTTCACTTTGTGTGATTACCAACAAAATGAAGACCTTTTTCATTCTCAGCGCCCTGCTCGCAGTCGCAAGTTCTAAAACCTATGGAAAATGCGAGCTTGCCCGTACTTTACGTGCTAATGGATTGGACGGATATCATGGCTACAGTCTGGCAAACTGTGAGTTTCATGTTCTCTGCACTAGTAGATTGTAGCTGAAAGTCCTCGCCTCCCCAGGCTCTGACCGCACTGTCCTTGTGTACTGATTCCTTTACATTATATTCAGTATGAATTGCACCATCTGTAGATTCTCTCGATGGTTTGAGTTGTTAAGCTCACTGCTTGGTGTGAGCTGAGACACACTGACCAAGCGATCCTAGTTTCAGCACAGGGCTGTGCTCAACTGATCTAGCTGATGGCGCACTATAATTAGCCTCAGCACCCCCGGGATTGGGGAGGGGGAGAAATGGAGCAAGCAGGCTACCTGCCTATGATGGCTAACAGAGACCCCTTGCTCGAAGGTGCAAACGTCCAGCAGGAAATCTGCCCACCCTGAATGTAGAATTTGCTCCCGCGCTACAAACTCTGCAAATAACCTAGACATGTTGAAGCCTTCCTTCTACATCATCTGTAAAGCCACCCTTTAATATGTCTAATCTATCTCCCGAGCTAGCCCAGAACATAACACCAGGCATTGTTTTGAGATAACTACCCTGGAGGTCCTGCTTTTTAATCGAAGAACGAACTCCTCCATCTCTCTTTGCAAGCCCAACCTTCTTATAGTTGGTTCTAGCATTAACCAGGACTTCAAGTTGCCCAGTCTTCCTTTCCAGAACCTTCTCCACCGTTCTCTTATTTTGTTGTCTCTCTATCTCAAATTTAAAATTCTCATCATTATGTTTAAATCTCTCCATGGCTTCGCCACTCTCCATCTCTGCAAACTCCTCCAGCGCTATCATCCCCCTGAATGTAATTTCCTCTGACTCCAGTCTTCTGTGCATCCTCTCCTCCCTTTACCCCACCAATGGCAGCCATGCCTTCCGCTGCCTCGGCCCCATGCTCTGGAATTCCCTCACTACATCTTCACCTTCTTCTCTCCTTTAAGACCCTTCTTCAAACCCAATTTGTCGACTCCAGCTTTTGGCCACCCTTTCTAATCTCACCTTCATTGTGTCAGTGTTTTTCCTGATGCCTCTGTGAAGAGCCTTGGATTATTTTTTCTATGTTAAAGACACTGGGGGAGAAATTTGTGTGTTTAGCGCCGCCCGTTAGCACCACGAGATGGCGCTAAAATGCCGTTCAGCACTCTATCGCCAGCTGATGCCGGTTCCAGCCATGCACGCCATATCCGTCTTGCCGGTAGCGCCGCCTCTAAACTCGCTCGCCGGGGACATCGCAGTTACGGAAATTATGACGTCAGTGAGTGTGCAACGCTCACTTGACGCCTAATCTCCCAACTTCGTTTTGTTCATTGGTCATTGGAGAAAGCAACAACAGGTTGAGGTGGTGAGCAGCAGCAGGAAGCCGGCCCCAGCGACGATATTTAAAGGGATCATCACCAATCACGCGCACCCGACAGGGCTTTGCAGTTTCAATGGCTGTGTGCTACTTCCCGCAAATGCAAGAATTTTCTTTAGCTTTATCAAGGTTAGTTGGTATCAGGGAGTGCTGTGGCAAGTAAAAAACATCCTCATTATTTTTGACACGCTTCAAACTACAACACTTGCTAAAAGTCATGGGGGGCTATACTGTCAGTCGACCTCGTCCTCCAGGATCTATGAGGGAGCGGAGGCAGCAAGAAAGATGGGAACATGTGCGCAGAGGGAGAAGGAGGACCATCAGGGCTCTCAACAGGAGGCCTTACCCTCTGAGGATCTTCCGACAGCACTTCTCCTACCTTCAATTAAGCAAGGAGCAGTGCAGTAGGAGGCTTCGCTTCACCAAGGGGTTGGTCACAGAACAGTGCCACATCCTGCAAGCAGACCTCCAGCCTCAGATCAGGGTGACCACGACTCTCCCAGTGGCAGTCAAGGTCACCGTGGCCCTCAATTTCTTCACCAGCAGATCCTTCCAGTCTACAGCTGGAGACATATCTAACATCTCACAGTTCGCTGTCCATCGCTGCATCCGGGAGGTCACTGAGGCTCTCTACACCAGGAGAAGGGACTATATTGGCTTCCCAATCACCAGAGAGAAACAGAACGAGCGTGCATGTGGTTTTGCCATTGACGCCATTGACTGCACCCACGTGGATTTGTGGGCATCGCATAACAGTCCTGAGATCTTCCGTAACCGCAAAGGCTACCACTCACTTAATGTGCAGTTGGTGTGTGACCACACACAGTGAATCCTCAATGTCAATGCCCGCTATCCTGGCAGCAGCCATGATGCCTTCATCCTGTGGCAGAACAGTGTGCCAGCACTCTTCCAGCCACCACGTCAAGCTTGCGGGTAGCTCATCGGAGACAAGGGCTATCCGCTCTCCACCTGGCTCATGACTCCCCTCCGCAACCCCTCCAGTACTCGGATGAGCGGGTGTCCCTTTCCATGGTGGTCTGCCGCATGCTGCACAACTTGGCCAGCATGAGGGTGCAGCCCTTGCCACCAGGGATTGTGGGACCACCTCAGGAGGAGGACAAGGGAGAGGAGGATGAGGAGGAGGAGGATGAGGAGGAAGAGGAACAGGAGGGAGGCAGGAGGCGGCAGACAATCGGCCTTTCGGATGGGCTGTTCGTGACCGGCTCATCAGAGTCCGATTTGCATGAAGGAAACCCCAGATCCCCGTAGCTCACCACATCCCCATCATACCATCCCTGTCTCATGGCGTTTCACAGCGTCCTCCTGGGCGCAAAGCTGAAATGAGAGACACCACAAAAAATTCCAAACACAATTAATAAATTTATCTATAAGCATTACACACATATTTACATGAATACTAATAACTAATCACCCTTGTGCAATCCCTTAGTGCCTGTCATTTGTGTGCCTTTTCCTACTCTAGTGCGCCTACGCAGTGCTCCCTCAGTACCTTAACTCCAGTTACTCGACTTGGTTCCGTAACCCTTAATACCCTTACGCAACAAAAATTTATCAATCTCAGTTTTGAAATTTTCATTTGAACCCCCCAGCCTCAACAGCTTTATGGGAGAGAGAGTTCTTGATTTCCACTATTTGTAGGAGCTCCCACAACTTGCAAGTTCCGCTCCACACTGGTTTACATTATCACGCTATAACGAACGGATTCCTCTCAAGCCGAGTGGTTTCCTGAACTGCCAGCACTGCCCATCAATTGCAAACGGCACCAGCAGAGGCTGAATGGGTCCTCAGCACAGGAATGTGTGGGGCCGTGGGCCAGAAAAGGAAAAGTGTCAGATAGTGGTTGCAAAGCCCAAGTCCGTGACCTGCAACGTGAGTCACATTCGCAGTGTAACTTTTTTTTCTCCTTCGTTCTAGGGGTGTGTTTGGTTCAATCTGAAAGCACTTATAACACAAGAGCAATTCAACACAACATCAACAAGACAACTGGACGTACTTGGTCTACAGACTATGGGCTCTTTCAGATTAACAGCTTCTGGTGGTGTGATGATGGTCAGACTCAGAACACACATAATGGATGTAACAAAAGGTGTAATGGTGAGTGATTCAACACATCATTAAACAAAGGGTCATTTTCCATTCTCTCCTAGGATCCCTTTTATTAATTGCTCTCAGGCTGAATTTGTTGAGCTGAAAAGGTGGTGGTAGACCTTCTCCTTACACTGCTGCAGTTCTTGTCCTGATGGAACTCCCACAATAAAGAAAGAAAGACTTACATTTATATTGCCCCTTTCACGACCTCAGGACGTCCCAAAGAGCTTCACAGCCAATAAAGTATATTTTGAAGTGTAGTCGCTGTTGTACTGTAGGAAATTCAGGCAGCTAATTGGCGCACAGCAAGCTCCCACAAATAGCAATGTGACAATGACCAGATGTCCTGTTTTAGTGTTGTCAAATGTTGGCCAGGAACAGCACTCCCTCAGTACTGCAATGGAGAGTCATCCTAGATTATGGGCTCCCTGGTGTTGGACTTCAACTCAGAACCTTCTGACTCAGAGGCGAGAGTCCTACCACTGAGCCACAGCTGACACCTATGGTGATCGGTGGGGAACAGGAGAGCAGATAATTAAACTCTACACCTTCAAAAGAGATGTGTTTCGTGCATTCGGTGGCACCTCATCTGGGCCTACTAGCCTAGGCCTTTCTAACTCTGTCAGAATACACCTCAGGAGCATCAACAACAACTCGCATTTATATAGCGCCTTTAACGTAGTAAAGCGTCCCAAGGCGTTTCACAGGAGCGATTATCAAACAAAATTTGTAACCAAGCCACACAAAGAGATATTAAGATCGATGACCAAAAGCTTGGTCAAAGAAATATGGTTCAAGGAGCATCTTAAAGGAGGAGAGAGAGTATTGGATGAGCTCAAGTTTAGGGAGGGTGGAAGATGGGAGGCCGGCCAGGAGTGCGTTGGAATAGTCAAGTCTAGAGGTAACAAAGGCATGGATGAGGGTTTCAGCAGCAGATGAGCTGAAGCAGGGGCGGAGTCGGGTGATGTTACGGAGGTGGATTTAGGCGGATATGTGGTCGGAAGCTCACCTTTGAACCAAGTACGACACTAAGGTTCCAAACGGTCTGGTTCAGCCTCAGACGGTTGCAAGGGAGAGGGTTGGAGTCGGTGGCTAGGAAACGGAGTTTGTGGCAGGGACCAAAGACAATGGCTTCAGTCTTACCAATATTTTGTTGGAGGAAATTTCTGCTCATCCAGAATTGAATATCGGACAAGCAGTGGGACAAATCAGAGACAGTGGCGGGGTCGCGAGAGGTGGTGGTGAGGTCGAGCTGGGTGTCGTCAGCGTACATGTGGAAACTGATGTTGTGTTTCCAGAAATTGTCGCCAAGGGGCAGCATGTAGTCCGCCAGAATTGCTCACTATTCCAGAATCATCCTGGAATGCAAAGGTAAACCCCGCCTTCTATTCTCTACTGCTAACCATCTTCTTAAACCCCTCTCCCCTGTCTCCTCCACCCTCACCTCTGACAACAAGTGTGCGGAGCTCATGGACTTCTTTGTCTCTCAGATTGAGACCATCCGTTCAGCTGCCTCTGCCACTTCCCTTCCTTCCCCTAGCCCACCAGGCCAGACTTCCTCTAAGGTTCCCCCCTGCCCTAGTCCTGAACTCACATCTGTCTCCAGTTTCTCTCTGATCTCCCCTCATTACCTCTCCGCGCTCATCTTGTCCATGAGACCCACTTTCTGCTGCCTCGACCCTATTCTCACCAAACTGCTGACCACCCAACTTCCTTTTCTGGCTCCCATGTTAGCTGATATCGTTAATGGTTCTCTCTCCTCAGGTACTGTCCCCCTCTCCCTCAAATCTGCCATCATTGCTCATCTCCTCAAAAAAACAACCCTTGACCCCTCCGTCCTTGCAAACTACCGCCCCATCTCCAACCTCCCTTTCCTCTCCAAAGTCCTGAAAGTATTATGGCCTCCCAAATCTGTGCCCATCTTTCCCGCGACGCTGTGTTTGAATCCCTCCAATCAGGTTCCCGTCCCTACCACAGTACCGAAACGGCTCTCAGCAAAGTTACAAATGACATCTTTTGTGACTGACAGGTAAACTATCCCTCCTCGTCACTCTTGACTTGTCTGCAGCCTTTGACACGGTTGACCACTCCATCCTTCTCCAACGCCTCTCCACCGTTGTCCAGCTGGGTGGGACTGCAATCGCCTGGTTCCATTCTTATCTATCTAATCGTAGCCAGAGAATCACCTGCAATGGCTTCTCTTCCCGCTCCTGCATTGTTACCTCTGGTGCCCCCCAAGGATCTATCATTGGCCTCCTCGTATTTCTCATCTACATGTTGCCCCTTGGTGACATCATCCGAAAACACGGCATCAGTTTCCATATGTACACTGATGACACCCAGCTCTACCTCACCACACTTCTCTTGACCCCGCCACGGTCTTTAAATTATCAGACTGCTTGTCCGACCTCCAGTTCTAGATGAGCAGAAATTTTCTCCAATTAAATATTGTGAAGACTGAAGCCGTTGTTTTTGGTCCCCCGCCAGAAACTCCGTTCCCTCGCCACTGACTCCATCCCTCTCCCTAACATCTGTCTGAGGCTGATCCACACTGTTCGCAACCTCGGTGTCATATTTGACCCTGAAATGAGCTTCCGATCACATATCCACGGCATAACTAAGATCCCCTCTTTCCACCTCCGTAACATCGCCCGTCTCCGCCCTTCCCTCAGCTCATCCGCTGCTGAAACCCTCATCCATGCCTTTGTTACCTCTAGACTTGACCATTCCAATGCACTCCTGGCTGGCCTCCCACGTTCTACCCTACGTAAACTTCAGGTCATCCAAAACTCGGCTGCCCGTGTCCTAAGTCCCGTTCACCCATCACCCCTGTGCTCGCTGATCTACATTGGCTCCCGGTTAAGCAGCGCCTCGATTTCAAAATTCTCATCCTTGTTTTCAAATCCCTCCATGGCCTCGCCCCTCCCTATGTCTGTAATCTCCTTCAGCCCCACAACCCCCCGAGATATCTGTACTCCTCTAATTCTGCCCTCTTGAGCATCCTTGATTATAATCGCTCAACCATTGGTGACCGTGCCTTCTGTTGCCTGGGCCCTAAGCTCTGGAATTCCCTCCCTAAACCTCTCCGCCTCGCTACCTCTCTTTCCTCCTTTAAGACGCTCCTTAAAACCTACCTCTTTGGCCAAGCTTTTGGTCACCTGCTCTAATTTCTCCTTATGTGGCTCGGTGTCAATTTCTTTGTCTTATAATCGCTCCTGTGAAGCACCTTGGGACATTTTACTATGTTAAAGGTGCTGCACAAGTTGTTGTTGTTGTTGTTGTTAATCGGAGGGGGCCAAGGATAGAATCTTGGGGGACTCCAGAGGTAACTATGCTCGAGCGGGAAGAGAGACTTTGCAGGTGATTCTCTGGCTACGATTAGATAGATAAGAATGGAACCAGGCAAGTGCAGTCCCACCCAGCTGGACGACGGCGGAGAAGCGTTGGAGAGGGATGGAGTGGTCAACTGTGTCAAAGGCTGCAGGCAAGTCAAGAAGGACGAGGAGGGATAGTTTACCTTTGTCACAGTCACAAAGGACGTCATTTGTGACTTTGATAAGGGCCGTTTCAGAACTGTGGTAGGGGCGGAAACCTGATTGGATTGATTCAAACATGGGGCTGGATTTTATCAATGGGGAGCTTTTGGAGGCGGGACATCCACTTGTCATGTTTTAGTCCCGCCTCCATCGACTTGTGGCAAACCCACGCTATTTTCCCTTGATGGACCTTGTTAAGCCCGCCCAGTGGGCTTAGCAGGCCAATTAAGGGAAATCCGGTTACAGGTGGCATCAGCGTTTCATCGGTCCCTCTGACCCCCGTAGACCGACGGCCCGCCTCACTGACCCTGGCGAGTTTCGGAGCTGTCGGGAAGCCCACTTTTCAGGGATCAAAATGGGGATTCTCAGAAAAAGTTGCCTGTTAACTACCTTAACTGTGTGACTTAATTGTCACTAATCCCCTTCCCGCCTCGAGGAGCCGGGACCCGGCGCGGGTCAGGTACCCGCCTCCTGGGAAGATGGCACGGAGGCGGGTCGGGGGCAGGATGGGTACCCGCCCCCGGATTCTGCCACTTTCCCGGCAGTCCCGCCTCCAAACCCGCCTCCCCAGGGCTGGCAAAATCGCCCCCATGGAGATCCGGGAAAGATGGGCACGGATTTGAGAGGCGACAACACCTTTAAGAACCTTGGAGAGGAAAGGGAGGTTGGAGATGGGTCGGTAATTTGCAAGGACGGAGGGCTTAAGGCTGTGTGTTTTGAGGAGAGAGGTGATGATGGCAGATTTGAAGGAGAGGGGGACAGTACCTGAGGAGAGAGAACCATTAACATTGTCAACTAACATGGGTGACAGGAAAGGAAGTTGAATGGTCAGCAGTGTAAGATGTTTGGTTTTCTTGTCCTTACAAGGGTTCTTTGACTCTGGGTTTTACAGGAACAAAATGGTAGACGACACAAAGGTTTAGGTTCAACCCAAAACTGTTAGTTTATTAAAACCAACAAAACACGGACAAAAACCCTGTTGAGATTTGACTGAAACTTACAGTCACCCGTCCGGCTGGTTGTTCCCGTTGTGGATTGTCAGTCTGGATCGGAGATGACCTGTCCCCGTCCTCCTTTATCTGACTGCAGCTGCCTACACAGCGCAAACCCCTTTGTAGAGCCAACTGATACTTACAATCACCCGTCCGGCTGGTCGTGGCCGACGTCAATTGCTGGCTGGGAGCTGGAGATGACCGTCTTCCCTTCCTTCTTACACCTGGCAGTTGCTGTAATCAAAGCTAGCTTCCGAGCGAGAGAGAGAGAGAGAGAGTGAGAGAGAGCTGTGGTGTGGTTCCTTCTTATAGTTCTTTTAGTCACCTGTCCCCATGCTGGGCCTCCGCCAACCAGTTTCGGTTGTCGTTTTGCTGAATTGTCCGACATTCACACCTCGTCAACCTATAATTCAATCACCGGAGGTGTACAGAGTTGTGAGATCGAAGATAACTCCTTATCTCCTCTCCCGCTTTCTGCAACACATATGCAATGTGATTTCTATTACTGTTGATGGGCGGTTGGCTGATTATCTGCTCGGGACTTGTGTGTCTTCCATTCATGTCAGGAAGTCGATCATGACCCCCATTGTTTCAGTTAAGCTCAGAGCATTGTCCAGATGTTAATTTTTCCCACACTTCTTTTTGCCTCAACCTGTCACATTAACACCTCCTCTTGCCTTGATCATCTCTTAATGTCTCTCAATGTCTCTTAAGCTCTCCTTTTGTTCTTTAATCTCCTCCCCCTTTTCCCAGCTTTATCCTTGCCTTAAACTATTTCATTTCCTGCTATTTCCAGTTCTGACGAAAGGTCTTCGACCTGAAACGTTAACCCTGTTTCTCTCTCCACGAATGCTGCCTCACCTGCTGAGTATTTCCAGCGTTTTCTGTTGTTATTTAGGCTGATTGTCTGCTCGGGACTTGTGTATCTTCCATTCATGTCAGGAAGTCGATCGTGACCCCCATTGTTTCAGTTAAACTCAGAGCATTGTCCAGATGTTCATTTTTCCCATCAAAACCAATCATGATTCAAGGCCTCACAGTTCACTGTCAATGTCCTTTTCAGAGTTAATCATGAGTCAAAGCTTTAATTGTCCAGTATCAATGTGTTCTCCACGAACTGCAGACTTTGATGACTGGCACCTTTTCTGTGCCTCGAAGTTTAACCGTTTCATGCCCTTGCCGCTGGGCCAAACAGGCTTTCAGCATTTGAAATCTACAGCAGTTTGGAGGGAATAGGGTCGAGGGAGCAGGAGGTGTGAGCATCCAACTGTTTGTTTTTAATACCACATTTTATTTGTCTTTGTAGATTTTATGAATGATAACATCGCAGATGACATTCAGTGTGTGAAAAGGATAGTACGAGACCCCCAAGGAATGAATGCCTGGTATGTTAATACCTGTTTACTGTTTTGCCTCTAGGTTTGTGTTCGAATACCATTTGCTTTTGGAAGTAATGGAGCCCTGTATGTTGGTGTCTGCAAACACTGCAGCCTTGCTCTACGAACTGTCTATAAGAGCCACAGATACAATGCACTAGAACAATTAGCCACCTTTCTCCATTGAACATCCCCCAAACATTGTTGGAGTGAAGCCTAGCTTGATTGGCTCATTCACTGGTCAATGCCTAAAGGTCTAAACGCGACACTATAGCTTGCCATGCTTGCTTTCAGTTCTTAGCCGGTTAAGTGAACAACAGATTCAAGTAAAAACAAAAGAAACATGATTGATTTCTGGGAGGTCCTATGAGGAGAGATTGGGCCTATACTCTCTGGAGTTTAGAATAATGAGAGGTGATCTCTTTGAAACATATAAGATTCTGAGGAAGATTGACAGGGTAAATGCTGAGAGGTTGTTTCTCCTGGCTGGAAAGTCTACAACTAGGGGGCATGTTCTCAGGATAAGGGGTCGGCCATTTAGGACAAGGATGAGGAGAAATTTCTTCATTCAGTGGGTGGTGTATCTTTGGAATTCCCTACCCCAGAGGGCTGTGGAGGCTCAGTCATTGAGCATATTCAAGACTGAGATCGATAGATTTTTGAACTCTAAGGGAATCATGGGACATCAATGGGCATTGTTGAATATTACAGAATAAGGACATAAGAACATAAGAAGTAGGAGCAGGAGTCGGCCATACGACCCTTCGGGCCTGCTCCGCCATTCAATAGGATCATGGCTGATCCGAACCTAGACTCACGTCCACTTCCCTGCCCGCTCCCCATAACCCTTAATTCCCTTATCAGAATAGGGCCATGCCACATCTGACCTCTCCAGAGATTGATCTGTACCTCAACTGCTTTTTCCTGCCTTTGCTCCATATCCTTTACAACAAAAATCTATCGAACTGAGTCTTGAAAATTTCAATTGAGCCAGCAACCACAGCCTCTTGTGGGAGAAGGTTACAGATTTCCACTACCCTTTGTGTGAAAAAGTGCGTCCTGATTTCACTCCTGAATGGCCCGAACTCTAATTTGAATATTATGCACACTTGTTCTGGAATCACTCACCAGAGGAAATAGCTTCTATTTATCTACTCTATTGAATCTCTTTATCATTTTAAATACCTCAGTTAGTTCACCCCTTAATCTTCTAAATTCAATGGAATACAAACTAAGTTTATGCTGGGAAATGGAGGGGTGAAAGGGTTTGGAGAGCGAATGTGGGGCCAATGTGGCTAAAGGTGCGGCCATCAATAGTAGGAGGACTCTGAGGCTCGAGGGGTGGGAAATTACAAAATAGTGGCACGCCACACCCGACCCCTCCAGAGGTGGAGCCAATGAAGTTCACCCCCTCCCCCACCCACCAAGGGAGCAGCAAGGGAAAAAGAACCCAGCTACACCCAAAGGAGGGTCGCAATGGGTTATTGGTTGGTTATTGGGGATGACACGCACAACTTTATACCATCTTTAATGTGCAAAAATGCTTCTCAGAGGGCTGAGGGAAACAATGAATGTCAGGTCAGAGATTTTAGATAGGGTTTTAAGGAGTTTCTTAAAAGGGAAAGGAACATAGGAACAGAATTAGGCCATTCAGCCCCTCAGGCCTTTTCCTCCATTCAATTAGATCATGGCTAATCTGCATCTCAATTCCTTTGCTCCATATCCCTTGATAGTCTGACAACAATAATCTATCAATCTCAGTCTTGGAGAGAGTTCCAGATTTGCATTACCCTTACGTATTAAATATGTTCCCAGATTTCACTCCTGAATGGCCTAGCTCTTAGTATTATGCCCTCTTGTTCTGCACATCCCACGAGAGGAAATAGAAAGATAAAGAAAGAAATACTTGCATTTCTATAGCGCCTTTCATGACCACCAGACGCCCAAAGCGCTTCACAACCAATGAAGAACTGTTTAAAGTGTAATCACTGTTGTAACCCTATTGAATCCCGATATCATTTTATATCCCTCGATTAAATCACTCCCCAACCTTTTAAACTCAAGGGAATACAAGCCAAGTTTATGCAGGGAGAAGGAGAGACAGAAGGGTTTGGAGAGCAAATTCTGGATGTGAGGCCAAGGTGGCTGAAACTGTGGCCACAAATAGTGGGAGAACTCTGAGGAACGAAGGGTGGCAAATGGGGCTGAAGAACTGGAAGCCAATGTAGATCAACGGCAATGGGTGTGATGGGTGAGTGGGATGGAGGAGTGGAACTTGGTATGGGATAGGATACTGGCAGCAGAGCTTTGGATGAGATGAGAGGCTGGTTATTCTGCGGCGAATGTCTCACCTTCTGACTCTCCAAAGCCTTTCCACCATCCACAGGGCACAAGTAAGGAGTGTGATGGAATACTCTCCACTTGCCTGGATGGGTGCAGCTCCAACAACACTCAAGAAACTTGACACCATCCAGGACAAAGCAGCCCGCTTGATTGGCACCCCATCCACCACCTTAAACATTTACTCCCTTCACCACCGGCGTACCGTGGCTGCAGTGTGTACCATCTACAAGATGCACTGCAGCAACTCGCCAAGGCTTCTTCAACAGCACCTCCCAAACACGACCTCTACCACTTAGAAGGACAAGGGCAGCAGACGCTTGGGAACACCACTACCTCCAATTTCCCCTCTAAGTCACACACCATCCTGATTTGGAAGTATATCGCCGTTCCTGCATCGTCGCTGGGTCAAAATCCTGGAACTCCCTCCCTAACAGTTGGAGCACCTTCACCACATGGGTGCAGCAGTTCAAGAAGGCGGCACACCGAGCACCTTCTCAAGGACAATTCGGAATGACCAATAAATGCCAGCCTTGCCAGCGATGCCCACATCCCATGAAGGGATATTAACAAGCAAAAATCCTCACACCCTGCATGAGTAGGGTTTGGCTCATATGGCCATTCACACTCACTATCTTGGTTCACCCATAGTGAACGACCACTTGGTGAAGACCTGCCAGCATCATTAGAATTGTACCCCAAGCCTGGTTCAATCCTTTCAGGTAAATGCCCTTAGCCCGCCAATTCCACTAAAGAAATATGAATGTTTTGCGGGGTCTCTTGTTAGTCATTGCCAATGTTCTCTCGTGTCTGACACTCTTTTCTTTTGCAGGTATGGCTGGCAGCATAATTGCAAGAATCTTGCTAATTTTCTCCGTGAGTGCAACTTTTAACGGATGAAAGAACCCATTCATTGGACCCGCTTGCTGCACCTAAATCATAGCATGTGTTGCTTTTACTAGTTAGTTTGACATTGCTAAAAGCCCAGTAAAGGGAGTGAAAGGCTAACCTACATTTTCCAGAGATGTTAAATCAGTAAAGTTATGTAATCAATTTCTGCAAATTTGATTGGTGAATGTTTGGAACCCACTGTCATATCTTCACCATCTTGAAGGAACTGATTTAGTCCAGTAACAGAAATGTTGCTCTCTGATGTAGACATGATCTACACCTCTTCCCATGTCAGTGTAGAGATGTAGTGCCCCCTGTGGGATTGAGAGATTCTGGCCAGGAAGGTCTCAGCTTCAGTCCTTCCATCCGTGCGACGTTAACTGTCTTGGTCAGGGCAGGTAGTACTACTGTTGGCTAATGGTAGGACTTCAGTGTCCCTGAGCTAGAGAGCCTAACAATTAGCCACACTTCCCACCGCTGTTCACCATCCAGTGATCAATGCTACCAAACTCGACATGTGTACGTTAGCGCTGGGAATTTCCATGGGGTTCTCCTCATTGGCCACCATAACTTTGGCGGAAACCCCAGATAAACCGTGTAAACAGGACTTCTGCCAATCTTCTGTCGAACGATAGAGAGAGGCCCCGTGATAATTTCTAGCCTGGCCGAGGATCGGATGAGGTTTCCCACAGTCGAATATCCTGCCACCATCCAGTGTCAATGGCCAAGCAGGAAGAATGCTCACTTGTCCCCTCACACTGGGAAACAGCCAGAGCCTGCGGCATTGACTCGAGCTCAAGTCACCACCGTCAAGAGAGGAAGGGGTATAATTGTTGGGGAGAGGGAGAGGAAACTGACTCACGTTGGGTATGAATTGTAAATCCATCTTTGTCAGCGCAATGTAGAATGTGTTTCATTTCTCACGAGCAATCAGATCTTTCCGTCTGGTACAGTGAACTGCACTTCAGTCCTCTCGAGACACTTAACAACCGAGCACAGAGCAGAGGGTCAGCCAGAGCACCACTGGTGTGGTGGCGTCACCTCATTAGCAAGGACATCTGCTGCTAGTAATTATTTTCCAACTGGTTAACTAACACAGTCTAACTAAACTGGTTGCACACGTTTGTGCAGTAGCAGGTAGAGTGAATGATATCTGTTGGACAGTGTGACTCTAGCAGGGTCTGAGGCCTACACCAAACCTCCTTCAAGATGGCGACATTAACACTGGAGCTTGTTACAGTGAGAGGCTGTCATGGTAACCATTAACTTGCCCCAGCCTTGTACTAAGTCCTTTCATTGCTTATAATCCATTTTGTTATGTATTACACAGTGAATCCAAGAATAAATTCTGCTCTGTAACGCTTTACGCTGGGATTTAAACCACAGACCTGCCACTTTGGGGCAGACATTTTTTAGCTGTACGCAATAAATAAACAAAGGCAGCAAATATCAGGCCTCGAGCGTTTCATTCTCACTTCACACACATTCCGAACCATTACATTCTCACCGAAACTGATCCTCCTACAAACAGGAATGAGATAAAGGTTTAGGAATAAATGACATATTATTACATAGTACCTCACATGTACAGTACAGAAACAGGCCATTCGGCCCAACAGGTCTATGCCGGTGTTAATGCTCTACTCGAGCCCACTTCCACCCTTATTCCTCTCACCTCACCAGCATATGCTTCCATTCCTTTCTCCCTCATGTCTTATTCTAGCTTTCCCCTAACTGCATCTATGCTAATCTTCTCAACCACTCCTTGTGGTAGTGAGTTACACATTCTAACCATTTCTGTTGAATTCCCTGTTGGATTTATTAGTGACTGTCTTATATTGATGGCCCCCTAGTTCTGGTCTCCCCCACAAGTGGAAACATCTTCTCTGCGTCTTTCCTAGCAAACCCTTTCATTATTTTAAAGTCCTCCATCAGGTCACCACTCAGCCTTCTCTTTTCTAGAGAATAGAGCCCCAGCCTGTTCAGCACTGGCCAGGACATCAGAAGAACTCCCGTACTCTTCAAATAGGTTTCTTGTAGGGCTGCCAATCCTGCAGGATTGTCCTGGAGTCTTCAGGAATTAAAGATTAATCTCCAGGACACTGCTGCGAGCAATTTGAGAAAAAAAATCACTAGTTTTTTTTTCCAAGTGGTTGTTTTGTTTTTATTTTTTTTGAGCTCTTTCATTTCTCAGTGATAAAAATTTCGGAGATAAAGGGGCGAAAAGGCTGTTTGACCAGGTGAGGGGATTGGAGACGGGAGGTCATGTGAGGATGTAACGAGCAGGATAGATAAAGGGGAACCTGTGGGATGTCCTGGACGCTTCGCGTTGCCTGGACTACCACATGTGCGTGAAGTGTCGTCAGCTGCGTCAGCTCGAGATCCATGTTTCAGAGCTTGAGCGGCAGCTGGCATCACGTGGATAGCAAGTTTCTGGAGGTGGTCACCCCGCAGCTTAAGAGTATTCATGATGCGGAGATGCCGGTGTTGGACTGGGGTGGACAAAAGTGAGAAGTCGCACAACACCAGGTTATAGTCCAACAGTTTTATTTGAAATCACAAGCTGTCGGAGCTGCTGCCCCTTCGTCAGGTGAAGTAAAGGAATACAAATCGACAAAGCATATATAGATAGAGAACAATGCATGTGTAGCGTACAATGTCAGACGACTACATTTAATCCTCCTGACTGCCTTTCGTCACACCTCGGCAGAGAAACAATCAGGTCAGCCAGGAAGGCACCACATCAAAGACATTGCAAGATACAACTGAGACAATGAGGTGGGGTCACAGGGGGTCGAATGTGTCAAATGCTGCAGTCTGTATGGAAAACCATAAACTTTAAAATTTTTACTTTTTTTTACTGGAAATCACATCTGTGAACAAGCCAACGACGACAATAAGAGTATTCAGGCAGAGAGGGAATGGGTGACCGCCAGGCAGAAGAGGAGGACCAGGCAGGTAGTGCAGGAGTCCCCAGAGTGCATCGTGCTCTCCAATCAGTATTCTGTTCTGAGTACTGGTGAGGGCAATGGTTCTGCTGGGGAGTGCAGCCAGAGACAAGTCCAAGGCACCACTGGTGACTCAGCTGCACAGGTGGGGAGGAAAAAGAGTGGAAGAGTAATAGTGGTCGGGGATTCGATAGTTCGGGGAGCAGACAGGCATTTCTGCGGCCGCAGACGTGACTCCAGGATGGTATGTTGCCTCCCTGATGCCAGGGTCAAGGATGTCACTGAGCAGCTGCAGGACACTCTGATGGGGGTGGATGAACAGCCAGAGGTCGTTGTCCATATCGGTACCAACGACATAGGCAGAAAGAGGGATGAGGTTCTGCAGGCAGAGTTTAAGGAGCTAGGAGAGAGATTAAAAAGCAGGACCTCAAAGGTCATAATCTCTGGATTACTCCCAGTGCCACGTGCTAGTGAGTACAGGAATAGGAGGATAGAACAGATGAATGCGTGGCTGGTGAGATGGTGCAGGAGGGAGGGCTTTAGATTCCTGAGACATTGGGACCATTTCTGGGGAAGGTGGGACCTGTACAAGCTGGACGGGTTACACCTCAACAGAGCCAGAACCAATATTCTCGCGGGGAGGTTTGCTAGTGCTGTTGGGGAGGGTTTAACTAGCTTGGCAGGAGGATGGGCACCAGCATATAGGATTACAAAAGAGGAATAAGGTGCATGAAAGAGTGAGTGTGTTGGATAGTACTAGAGAAGAAAGTAGGACGAGAGGCGGAGGTAGTACCATATTAGATAGGAGCAGACTAAGAAAGACTATGAAAAATTCAAAAATGGGTTGAGAATGCATGTACGTAAACGCACAAAGTGTAGTGTATGTGGTTGGTGAACTACAAGCACAATTAGCCGTGTGGCAATATGATGTTGTGGCAATAACGGAAACGTGGCTTAAAAATGGTGAGGACTGGGCACATCATATTCAAGGGTACAAGGTGTTCAGAAAAAATAAGGAAGGAAAAAGGGAAGTGGGGTGGCAGTGCTGATTAAGGAAGACATTGTAGTGTTGGAAAGGGAGGATGTTCTTGAGGGGACAAGGACAAAATCCATTTGGTTAGAGTTGAGGAGCAAAAAGGGTTTGATCACCTGACAATGCTGTTCCTCCATTCTCGAACGGAGAATGTCTTCCCACAATGACTTATGTTTTATGGGTTTACTCTTATGATTGGTAAAATTTGTTTGTTCCCAGAAAACTAGATCTTGGTTATCCGCTTTTACAGCAGTCTCTATCCGTACAGATTAAGATGGGTTTAATAGGGTCTGCCTTTTCTAAAGCATATAAACCCTTTCCTCAGTGTTATTTACGTCTGTGGGATCAAAGTCCGACATGACAGACAGTAAATATGGCAGACTATGAGCTATCAGAACCCGGAGCCAGTGATTTCTGGGTTGTCCCAGTAAATCAGCTCGCACTCCTACTCCCCCACCCGTTGCTTCCATATATGTGGGCCATAGTCTGTCGGCAAACACTGTGGGTGGTTCATTGGGCCCTGTTCGATCTCTGCCATAGCCTTGAAGGGATTCCCTGTTCCTACCCCCATCGCCTGAGCAACCCCTAATTTTAAATTCTCAAACGTCCCATTACCAATCTTCATGTCAGGTGGGAGGCTGCTAAATACTTCAGAACTAAGAGTAAATAATAATAACTTCTTCTTTTCATCCTCCTCCATTTCACTTACAGCTGCTCTTTGTTCAACTGCAATGAAATGTCCTTGGGGTTCACCTCCCATTTCTAACTTTTTAATGTCCGACGCCATGTCTTTCAAACTCCTATAATCATAATTAACATAGAATTCCCTGTCCAAGTTACCCCTCTCTCACGGTCGGGCGTCCGCTCCCGGGGCGAGATACCTCCGTTGACGTATAGGGTTCATTGGGGAAGGCGCAGTAGGAGGTGGTTTAATCTTTTTCCCAAGTATAGGTCCAAACTCCCCTTCTTCTTCAACCTCCTCCCACTCACTGACTGATGATAACCACCCAAATACAGGCTGTTCTCCTGGGGTTATAGCACACACAATTCCCCTTTGCACTGGTAGTTTTTCTTCTGACACTTTAATCTTCCTTTTACATTCCGCATGGTCCTGCTGCCCACCAAGTTTCACAACCTGTTTCTGCACCATCCTAATGGCAGCTTTCAAATCCTCATTATCCTTCTCTGCTTTTTCTGCCTGTTGTTGTTGGCTGCTAGCTTCCTCTTTCCAAACCTTACTCTCGTTCCCTTGATTCACACACTGACTTTCCAAATATTGCTCTTTATTACACCATCTCGCTTTCTCCTTCTCAAACACCTCTTTATCTTTATTACGACCTTCTCGTTCTTCCTCTAATTCCTTAAGAAGCCGGTTTACCACCGCTTCTCTATCACTGGCTTTTCCTGCCATATCCTCTATTTTCCTTTGTGACTTAATCTTTTCATGCTCATCGTTTTCAACCTTCCTTCGATAGGCTAACAACCAGACGGCTTTCATTATCCGTTGCCGACGTGTGGACCCTTGTGTCCATTGTTCGGCCTCAGAAACCAGATCATCACTGTCAATAATAACCCGTACCCACCTCTCCTGGAGAGGTAACTTCCCCGCAAAATACATTGTAACTAACTCATCCATTGTCTTGGCGGTTTTTCCACCCATTTTAATGGTCTGTAAATTTCTCGCTCAATGTCCCTCTGGTCGCCAAAATCTGTAAGACATGTGGAATTACCCCTCGCCCCGTCCAACAGGTTCTAGAGTTCAGACTTGAGACTTATGAGAAATTACACCAGACACACGGGTTCTGTCTTTAACCTTTTATTGTTCCGAAGACAGATTCAAAACCCCAACCACTATTCGAGCAGTCCACCTTCTTCTGACTGCAGTGCCGATTTTCTTTAGCCACTGTGTTTTATACAGCTTTCCTTGCATTTTGCATTATATCAATTATTCAGAGAGAGTGAAACGTTCCTTTAATGTTGGTCTGAGCTGTGGGAGCTGTCAAACGTTTACATTAACTCATCCTGTGTGGCTTATCCTTATCACAGCCCAAAATTGTTCATTCACTCCTAAAGTTTACAAAAGTGGCAGAAAACCACTTGATTAGGTTCATGAGTTACGTCGTATTCTGCATTTCAAAACTTCAAAGGTTTGACCTTTCACCTCAGAAAAGTCACCAGAGACACCATGGGTCAAAAATTCGGCCCTTGCCGGGTGAGTACGCACTGTGTACTCACCCGTACGGCCACCTGAAGTGCTGGTTTCCTGCATGCGCTGCGCATGCGCGGGAAACCGGAACTTCCGGTCTGGTGAAGGGAGCGGTTCAGAGGTGAACCGCGTGTGCGGTAGAGGCTGCGCGCACGCAGCAAACTTAGGTTTTTTTTCAGGTTTCTACGGGAGGGTAAGTATTGAAGAACCTGCGCTTTTAAAAAGGAGGCGCAGGACCCGTTTTCAACAAGGTAAGTGGTTAATTAATTATAATTTAAAAAATTTTTCAACAGGTTTATCTTTTTTAGATAATTTAAAGAAAGGTAAGTTTATTTTTAGCACTGTTAAAAAGTATTGTAATTTTTCTAAAATTAAAATTTTTGTTTGAAGTAGTTAATTTATTTAACTTATAGTTATTTTATAAATGTGATGGTTTTAAAAAAATTTATTTTAAGTTTAGCTGTTCTTTTGGGGCCGATTTCAATTCACAGATTTGACAGGTCTTCCTGTCAAATCTATGAATGAAAGATGGTCTGCTGCCATTGGCTCTCCATGGCCCACGTGATCCCAGGGGACGCATCGCACTAACTACGCCCCTGGGACACGCAAGCACTGCGCGCCGGCACTTGGAGCAGGCCCAGGAGCTGAAGTTCCCGTGGGCCCAGAGGTCAACGGAAGGCGCAGTAGGTAAGTGCGCGCGCGACCCTTACCCCCGCGGCAAGCCGGAGAGGCGGATTTCAGGGCCCATGTCTACAAGGTTTGTTTATCTAGAACATAGAACATAGAACAGTACAGCACAGTACAGGCCCTTCGGCCCTCGATGTTGTGCCGAGCATTGTCCGAGACCAAGATCAAGCTATCACACTCCCTGTCACTCTGGTGTGCTCCATGTGCTTATCCAATAACCGCTTGAAAGTTCCTAAAGTGTCCGACTCCACTATCACAGCAGGCAGTCCATTCCACACCCCAACCACTCTCTGAGTAAAGAATCTACCTCGACATCCCTTCTATATCTCCCCCCATGCACCTTATAGTTATGCCCCCTTGTAACAGCTGCCTCTACCCGAGGAAATAGTCTCTGAACATCCACTCTATCTATCCCCCTCATCATCTTATAAACCTCTATTAAGTCGCCTCTCATCCTCCTCCGCTCTAAAGAGAAAAGCCCCAACTCCCTCAATCTTTCCTCATAAGACCTCCCCCCCAAACCAGGCAGCATCCTGGTAAATCTCCTTTGCACTCTTTCCAATGCTTCCACGTCCTTCCTATAGTGAGGTGACCAGAACTGCACACAATATTCCAAATGTGGTCTCACCAAGGTCTTGTACAGTTGCAGCATAACCTCACGGTTCTTAAACTCAAACCCTCTGTTAATAAACGCCAACACACCGTAGGCCTTCTTTACTGCTCTATCCACTTGAGTGGCAACCTTCAGAGATCTGTGGATATGAACCCCCAGATCCCTCTGCTCCTCCACGTTCCTCAGAACCCTGCCGTTGACCCTGTAATCCTTATTCACATTTGCCCTACCAAAATGAATCACCTCGCACTTATCAGGGTTAAATTCCATCTGCCATTTTTCGGCCCAGCTCTGCATCCTATCAATGTCTCTTTGCAGCCTACAACTGCCCTCCACCTCATCCACTACTCCACCAATCTTGGTGTCATCAGCAAATTTACTGATCCACCCTTCAGTCCCCTCCTCCAAGTCATTGATAAAAATCACAAACAGCAGAGGACCCAGCACCGACCCCTGTGGCACACCGCTGGTAACTGGTCTCCAGTCCGAAAATGTTCCATCCACCACCACCCTCTGCCTTCTATGAGATAGCCAGTTACTTATCCAATCGGCCAAATTTCCCTCTATCCCACAACTCCTTACTTTCTTCATGAGACGACCATGGGGAACCTTATCAAACGCCTTACTAAAATCCATGTATACGACATCAACTGCTCTACCTTCATCTACACACTTAGTTACCTCCTCAAAGAATTCAATCAAATTTGTTAGGCAAGACTTACCCTTCACGAATCCGTGTTGACTATCCCTGATTAAGTTACCCCTTTCCAAATGGTCATAAATCCTATCCCTCAGGACCTTTTCCATTATCTTACCAACCACCGAAGTAAGACTAACCGGCCTATAATTACCAGGGTCATTCCTATTTCCTTTCTTGAAGAGAGGAACAACATTCGCCACTCTCCAGTCCTCTGGCACCATCCCCGTGGACAGTGAGGACCCAAAGATCAAAGCCAGAGGCTCTGCAATCTCCTCCCTTGCCTCCCAAAGAATCCTAGGATATATCCCATCTGGCCCAGGGGACTTATCGACCCTCAGGTTCTTCAAAATTGCTAAAACATCTTCCCTCAGAACATCTACCACCTCCAGCCTATCCACCTTTATCACACTCTCATCCTCAAGAACATGGCCCCTCTCCTCGGTGAACACTGACGAAAAGTATTCATTCATCACCTCTCCTATCTCTTCTGACTCCATGCACAAGTTCCCACTACTGTCCTTGACCGGCCCTACCCTCACCCTGGTCATTCTTTTATTTCTCACATAAGAGTAAAAAGCCTTGGGGTTTTTCTTGATCCGACCCGCCAAGGACTTCTCATGCCCCCTCCTAGCTCTCCTAAGCTCTTTTTTTAGCTCATTCCTTGCTACCTTGTACCCGTCAATCGACCCAACTGAACCTTGTTTTCTCATCCTTACATACGCTTCCTTTTTCCTCTTGACTAGACATTCAACCTCTTTTGTGAACCATGGTTCTCTCACTCGGCCATTTCCTCCCTGCCTGACAGGGACATACCTATCAAGGACACGCAGTAATTGCTCCATGAAAAAGCTCCACTTTTCGTTTGTGCCTTTCCCTGATAGTTTCTGTTCCCATCTTATACTCCCTAATTCTTGCCTAATCGCATCATAATTACCCCTCCCCCAATTATAAACCCTGCCCTGCCGTATGGTCCTATCCCTCTCCATTGCAATAGTGAAAGTTACCGAATTGTGGTCACTATCTCCAAAGTGCTCTCCCACATACAAATCAAACACTTGGCCCGGTTCATTACCCAGTACCAAATCCAACGTGGCCCCACCTCTTGTCGGCCTATCCACATATTGTGTCAGGAAACCCTCCTGCACACACTGTGCAAAAACTATCCCATCCGAACTGTTTGACCTATAAAGGTTCCAATCAATATTTGGAAAGTTGAAGTCACCCATGACAACTACTCTGTGACCTCCACACCTATTCATAATCTGCTTTGCAATTTCTTCCTCCACATCTTTATTACTATTTGGGGGCCTGTAGAAAACTCCTAACAACGTGACCGCTCCTTTCCTATTTCTAACTTCAGCCCATATTACCTCAGACGGCAGATCCCCCTCGAACTGCCTTTCTGCCGCTGTTAAACTATCCTTGATTAACAATGCTACTCCTCCACCTTTCTTACCAACTTCCCTACTCTTACTGAAACATCTATACCCTGGAACTTCCAACAACCATTCCTGTCCCTGTTCTAACCATGTCTCCGTAATGGCCACCACATCGTAGTCCCAAGTACCAATCCACGCTCCAAGTTCTCCTACCTTATTCCGGATGCTCCTTGCATTGAAGTAGACACACTTCAAGCCATCTTCCTGTCTGCCGGTACATTCCTGCGACCTTGATACCCTCCTCAGTACCTCCCTACACTCACCACTGGCTCCTGGACTACAGCCCTTTTTCCCATCCCCCTGACAAATTAGTTTAAACCCCCCCGAAGAGCCGTAGCAAATTTCCCTCCCAGGATATTGGTGCCCCTCTGGTTCAGGTGCAAACCGTCCTGTTTGTACAGGTCCCACCTTCCCCAGAATGTGCTCCAATTATCCACATAACTGAAACCCTCCCCACTACACCATCCCTGCAGCCACGTGTTTATCTGCACTCTCTCCCTGTTCCTCAACTCGCTAGCACGTGGCACCGGCAACAAACCAGAAATTACAACATGGTTTGTACTGGCTCTCAGCTTCCAACCTAGCTCCCTAAATTCCTGTTTTAAATCCCCGTCCCTTCTCCTACCTATGTCGTTGGTACCGATGTGTACCACGACTTGTGATTGTTCCCCCTCCCCTTTGAGAATTCTGAAAACACGGTCCGAGACGTCACGGACCCTGGCACCCGGGAGGCAACATACCATCCGTGAGTCTCTTTTGCTGCCACAGAACCTCCTATCTGTCCCTCTGACTATTGAGTCCCCAATAACTATTGCTCTCCTGCTCTCCCCCCTTCCCTTCTGAGCCACAGGGACGGACCCAGCGCCGGAGATCCAGTCACCGTGGCTTACCACTGGTAAGTCGTCCCCCTCAACAGTATTCAAAGCGGTATACCTGTTACTGAGGGGAACGACCACAGAGGATCCCTGCACTGACTGCTTCCTCCTAGCCCCTCTCACCGTCACCCATCTATCTTCATGCTTTGGAGTAATTACATCCCTGAAGCTTCTATCTATGACCTCCTCTGCCTCCCGAATGATCCGAAGTTCATCCAGCTCCAGCTCCAGTTCCCTAACACGGTTTTCGAGGAGCTGGAGATGGGTGCACTTCCCACAGGTGTAATCAGCAGGGACACCTACGGCGTCCCTCACCTCAAACATTCATCTCTGTTGTCCCTGACTACCCCCTGCAGTCACAACCATGTTTCCTGCCTTATCAGTGAAAGACTGCTTGTTACATTCACCAACTTTATTTCACTTTGAAAACCTTTTTGCCTGGCAAAGCATTCCAAGAAATATTAAAAATTAAGGGTCTGTACATACTTTCTACAGATAGCGACAGATTAAGTGAATGGGCAAAACTGTGGCAAATGGATTTCAATGTAGGCAAATGTGAGGTCATCCACTTTGGACCTAAAAAGGATAGAACAAGGGACTTTCTAAATGGTGAAAGGCTAAAAACATTGGAGGTCCAAAGAAACTTCGGGATCCAGGTACATAGATCATTAAAATGCCATGAACAGGTACAGAAAATAAACAAAATGGCTAATGGAATGCTGGCCTTTATATCTAGAGGACTAGAATACAAGGGGGTATAAGTTATGCTGCAGCTGTACAAAACCCCGGTTAGACCACACCTGGAGCACTGTGAGCAGTTCTGGGCACCACACCTTAGGAAGGATATATTGGTCTTGGAGGGAGTGCAGCGTAGGTTTACCAGAATGATACCCGGACTTCAAGGGTTAAGTTACGAGGAGAGATTACACAAATTAGGGTTGTTTCACTAGAATTTAGATGGTTAAGGGGTGATCTGATCGAAGTTTTCAAGATATTAAGGGGAACAGATAGGGTAGATAGAGAGAAACTATTTCTGCTGGTTGGGGATTCTAGGACTAGGGGGCATAGTCTAAAAATTAGAGTCAGACCTTTCAGGAGTGAAATTAGGAAACACTTCTACACACAAAGGGTGGTAGAAGTTTGGAACTCTCTTCCGCAAACGACAATTGTTCCGGGTCAATTGTTAATTTTATATCTGAGATTGATAGCTTTTTGTTAACTAAAGGTATAAAGGGATATGGGGCAAAGGAGTTAGGTCGCAGATCAGCCATGATCTCATTGAATGGTGGAGCAGGCTCGAGGGGCTGAATGGCCTCCTCCTGTTCCTTTATTTATCTTTGTCGATTTTATCAATGATAATATCACAGCTGACATTGTGTGCGAAAAGGGTTGTGTCATCCCAAGGAATGAATGCCTGGCATGTTAAAACTTGTTTACTCTTTTGCCTCCAGGTTTGTGTTCAAATACCATTTGCATGTAAAAGTAATGGAACCCTGTATGTAGGTTCAAGAAGGCGGCTCACCACCACCTTCTGAAGGGCAATTAGGGATGGGCAATAAATTCTTGTCTTGCCAGCGATGTCCACATTCGGAGAATGAATAAATAAAAACTAAACCCAAAGCCTGATATTTGCTGCCTTTGTTTATTTATTGCGTACAGCTGAAAAATGTCTGCCCAAAGGTGGCAGGTCTGTGGTTTAAATCGCAGCTCGAAGCGTTACAGAGCAGAATTTATTCTTGAATTCACTGTGTAATACACAACAAAATGGATTATAAGCAATGAAAGGACTTAATTAAAGGCTGGGGCAAGTTAATGATTACCATGACAGCCTCTCACTGTAACCAGCTCCAGTGTTAATGTCGCCATCTTGAAGGAGGTTTGGTGTAGGCCTCAGACCCTGCTAGAGTCACACTGTCCAACAGATGTCATTCACTCTACCTGCTACTGCACAAACGTGTGCAACCAGTTTAGTTAGACTTTGTTAGTTAACCAGTTTGAAAATAATTACTAGCAGCAGATGTCCTTGTTACTGAGGTGACGCCACCACACCAGTGGTGCTCTGGCTGACCCTCTGCTCTGTTCTCGGTTGTTAAGTGTCTCGAGAGGACTGAAGTGCAGTTCACTGTACCAGACGGAAAGATCTGATTGCTCGTGAGAAATGAAACACATTCTACATTGCGCTGACAAAGATGGATTTACAATTCATACCCAACGTGAGTCAGTTTCCTCTCCCTCTCCCCAACAATTATACCCCTTCCTCTCTTGACGGTGGTGACTTGAGCTCGAGTCAATGCCGCAGGCTCTGGCTGTTTCCCAGTGTGAGGGGACAAGTGAACATTCTTTATGCTTGGCCATTGACACTGGATGGTGGCAGGATATTCGACTGTGGGAAACCTCATCCGATCCTCGGCTAGGCTAGAAATTATCACGGGGCCTCTCTCTATCGTTCGACAGAAGATTGGCAGAAGTTCTGTCTACACGGTTTATCTGGGGTTTCCGCCAAAGTTATGGTGGCCAATGAGGAGAACCCCATGGAAATTCCCAGCACTAACGTACACATGTCGAGTTTGGTAGCATTGATCACTGGATGGTGAACAGGGTGGGAAGTGTGGCTAATTGTTAGGCTCTCTCGCTCAGGGACACTGAAGTCCTACCATTAGCCAACAGTAGTACTACCTGCCGTGACCAAGACAGTTAACGTCACACTGATGGAAGGACTGAAGCTGAGACCTTCCTGGCCAGAATCTCTCAATCCCACACGGGGCACTACATCTCCACACTGATATGGGAAGACGTGTAGATCATGTCTACATCAGAGAGCAACATTTCTGTTACTGGACTAAATCAGTTCCTTCAAGATGGTGAATATATGACAGTGGGTTCCAATCATTCACCAATCAAAAGCGCAGAAAGTGATTACATAACTTTACCGATTTAACATCTCTGGAAAATGCACCTTAGCCTTTCACTCCCCTTACTGGGCTTTTAGCAATGTCAAGCTAACTAGTAAAAGCAACACATGCTATGATTTAGGTGCAGCAAGTGGGTCCAATGATGGGGTTCTTTCATCCGTTACAAGTTGCACTCACGGAGAAAATCAGCAAGATTTCTGCTCTTGCATTTTTTCATCAAGCCATACCTGCAAAAGAAAAGAGTGTCAGACACGAGAGAACATTGGCAATGACTAACAAGAGACCCCGCAAAACATTCATATTTCTTTAGTGGAATTGGCGGGCTAAGGGCATTTACCTGAAAGGATTGAACCAGGCTTGGGGTACAGATCTAATGATGCTGGCAGGTCTCCACCAAGTGGTCGTTCACTATGGGTGAAACAAGTTAGTGAGTGTGAATGGCCATATGAGCCAAAACCTACTCATGCTGGGTGTGAGGATTTTTGCTTGTTTATATCCCTTCATGGGATGTGGGCATCGCTGGCAAGGCTGGCATTTATTGGCCATTCCGAATTGCCCTTGAGAAGGTGCTCGGTGAGCCGCCTTCTTGAACCACTGCACCCGTGTGGTGAAGGTGCTCCAACTGTTAGGGAGGGAGTTCCAGGATTTTAACCCAGCGACGATGCAGGAACGGCGATATACTTCCAAATCAGGATGGTGTGTGACTTAGAGGGGAACTTGGAGGTAGTGGTGTTCCCAATCGCCTCCTGCCCTTGTCCTTCTAAGTGGTAGAGGTCGTGTTTGGAACGTGCTGTAGAAGAAGCCTTGGCGTGTTGCTGCAGTGTATCTTGTAGATGGTACACACTGCAGCCACGGTACGCCGGTGGTGGAGGGAGTGAATGCTTAAGGTGGTGGATGGGGTGCCAATCAAGCGGGCTGCTTTGTCCTGGATGGTGTTGAGTTTCTTGAGTGTTGTTGGAGCTGCACCCATCCAGGCAAGTGGAGAATATTCCATCACACTCCTGACTTGTGCCCTGTGGATGGTGGAAAGGCTTTGGGGAGTCAGAAGGTGAGACACTCGCCGCAGAATATCCAGCCTCTCATCTCATCCAAAGCTCTGCTGCCAATATCCTATCCCGTACCAAGTTCCACTCCTCCATCCCACTCACCCGTCACACCCATTGCCGTTGATCTACATTGGCATCCAGTTCTTCAGCCCCATTTCCCACCCTTCGTTCCTCAGAGTCCTCCCACTATTTGTGGCCACAGTTTCAGCCACCTTGGCCTCACATCCAGAATTTGCTCTCCAAACCCTTCTGTCTCTCCTTTTCCCTGCATAAACTTGGCTTGTATTCCCTTGAGTTTAAAAGGTTGGGGAGTGATTTAATCGAGGGATATAAAATGATATCGGGATTCAATAGGGTTACAACAGTGATTGCACTTTAAACAGTTCTTCATTGGCTGTAACGCGCTTTGGGCGTCTGGTGGTCATGAAAGGCGCTATAGAAATGCAAGTATTTCTTTCTTTATCTTTCTATTTCCTCTCGTGGGATGTGCAGAACAAGAGGGCATAATATTAAGAGCTAGGCCATTCAGGAGTGAAATCTGGGAGCATATTTAATACGTAAGGGTAATGCAAATCTGGAACTCTCTCCAAGACTGAGATTGATAGATTATTGTTGTCAGACTATCAAGGGATATGGAGCAAAGGAATTGAGATGCAGATCAGCCATGATCTAATTGAATGGCGGAAAAGGCCCGAGGGGCTGAATGGCCTAATTCTGTTCCTATGTTCCTTTCCCTTTTAAGAAACTCCTTAAAACCCTATCTAAAATCTCTGACCTGACATTCATTGTTTCCCTCAGCCCTCTGAGAAGCATTTTTGCACATTAAAGATGGTGTAAAGTTGTGCGTGTCATCCCTGTAGAATTCGCAATATATCGCGATTTTATAAATAAGGAGAAAACACAGAGTTTCGTTCAAACAGCTTTTATTTCAGCAGAATGCTGTCAGGTTTTTCAAAGTGGACACAAGCAGCCTGTAAAATGGCCGCCGCACCTCGTGACGGAACATTCTAGACTTTTCGACAGGCAGACAAGATGGCGCTCCAATAAACATTTGTGCAAGATCGATTAAGATTCAGCACATTGAAGATAATACACGAGACATTATGGGTTTGCAGTATACACATAAATACTGAAATCGGTCTCCCAGGTACGAATGAAAGCTATTGTACCAAGTAATCAAGGGCCCATCCAAAGACATTAATATGTAAAACCCCAACGACTCTACGATGAGAGAGCCGTTAGCGGGTAGTTATACAAGACACTTGGAAGCCCCAAAACCCCTCCAGGGAGAACACCGACCGATTTAACAATGGGAGAAATATTAACAGGTACTCAGGCATTTACAAGTAGCCCCGAAACCCATTAAAAACGGAGATCACCTATACAAGACATTTGAGCGCCAAACCCAAACAAAAGAAAAGGCATTAAGGTTGGGCGGGAAACGGAAGATTTTGTACTATAATTACAAGCTCCAACCGTCCATCTTTCTCTTATCCGATTGACTCGTATCCTCGTGGCTGCTCCTGTGTTTTGACTCGCCGTCTTGTTCCTGCTTGCTTAGTGTCTCTTTTAAAAAGACTGTTGAACTTTGTGATCCGTTCGGATCTACCTCGTGTCGTGTAACGAAGACCTATGTTGGTAACTGGCATCGGAACCAAAGGCCCGAGAAGAGATGAGATGAGATGAGAAGAGAGGAAGACCATACTTATCGCCACGGTCAGTAAGCCCCGACCGCGCCTGTAGGTCGAATAGCCATTTTTCCTTGCCAGGAACACTTCTTTGAACTTTGAAGAACGGACCCCGGAAGATTCTCCGTGAAGATATTGACTGGTCTGTGAAACCCATCAGGGCAGTGTCTCATGACGGACACCGAGAGAATATTCTCGTAAGTGTTGACTGATATGTTAAACCAACCAACACAGATCTTCATCACAGCAGACGTTCCAGCCTGCTAGCCGGAGCAGAAGCAAGTAAACAAGTAGGGCCAGGAGACCCCCTGATCGACACGTGGGTGCTGCGGTGAAAACATCCGATCAGCTATTCGGAATTTCTCCGAGTTATCACGAGTGGTGAGCATGAGTCTCGAATCCTACGAATCCAGCTAGGACAGATATTGATAGGGGAGGGTTTAAGTATTAAGGATACTTGTAATGTGTGCCCCTATTTACAGTGTGTCGTTCGTTCCTCGTTTCCCTAGAATTAGCTACATAACTGTGTGTAAGATTGTACTGTCATTAATCTGTGCTTATGACATGTATTTCGTAATCTTAAATATCATGCAATAAAGATTTTTCCATTTCGTACCATCCAACCGAGTCTACATGAGTTTCATCTCCATTACTGCTCTCGCATCTAAGTCCAGTGTCTAGAACCGTAAGGGCGAGTGATTCGAACCACTCACAGGTGTGTCTAGTGTTCCCAGACTGGCTGGAGACCAGACCAGGCAACAAGGCCTAAACCCACACTGACATACAGGCTGCACAGAGCCGCGCGAATCTCACAGGCTGAGAGACACGCACGCAAACCCTTACAGAAAATGGCGACCGCGGCAGGACACTGGCAGCGAGAGGGTAGTGTGTTAGACTTTGGTATGACTGTACGAAATGTTATGCAGGAAAAGATAGCAGATTATGTGTTCGGAAAGGTTAATCTAACTAAGAAATGGATAAGTGAATTGTTAGCGGATAAAAGTCCACTAGAGGCAGCCGAAAGGTGGACAGATAGTAAAGAACATAAAAAGACACTCGAGAAAGCAGTCTGGCTAATGTGTTACAAAAGGCAGGTCCAGATTTCAAACCAGACCATTACAGCGCTAACAGCTCGAATCAGTCATTTAGAGGGAGAAATGGATGAGAAGGTCTCTGGAGGGGAATTGCTCATTAGGAATTTAAGTGCGCTGCACCAAGAACGCCAGGAAATCACCAGTCACCATAAAACAAGGATAGATTACCTCGAGTGCCAGGTCACTGAGGCAAAGTTAAATGAGGGCAGGTTAAAGGAACGATGTGCCCGCCAAGCTGCCCAGATAAGAACTCAGGAAGAGAGCTTGACGGGGGTTAGGGCGGCATATAAGTTGGCCCTTGAGGATAAATTTCAGGGAGCCGATCATAGCGCCTGCCAAAAAGAGATAGAGCACCTCAAAAGGGCCGTGAACAAAGCGCACGGCATGGTGTGCCTTATCAGTCCGTCAGCACACCAGCCGCTAGTAAAAGAGGAGTTTCAGAAGTCCCCACCAAGTAAAGCAGAGGAAGTTTTAGCCATTGCGCCCTCCGCGCCACCCAGCTATTCGGAAACCTGGGTAAGGGAGGAAGCAATGGAAGAAACGAAAGAGCCCATTGAGAAAGAAGTGGAAAAGGGACCGTTGTATCCAGTAACGGGTATAAAAAGGGGCCCAAACAGAAACGGTGGGGAGGAACCAGGGGATCTCCTCGGCCAGCTTGTGTTGCCTCACAGCTCACACCAGCTGAGAGTTATGATAAATCACGTACGGAAGCTGACCGAGTCAGACGACCCTTCCGTACATTTCAGAGAAGTTGAGCAAACCGCAGCCATTAACGGCTGCGATGATGGGGAAACAGCAAAAATGCTGTTGTTTTCGTTAGGCAGTTCAATCCTTCAGTGTCTCTCGGGCGAGAGCAAGAGGGGAACCAAGACTTATGAAGCATTAAAGAATGAGGTCCTGGAAGTGTTGGGGGCGGACGATGAAGGTCCGTTTGCTAGAGTGGGACAGACAGTGCAGATGGAGGGAGAGCCCCCGAAGGTTTTTGCCGACAGGCTGTGGCCAGTATATCAGCGCAGCTGTCTAGGTGCGCCAGAGCGCGACGATGTGGAGGGCGCCGGTTTAGCTCATTGGCTTAGGTGCATAATAGCCAACAGTTTACCAGCCGTCAGAGAGCAGGCAAAAGCATGGTTTGATCCCAATGACCCCAACATTACGGAAGAGTCGGTCTTGAATCGACTCACGTTAGGATATCGCAATATAAGGGGTATGGGAACACGTCCCCTTAAGGGAAAAGTACATGAGGTACGACCCGCAGCCCCGTATCAAAGGGAGTGGCATCAGGAGGGTAATCGCGCCCCACAGGCAAGTCATGCTTGTTACGGGTGTGGGAAGACAGGGCACTGGCGCAAGCATTGCAGGAACCCTTGGAAGGATTCCAAGGATAAAAATCCCGCAGACCGAGCCCAGACGCCTGTCCCTGCTAGGGAAGCTGGTGCACCCACCCCTCCTGACGACCTCGAAGTAGTGTTGGGAGCCATGCGCAGTTTATTGAGTGCACATGGAAAGGTGGCGGTTGCAACCGGCCCCGTAGGTGCCGCAGGACCGTCTAATAGAGCCCCATGACTAGAACCCGCGCAGCCCGTCTACCTGTGTCCGCTCAGCTATGATGCGTGGAAGCGACCTTTGGTGGAGATGGAGGTAGAGAAACAGAAGGGTAGTTATTTGTTGGACACGGGAGCTTCTTGCACCATAATCCATACAGATAGCCCTTTTGACTCGCCGCTATCTACCAAGGTCCCATTCACGTTAGCGGGGTTCACGGGAAAAGAACAGGCTGGCGCGTTCTCCCTTCCGCTATCCATTCGTTTGGGAGCACTTCACCTTAAGTGGAAGTGCATACTGATGGAATGGCAGGAGGGGGGTGGAAGAGGTATCCTCGGGTCCGATCTCCTATCAGGGCACGGGATCCTCGTGGACCTCAGAAATCACTGTCTCTGGGGGGCTAAGAGTGAAAAAGGCGAGGTAGTAGTGATTCCGGGGGAGGAAGAAACAGGGGTCCTGTGTACCGTGCAGCCATCCGGAGGCTACGACCTCGGGCTTATGGTCACAGGTGTCCCAACGGACATGCAAACGTACGTGTCAGATAATATGCACGCGTTTGCAACCCACAAGCACGATTGTGGGAGGGTTACCGGGTTTGAGGTCAGCGTAGATGGGGACCCCATGACCCGGCCCCAAAAACAGTATAACTTCCCCAAAGAAGCAGAACCCGATATGGAGACAGCAATGTCCTCTTTGGTGCAGCAGGGCGTGTTGAGGCCGATAGCCACACACGTGAACTCCCCATTATGGCCGGTTAGGAAGCCGGATAATTCGTGGAGAGCCACGGTGGACTACAGAGTCCTTAACAGTAACATTCCCGCCTGCGCGCCCACGGTAGCAGCAGTTGCTGACCTAATAGGGAGCATCCCAGCGTCCGCGACCACGTTCACGGTGCTGGATATCTCGAACGGTTTTTGGTCCATCCCGCTGAGGCGAGAGGACCAGTACAAGTTTGCCTTTACTTTCAAAGGACAACAGTACACGTGGAACTGTCTGCCACAGGGTTTCCACAATAGCCCCAGTATTTTCCATCAGTGTATGGCAGGAAGTTTAAAGGAGTTTAGTCAGCCCAATCAGATAGTGCAGTCCGTGGATGATTTGCTCCTATTTACGGATTCAAGGGAGGAGCATGGACCACTGCTGGACGAGTTATTGGAGCTGCTAGCGAGAAAGGGTTTTAAAATAAATCCTAAGAAAGCACGTATCGGTCAGCAGGAAGTAAAATTCCTGGGACTGACCATTCGCGCTGGGGAAAGAGCCATAGACAAAGCTAGGAGGGAGTCGGTGCAAGAGTTACCGATTCCCAACAACATAAGGGGTGTGAGGTCCTTCTTGGGACTGACCGGTTACTGCAGGGATTTTATCGAAGACTATGCGGCCACAGCGGCGCCGCTCCTCCGACTCCTCCATAAGGGAGTGGAGTGGTCTTGGGATGAGGGCTGCCAAGCAGCCTTCGAGAAGTTAAAAAGGGATCTGCAGACCGCGCCAGCCTTAGGGGCCATAGATGGGGGGAAGGAGTTTTTCCTGGAGGTAGCTGCCAGCAGAGACAGCTTGAGCGCTGTGCTGCTCCAAGAGCGTCACGGCAAGCTGAGGCCGGTTGTCTATTCATCCAGGGTGTTAACGGATGTGGAGAGAAGTTTCTCCAATTGCGAAAGGCACCTTTTAGCCACGCATTGGGCTGTGAAAAGATCAGCGATCTTCACAGGGCTCTCTCCCATCACTCTCCTCACCCATCACACACCAACTAAGATGCTTCTAGATGGGAGGATTAAAGATGGGACCGTAAGCAGCGTGCGCATTGCGCGCTGGACCCTTCTTCTTTCCCAGATGGATCTTAAAGTAAAAGGTCTTTGCGAGCCCAGGCTTGCGGCCAATTTGGTATACCCCGGTACAGCCCACCGATGTTCGGTGGAAGGGGTGTGGGACGTCAACATAGGTTTACGGGCCGGGATACATCCCACTGGGCGCGAGATTTATGTTGATGGGTCTAGCACAGTATCTGCTGGCGAACGACTCACAGGGTGTGGAGTTTATGACCCTGTGGCAGACCTTGCCCTGGCGATCAAGCTCCCTAGCACCATGAGCGCGCAGCAGGCTGAGCTGTCTGCCGTGGTGAAAGTTGTTACCCACCCAGACATTTTCCCAACCCCATACACGATTTGCTCGGACAGTATGTTCACCTGCAATTCGTGTACGGAATACCTGGCCATTTGGTCCCGCCGTGGATACACCTCCGCGGACGGGCGACCTTTAACGGTGAAGCCCTTGCTGGAAAAGATCTTAGCAGCAGCAGTAGGGGAGGAAGGAGAGATTTTCATCCATAAGGTGAAGGCTCACTCCTCCACAGAGCCCTGTGGGGAGGGCAACCAGCAGGCGGATGCGCTAGCCAGGGAAGGTGCCCGCAACGGCATTTTCTGGGACCCCTATGGGACCAGACCCATGGCAGCGATCCAAGGCAGGGACGGGAATCCCGGGAACACCAGGGTAGCATTGCCCCTAGACCTTAAGACCGTCCAAACCCAGGATCCCGCCCTAAAAGCAGTCCTAAAAACCATTGCTGAGGGGAAGCAGGTAGAAGGTCCGTACAGTACGGCAACCCTCTCAGTTAAGGAAGGCATGCTGTTCCGCGAGGAGCGGTGGGTTGTGCCGCAGCAGCACAGGAGGGAATTCCTCCAGTTGGCTCACGAGGGACCAGGGGCAGGGCACCCCGGGCCCGAGGTTACCTGGCAACGGGTAGAGCAAGCGGGATGGTGGCCGGGGCTCAGGGAACAAGTCCGCGAGTTCTGTGCAAACTGTCTTGTGTGCGCTGCAAACAACCCAGACCCCCAGAAAAGGAAGGTGCCCATGGGACACGTAAGAAGGGTAGAGGGACCATGGCAGTCGATACAGATCGACTATATAGGACCCCTGCCCACCACCCAGGGAGGCTATAAATACTGCCTCGTCTTGGTGGATGTGTTTTCCAAGTGGGTGGAAGCCTTCCCCTGTCGAACAGCTACGGCACTGGGTACTGCAAAAATCTTGGTCAGGGAAGTGTTCTCGCGGTGGGGACTTCCCCGTTTTGTGGAGTCAGACCAAGGGAGTCATTTCACCGGCCAGGTGATGCAGAACACCCTCATGCTTTTGGGCATTGAAGGGAAGTGGCACGTAGCACACAATCCCCAGTCATCCGGGATTGTTGAACGCATGAACCGGACCCTGAAGGAGAAATTGAGGAAAGAGACTAGGAACTCGCCCCAAAAATGGGCGGAAGTTCTGCCTTTAGTCCTCATGGGGGTCCGGGCCAGTCAGTCGAAAAGTACGGGGTATTCCCCGCACGAGGTGATGACTGGGAGGCTCATGCGAACCCCCACCCATGTGCTAGCGCCGGTGCTCACTGAGGGTCAGCTCCAAGAGATAAGCAGGGACAAGTTCGCCCAGACCCTCTTGGAGCGCCTGAAGCAGGTTTATGAGCAGGCGGCTGGGAACATGGGAAGGCAGCATCAGGGCAATCGCCTGTTGCTGGAACCCCGCAAAACGCGGGAGTGGGAAGTAGGAGACCAGGTCATGGTCAGAAACTACGCCAGAGTAGGGAGTCTGGAACCACTGTATATGGGACCCTACAATATTGTAGATAAGGCGAGTCCCATGGTATACGCCGTAAAAGTACCTCGGCGCACTAAGTGGTTCCATGTAAACCAGTGCAAACTGTACAAGCCAGGTGCGCAAGGGAAAACCACAGGGGTAAACCCCGCGAGTGGGGAAGCGCAGCCCCAGGTAGGACCACAAGGCACACAGGCAGGCAAAGCAGCTTGCATCAGGGGAGGAGACATCCTGGAAGATCACGAAGCATTTTTGTGGGGATGGGAGTCAGATGAGGATAGTGATGAAGACGAGTGGGTTTTGGGGAACATAAGGAACGTTCCCATTTTAGGTATAGGGAGGACACGGACTGCAGATGGAGATCCGCACAGGGCAGGGCCACAAGCTGCAGGTCCCAAAGACAGGAGGGAGGAGCTAGGGGAGGCGGAGCCAGCCGCTGTGGGAACACAGGGAGTGACGGTGAGGACCCCCGAGCCCGAGCCGCCCGCTTTGAACGTCCCGCCCTCGGGGGAGGCAGAGATCGCGAGTGAAGGGCCGCCTGCTGGGCCGAGCAGGGCGGAGCCACAAACTGCAAGCCCCGAGGTTAGGGAGGCGGAGTCAGCGGAGGCGGAGCCAGCGACTGTGGTGGAACCACAGGTCGTCCCGATGGAAGTCTCGGAACCCGGTCCGTCGGTCATGGGATCCCTGCCCCTGACAACTCCCCGTAGGTCAAGTAGAGAACCCCAACCCAGGAAGATGTGGTCATGTCCCCAGACTGCCCCAAGGCGCAGACTTAAGGTTAAGGCAACCCAGATACAGCCCGGCCCCATCGCAGCAGCAACAGGCTGCGGCAGATCAGAGGAAGGGGTCAGTGCAGCAACAGGCTGCGGCAGATCAAAGGGAAGGGTCAGTGCCCTCCCACCGTCGGGAAGAGCTCACAGCAGCCTTCTCAGAATTTAAAGGGGCCGCCCTGAGAACGGGCGGCGCTGTACAGTAATAAGTTTTAAGTTTTAAGTTCATAGTTTAAGTTTAAGTTTCTAGGTTTATAGTTTAAGGTTAAGAATAAGTTTATAGTTTTAGATAAGGTTATAAGTTTATAGTTTTAAATCAGGTTAAGTTTGTAGTTTAATTTTAACAGAAAATGGTAAAATGATGGGAGCTTTAGAGATAGGTTTAGTTAAAGTTCAGTCAGCGAACATTGAAGTTTACGTGAGGCGAGGTCAGGGGACCCGCTCACCCTTCACAAAAGCCAGAGACTCTTGCGAGGCTGGCTACCTCATTCTATCTGATCACAGGAACCAAGGAAGGATGGAACGAATTCTAGTATTGCTCGCGGCAATCGGATGTGGATTGGCCTATCAAGGCCGCACCAAGGATGTCGTGGTGTTTGGATGCTCCGGGGACACGGCCCCCATCGCGGTGGATGGGACCGGAAGACGGGAGGCTGAGGAGACCACCACCTATTTCCACAAGGGAAGGTGGCCAGGATGGCTGGGAATGAACTCAACGGAGTATTCCAGCACATCGGGGTTTGCCTACCAAGAGACTTCTTTAATGTGCCCCAAAGTAAGGATCATCGCACCCAGGATCAGCGTCACCGTCGGCAAACGGATTTGTTTGACTTGTAGTGGGAATGTCCCATTGAGCCGATGGTGGTGGCTGCGAAAGCTGAGCAAAACTATGAGGAACTCTTCGGTCGAGTGGGAACGACTGGGTAATAATACCCATCGGACAATTACGGGGACAAACGGACAAGTGAGAGTCTGTTGGGACAAATGGTGGGAACCGGATGAGGGAATTTATGTATGCATGTGGGGGTCAAAATACCCTTGCCCCAAAGGCATATCCATATTTTTCATTAATCAATGGCAGGATAACGGACAGGGGATGAGGTGGGATGCGAGCACCAGGGGGTGCAGAGCCCCATACTCTTCGATCCCGGTAAATGCCACTGAGCTCATTACGCGCCCACGCAAAGCCCCGCCCACGATTCCGGTGGTTCTAGCTGAAGAGGAAGGGTGCCCTAAAACTAGTAAGGGACCCGGGAATGGTTTGGTACTGGTCCCCACAGACCAGATACTATTTCAGGGGGTACATTACGCGGTGGCCTCGGTGATTTTAAATCTCACCGAGGTGCGGTTACCAGAGTGGTGCCCCAAAAAGACGGAACAGTTGTATCAGGTCCTGTTGACCAAGATGTTCAGACAATTTTACGAGTTCGATTTCGCGGAAATTGATAAAACAAGTTTGTACACCGCACCACATGAAGTTTTGGATCAAGTAGGGAGGCAAAGAAGGGGTTTAGTGAACGACGCGTTCACTGCTTTCAACACAGGTACATCTGTGGTCAACGCTCTAGACAGTGTGGAGCTGCAGACCCAGATTAATGGTTTAAAGACACAATTAAAAGACATTCTAACAGATGAAAATAAAGTGGTTGGGTCGGGTTTACACGAGGACCAAGCCATGACTCTCCATTTAAAGGAAATTATAGCAGAGTTAGAGAAACATGCAAAGACGGTAAATGCCCTGATTAGGGAAGATCGGAATGCATCCGATCAAGCTGCGCAGAACGAGGTGTGCGTGCTTTACGGGGCGTGGTTACTGGGCGAGGGCCGCAGTAATTTGGAGGATTTAAAACAAGGTTTGGTCCCGTCCTGGATAAGTAACAAACACCTGCGGGCGCTCCACCCTTTTCAGAACGCATTAAGTCCGTGCCAGCTCAGGCTAGCTTCAGAAGCTTACCCAGTCCCCGTGGACTGCGGACGATCAAACCATACTATCATGGGTATAGTTTTACGTATGCCGGTTTTGGGCGACACAGCAAAGCCCGCCCCGGTGTATCGGGTAGAGAACATTGGTGTCATTCAGGGGGGAGCCCACATTCGCTATGCAGCGGTTCCACCTTACGTCATCCGCTGGGAGCAAACGATGACAGGTCTCTGGTTGTCGTGGCAGGGGAGCACACATAATACTGTGTCCCCAGCACTTGAATGCCTTTTCAAACCCAGGGCGGAAGTTCAAGTAGCACAACAGCGAATTGTCCCAATCCCTGAACCATCCACTGTTCATCTAACAGTAAAAGAGAATTTCACCGACTTGCAGCGATTCGTCGCGCATTTCGGATACCTCATTCCCCCTCTCCCGGAACACCTCACCAAGTTTTTAAAAGCCGTCGCGGTGTCACAGAAACATTTTTACACATTAGAACAGAAAACTGTCGAAATAGGAACAGACATTCTGGATATAGTAATTCCACCGTGGTGGAATCTGTTCACCAATATTGAAGTGCCTTCATGGATCAGAATAGCCTCCCACATTTCAGTCGGATGCCAAGTTTTCATTGTAGTGTACCTATTGGTCGTACATTGTAAAAGAGACAAACGCCTCACTAAGCATGAAAACACGGGAGAGTGGCGAGAACGTTACGTGCGCGTGCACGATGAAAGCACCGTGTAATCGGAAAATGGCGTCACTCCCGCTCGCCACGTGCGCCGCGGAAGTTTGTACTCAATCATGATTTTTAAAGACTGTAAATACGTTTGGAACTCGACATGTTTAAGAGTTGGTTTTGATTATTTTGGTGATGGTGTTGTAGTTAAAAATGATTGTTTGGTTTTGGGTTTTGTTTTTCCTTTCCCTGAATAAAAATATGAATATACAGGTGATACGAGAGGCATCGGCCTGGTTACGCCGGGAAGGAAAACAAGTGGTGTAAGTTTAAAGGCAAATAATGCCTACGGTGATGTAAAATGTAATTTTCTTGGGAAATAAGGACGACACAAAGACCCTAGCTAGGTTAAGTTATGGGATTAATTTTCTGGATTCGGAGAAAATCGAGATAATATTGCTCACCACAATATTTTTGATACGATAAGCGGAGTTATTCGCATCAACAGGAGGGACTGTAGAATTCGCAATATATCGCGATTTTATAAATAAGGAGAAAACACAGAGTTTCGTTCAAACAGCTTTTATTTCAGCAGAATGCTGTCAGGTTTTTCAAAGTGGACACAAGCAGCCTGTAAAATGGCCGCCGCACCTCGTGACGGAACATTCTAGACTTTTCGACAGGCAGACAAGATGGCGTTCCAATAAACATTTGTGCAAGATCGATTAAGATTCAGCACATTGAAGATAATACACGAGACATTATGGGTTTGCAGTATACACATAAATACTGAAATCGGTCTCCCAGGTACGAATGAAAGCTATTGTACCAAGTAATCAAGGGCCCATCCAAAGACATTAATATGTAAAACCCCAACGACTCTACGATGAGAGAGCCGTTAGCGGGTAGTTATACAAGACACTTGGAAGCCCCAAAACCCCTCCAGGGAGAACACCGACCGATTTAACAATGGGAGAAATATTAACAGGTACTCAGGCATTTACAAGTAGCCCCGAAACCCATTAAAAACGGAGATCACCTATACAAGACATTTGAGCGCCAAACCCAAACAAAAGAAAAGGCATTAAGGTTGGGCGGGAAACGGAAGATTTTGTACTATAATTACAAGCTCCAACCGTCCATCTTTCTCTTATCCGATTGACTCGTATCCTCGTGGCTGCTCCTGTGTTTTGACTCGCCGTCTTGTTCCTGCTTGCTTAGTGTCTCTTTTAAAAAGACTGTTGAACTTTGTGATCCGTTCGGATCTACCTCGTGTCGTGTAACGAAGACCTATGTTGGTAACTGGCATCGGAACCAAAGGCCCGAGAAGAGATGAGATGAGATGAGAAGAGAGGAAGACCATACTTATCGCCACGGTCAGTAAGCCCCGACCGCGCCTGTAGGTCGAATAGCCATTTTTCCTTGCCAGGAACACTTCTTTGAACTTTGAAGAACGGACCCCGGAAGATTCTCCGTGAAGATATTGACTGGTCTGTGAAACCCATCAGGGCAGTGTCTCATGACGGACACCGAGAGAATATTCTCGTAAGTGTTGACTGATATGTTAAACCAACCAACACAGATCTTCATCACAGCAGACGTTCCAGCCTGCTAGCCGGAGCAGAAGCAAGTAAACAAGTAGGGCCAGGAGACCCCCTGATCGACACGTGGGTGCTGCGGTGAAAACATCCGATCAGCTATTCGGAATTTCTCCGAGTTATCACGAGTGGTGAGCATGAGTCTCGAATCCTACGAATCCAGCTAGGACAGATATTGATAGGGGAGGGTTTAAGTATTAAGTTTACTTGTAATGTGTGCCCCTATTTACGGTGTGTCGTTCGTTCCTCGTTTCCCTAGAATTAGCTACATAACTGTGTGTAAGATTGTACTGTCATTAATCTGTGCTTATGACATGTATTTCGTAATCTTAAATATCATGCAATAAAGATTTTTCCATTTCGTACCATCCAACCGAGTCTACATGAGTTTCATCTCCATTACTGCTCTCGCATCTAAGTCCAGTGTCTAGAACCGTAAGGGCGAGTGATTCGAACCACTCACAGGTGTGTCTAGTGTTCCCAGACTGGCTGGAGACCAGACCAGGCAACAAGGCCTAAACCCGCACTGACAAACAGGCTGCACAGAGCTGCGCGAATCTCACAGGCTGAGAGACACGCACGCAAACCCTTACATCCCCAATAACCAACCAATAACCCATTGCGACCCTCCTTTGGGTGCAGCTGGGTTCTTTTTCCCTTGCTGCTCCCTTGGTGGGTGGGGGGGGTGAACTTCATTGGCTCCACCTCTGGAGGGATCGGGTGTGGCGTGCCACTATTTTGTAATTTCCCACCCCTCGAGCCTCAGAGTCCTCCTACTATTGATGGCCGCACCTTTAGCCACATTGGCCCCACATTCGCTCTCCAAACCCTTTCACCCCTCCATTTCCCAGCATAAACTTAGTTTGTATTCCATTGAATTTAGAAGATTAAGGGGTGAACTAACTGAGGTATTTAAAATGATAAAGAGATTCAATAGAGTAGATAAATAGAAGCTATTTCCTCTGGTGAGTGATTCCAGACCAAGTGTGCATAATATTCAAATTAGAGTTCGGGCCATTCAGGAGTGAAATCAGGACGCACTTTTTCACACAAAGGTTAGTGGAAATCTGTAACCTTCTCCCACAAGAGGCTGTGGTTGCTGGCTCAATTGAAATTTTCAAGACTCAGTTCGATAGATTTTTGTTGTAAAAGGATATGGAGCAAAGGCAGGAAAAAGCAGTTGAGGTACAGATCAATCTCTGGAGAGGTCAGATGTGGCATGGCCCTATTCTGATAAGGGAATTAAGGGTTATGGGGAGCGGGCAGGGAAGTGGACGTGAGTCTAGGTTCGGATCAGCCATGATCCTATTGAATGGCGGAGCAGGCCCGAGGGGTCGTATGGCCGACTCCTGCTCCTACTTCTTATGTTCTTATGTCCTTATTCTGTAATATTCAACAATGCCCATTGATGTCCCATGATTCCCTTAGAGTCCAAAAATCTATCGATCTCAGTCTTGAATATGCTCAATGACTGAGCCTCCACAGCCCTCTGGGGTAGAGAATTCCAAAGATTCACCACCCTCTGAGTGAAGAAATTTCTCCTCATCCTTGTCCTAAATGGCCGACCCCTTATCCTGAGAACATGCCCCCTAGTTGTAGACTTTCCAGCCAGGAGAAACAACCTCTCAGCATCTACCCTGTCAATCTTCCTCAGAATCTTATATGTTTCAATGAGATCACCTCTCATTATTCTAAATTCCAGAGAGTATAGGCCCAATCTCTCCTCATAGGACATCCCAGAAATCAATCATGTTTCTTTTGTTTTTACTTGAATCTATTGTTCACTTAACCGGCTAAGAACTGAAAGCAAGCATGGCAAGCCATAGTGTCGCGTTTAGAACTTTAGGCATTGACCAGTGAACGAGCCAATCAAGGTAGGCTTCACTCCAACAATGTTTGCGGGATGTTCAATGGAGAAAGGTGGCTAATTGTTCTAGTGCATTGTATCTGTGGCTCTTATAGACAGTTCGTAGAGCAAGGCTGCAGTGTTTGCAGACACCAACATACAGGGCTCCATTACTTCCAAAAGCAAATGATATTCGAACACAAACCAAGAGGCAAAACAGTAAACAGGTATTAACATACCAGGCATTCATTCCTTGGGGGTCTCGTACTATCCTTTTCACACACTGAATGTCATCTGCGATGTTATCATTCATATAATCTTCAAAGAAAAATAAAATTTGGTATTAAAAACAAACAGTTGGATGCTCACACCTCCTGCTGCCTCGACCCCATTCCCTCCAAACTGTTGTAGATTTCAAAGTGCTGAAAGCCTGTTTGGCCCAGCGGCAAGGGCATGAAACGGTTAAACTTCGAGGCACAGAAAAGATGCCAGTCATCAAAGTCTGCAGTTCGTGGAGAACACATTGATACTGGACAATGAAAGCTTTGACTCATCATTAACTCTGAAAAGGACATTGACATTGAACTGTGAGGCCTTGAATCATGATTGGTTTCGATGGGAAAAATGAACATCTGGACAATGCTCTGAGTTTAACTGAAACAATGGGGGTCACGATCGACTTCTTGACATGAATGGAAGACACACAAGTCCCGAGCAGACAATCAGCCAACCGCCCAACAACAGTAATAGAAATCACATTGAATATGTGTTGCAGAAAGCGGGAGAGGAGATCAGGAGTTATCTTCGATCTCACAACTCTGTACACCTCCGGTGATTGAATTACAGGTTGACGAGGTGTGAATGTCGGACAGATCAGCAAACCGACAACCGAAACTGGTTGGGGGAGGCCCAGCATGGGGACAGGTGACTAAAAGAACTATAAGAAGGAACCACACCACAGCTCTCTCTCTCTCTCTCTCTCGCTCTCTCGCTCGGAAGCTAGCTCTGACTACAGCAACTGCCAGGTGTAAGAAGGAAGGGAAGACGGTCATCTCCAGCTCCAAGCCTTTAAATGACGTCGGCCACGACCAGCCGGACGGGTGATTGTAAGTTTCAGTCAAATCTCAACAGGGTTTTTGTCCGTGTTTTGTTGGTTTGAATAAACTAACAGTTTTGGGTTGAACCTAAACCTTTGTGTTGTCTACCATTCTGTTCCTGTAAAACCCCGAGTCAAAGAACCCTTGTAAGGACGAGAAAACCAAACACCTTACACTGCTGACCATCCAACTTCCTTTCCTGTCTCCCATGTTAGTTGACAATGTTAATGGTTCTCTCTCCTCAGGTACTGTCCCCCTCTCCCTCAAATCTGCCATCATCACCTCTCTTCTCAAAAAGCCTAGCCTTGAGCCCTCCGTCCTTGCAAATTACCAACCCATCTCCAACCTCCCTTTCCTCTCCAAGGTTCTTAAAGGTGTTGTCGCCTCCCAAATCCGTGCCCATCTTTCCTGGATCTTCATGGGGGCGATTTTGCCAGCCCTGGGGAGGCGGGTTTGGAGGCGGGACTGCCGGGAAAGTGGCAGAATCCGGGGGCGGGTACCCATCCTGCCCCCGACCCGCCTCCGTGCCATCTTCCCAGGAGGCGGGTACCTGACCCGCGCCGGGTCCCAGCTCCTCGAGGCGGGAAGGGGATTAGTGACAATTAACTACCTGTTAACAGATAGTTAACAGGCAACTTTTTTTGAGAATCCCCATTTTGAGCCCTGAAATGTGGGCTTCCTGACAGCTCCGAACCTCGCCAGGGTCAGCGAGGTGGGCCGTCGGTCTACGAGGGTCAGAGGGACCGATGAAACGCTGACGTCACCTGTAACCGGCTTTCCCTTAATTGGCCTGCTAAGCCCACTGGGCGGGCTTAACAAGGTCAATCAAGGGAAAATAGCGTGGGTTGGCCATAAGTCGATGGAGGAGGGACTAAAACCTGACAAGTGGATGTCCCGCCTCCAAAAGCTCCCCATGTTTGAATCTCTCCAATCAGGTTTCCGCCCCTACCACAGTTCTGAAACGGCCCTTATCAAAGTCACAAATGACGTCCTTTGTGACTGTGACAAAGGTAAACTATCCCTCCTCATCCTTCTTGACTTGCCTGCAGCCTTTGACACAGTTGCCCACTCCATCCCTCTCCAACGCCTCTCCGCCGTCGTCCAGCTGGGTGGGACTGCACTTGCCTGGTTCCATTCTTATCTATCTAATCGTAGCCAGAGAATCACCTGCAAAGCCTCTCTTCCTGCTCGAGCATAGTTACCTCTGGAGTCCCCCAAGATTCTATCCTTGGCCCACTCCGATTAACAACAACAACAACAACTTGTGTAGCACCTTTAACGTAGTAAAACGTCCCAAGGTGCTTCACAGGAGCGATTATAAGATAAAGAAATTGACACCGATCCACATAAGGAGAAATTAGAGCAGGTGACCAAAAGCTTGGCCAAAGAAGTAGGTTTTAAGGAGCGTCTTAAAGGAGGAGAGAGTGGTAGCGAGGCGGAGAGGTTTAGGGAGGGAATTCCAGAGCTTAGGGCCCAGGCAACAGAAGGCACGGCCACCAATGGTTGAGTGATTATAATCAGGGATGCTCAAGAGGGCAGAATTAGAGGAGTACAGATATCTCAGGGGGTTGTGGGGCTGAAGGAGATTACAGAGCTAGGGAGGGGTGAGGCCATGGAGGGATTTGAAAAAAAGGATAAGAATTTTGAAATCGAGGCGCTGCTTAACCGGGAGCCAATGTAGATCAGCGAGCACAGGGGTGATGGGTGAACGGGACTTAGGACACGGGCAGCCGAGTTTTGGATGACCTGAAGTTTACGTAGGGTAGAACGTGGGTGGCCAGCCAGGAGTGCATTGGAATGGTCAAGTCTAGAGGTAACAAAGGCATGGATGAGGGTTTCAGCAGCGGATGAGCTGAGGCAAGGGCTGAGACGCGCGATGTTATGGAGGTGGAAAGAGGGGATCTTAGTTATGCCGTGGATATGTGATCGGAAGCTCATTTCAGGGTCAAATATGACACCGAGGTTGCGAACAGTGTGGTTCAGCCTCAGACAGATGTTAGGGAGAGGGATGGAGTCAGTGGCGAGGGAACGGAGTTTCTGGCGGGGTCCGAAAACAATGGCTTCGGTCTTCACAATATTTAATTGGAGAAAATTTCTGCTCATCTAGAACTGGAGGTCGGACAAGCAGTCTGATAATTTAGAGACCGTGGAGGGGTCAAGAGAAGTGTGGTGAGGTAGAGCTGGGTGTCATCAGTGTACATATGGAAACTGATGCTGTGTTTTCGGATGATGTCACCAAGGGGCAACATGTAGATGAGAAATACGAGGAGGCCAATGATAGATCATTAGGGGGCACCAGAGGTAACAATGCAGGAGCGGGAAGAGAAGCCATTGCAGGTGATTCTCTGGCTACGATTAGATAGATAAGAATGGAACCAGGTGAGTGCAGTCCCACCCAGCTGGACAACGGTGGAGAGGCGTTGGAGTAGGATGGAGTGGTCAACCGTCTCAAAGGCTGCAGACAAGTCAAGAGTGATGAGGAGGGATAGTTTACCTGTCAGTCACAAAAGATGTCATTTGTAACTTTGATGAGAGCCGTTTCGGTACTGTGGTAGGGATGGGAACCTGATTGGAGGGATTCAAACACAACGTCGCGGGAAAGATGGGCACAGATTTGGGAGGCCATAATACTTTCAGGGCTTTGGAGAGGAAAGGGAGGTTGGAGATGGGGCGGTAGTTTGCAAGGACGGAGGGGTCAAGGGTTGCTTTTTGAGGAGATGAGTGATGATGGCAGATTTGAGGGAGAGGGGGACAGTACCTGAGGAGAGAGAACCATTAACAATATCAGCTAACATGGGAGCCAGAAAAGGAAGTTGGGTGGTCAGCAGTTTGGTGAGAATAGGGTCGAGGGAGCAGAAAGCGGGTCTCATGGACAAGATGAGCGCGGAGAGGTAATGAGGGGAGATCGGAGAGAAACTGGAGACAGATGTGAGTTCAGGACTAGGGCAGGGGGGAACCTTAGCGGAAGTCTGGCCTGGTGGGCTAGGAAAAGGAAGGGAAGTGGCAGAGGCAGCTGAACGGATGGTCTCAATCTGAGAGACAAAGAAGTCCATGAGCTCCTCACACTTGTTGTCAGAGGTGAGGGTGGAGGAGACAGGGGAGAGGGGTTTAAGAAGATGGTTAGCAGTAGAGAATAAAAGCCAGGGTTTACCTTTGCATTCCAGGATGATTCTGGAATAGTGAGCAATTCTGGCAGACTACATGCTGCCCCTTGGCGACAATTTCTGGAAACACAACATCAGTTTCCACATGTACGCTGACGACACCCAGCTCGACCTCACCACCACCTCTCGCGACCCCGCCACTGTCTCTGATTTGTCACACTGCTTGTCCGTTATTCAATTCTGGATGAGCAGAAATTTCCTCCAACAAAATATTGGTAAGACTGAAGCCATTGTCTTTGGTCCCTGCCACAAACTCCGTTTCCTAGCCACCGACTCCAACCCTCTCCCTGGCAACCGTCTGAGGCTGAACCAGACCGTTCGCAACCTTAGTGTCGTACTTGACCCCAAGGTGAGCTTCCGACCACATATCCGCCTAAATCCACCTCCGTAACATCACCCGACTCCGCCCCTGCCTCAGCTCATCTGCTGCTGAAACCCTCATCCATGCCTTTGTTACCTCTAGACTTGACCATTCCAACGCACTCCTGGCCGGCCTCCCATCTTCCACCCTCCCTAAACTTGAGCTCATCCAATACTCTCTCTCCTCCTTTAAGACGCTCCTTGAACCATATTTCTTTGACCAAGCTTTTGGTCATCGATCTTAACATCTCTTTGTGTGGCTTGGTTACAAATTTTGTTTGATAATCGCTCCTGTGAAACGCCTTGGGACGCTTTACTATGTTAAAGGCGCTATATAAATGCGAGTTGTTGTTGATGCTCCTGAGGTGTATTCTGACAGAGTTAGAAAGGCCTAGGCTAGTAGGCCCAGATGAGGTGCCACCGAATGCACTAAACACATCTCTTTTGAAGGTGTAGAGTTTAATTATCTGCTCTCCTGTTCCCCACCGAGCACCATAGGTGTCAGCTGTGGCTCAGTGGTAGCACTCTCGCCTCTGATTCAGAAGGTTCTGACTTGAAGTCCAACACCAGGGAGCCCATAATCTAGGATGACTCTCCATTGCAGTACTGAGGGAGTGCTGTTCCTGGCCAACATTTGACAACACTAAAACAGGACATCTGGTCATTGTCACATTGCTATTTGTGGGAGCTTGCTGTGCACCAATTAGAAACATAGAAACATAGAAAATAGGTACAGGAGTAGACCATTCGGTCCTTCGAGCCTGCACCGCCATTCAATGCGTTCATGGCTGAACATGCTAACTCAGTACCCCATTCCTGCTTTCTCGCCATATCCCTTGATCCCCTTAGTTGTGAGTGTTATATCTAACTCCCTTTTGAATATATTTAGCGAACTGGCCTCAACAACCTTCTGTGGAAGAGAATTCCATAGATTCACCACTCTCTGGGTGAAGAAGTTCCTCCTCAGCTCAGTCCTAAATGGCTTCCCCTTAATCCTTAGACTGTGACCCCTGGTTCTAGTTTTCCCTACCATTGGGAACATTCTGCCCGCATCTAATTTGTCTAAACCAGTCAGGATTTTAAATGTCTCTATAAGATCCCCCCTCATTCTTCTGAACTCCAGAGGATACAAGTTCAGTTGACCCAATCTTTCTTGATATGTCAGTCCGGCCATCCCAGGAATCAATCTAGTGAACCTTCGCTGCACTCCCTCAATAGCAAGAATGTCCTTCCTTAAGTTAGGAGACCAAAACTGCGCACAATACTCCAGGTGTGGCCTCACCAAGGCCCTGTACAACTGTAGCATCACCTCCCTACTCCTGTACTCAAATCCCCTTGCTATGAAGGCCATCATTCCGTTTGCTTTCTTGACTGCCTGCTGCACTTGCATTCCCACCTTCAGTGACTGATGTACCATGACGCCCAGGTCTCGTTGCACCTCCCCTTTCCCTAATCTGCCACCATTCAGGTAATAGTCCGCCTCTCTATTTTTACCACCAAAGTGGATAACCTCACATTTATCCACATTGTACTTCATCTGCCATACATTTGCCCATTCACCCAACCTGTCCAAGTCACTCTGTAGCCTCCTAGCATCCTCCTCATTGTTCACACTGCCTCCCAATTTAGTGTCATCCGCAAATTTGGAGATATTACATTTAATCCCTTCGTCCAAATCATTAATATATAATGTAAACAGCTGGGGTCCCAGCACCGAACCCTGCGGTACCCCGCTGGTCACTGCCTGCCATTCTGAAAAGTACCCATTTACTCCTACTCTTTGTTTCCTGTGTGCCAACCAGTTCTCAATCCACGTCAACACATTACCCCCAATCCCATGTGCTTTAACTTTGCTCACCAATCTCTTGTGTGGGACCTTGTCGAAGGCCTTCTGAAAGTCCAAATACACCACATCTACTGGTTCCCCCCTGTCCACCCTATTGGAAACATCCTCAAAAAATTCCAGAAGATTTGTCAAGCATGATTTCCCTTTCACAAATCCATGCTGACTTGGACCTATCATGTCGCCACTTTCCAAATGGTCTGTTATGACATCTTTAATAATTGCTTCCATCATTTTACCCACGACAGATGTCAGGCTGACCGGTCTATAATTCCCTGCTTTCTCCCTCCCTCCTTTTTTAAAAAGAGGGGTTACATTGGCCACCCTCCACTCCATCGGAACTGATCCAGAGTCTAAGGAATGTTGGAAAATGATCGTCAATGCATCCACTATTTCCAAGGCCACCTCCTTAAGTACTCTGGGATGCAGACCATCAGGCCCCGGGGATTTTTCAGCCTTCAGTCCCATCAATTTCCCCAATACCTTTTCCCGACTAATAAGGATTTCCCTCAGCTCCTCCCTCTTACCAGATCCTCTGACCCCTTTTATTTCCGGCAGGTTGTGTGTGTCCTCCACAGTAAACACCGAACCAAAGTACTTGTTCAATTGATCCGCCATTTCCTTGTTCCCCATTACGACTTCCCCTGTTTCCGACTGCAGGGGACCTACGTTTGTTTTTACTAACCTCTTTCTTTTTACATATTTATAGAAGCTTTTGCAGTCCATTTTAATGTTCTCTGCAAGCTTCCTTTCATATTTTATTTTCCCTGCCCTAATCAAACCCTTCGTCCTCCTCTGCTGAGTTTTGAAGTTCTCCCAGTCCCCGGGTTTGCTGCTACTTCTGGCCAATTTGTATGCAACTTCCTTGGTTTTAATACTATCCCTGATTTCCCTTGTTAGCCATGGTTGAGCCACCTTCCCTTTTTTATTTTTATGCCAGACCGGGATGTACAATTGTTGTAGTTCATCCATGCGATCTCTAAATGTCTGCCATTGCCCTTCCACTGATAGCCCCTTAAATATCGCTTGCCAATTTAACCTCGCCAATTCACGCCTCATACCCTCAAAGTTGCCCTTATTTAAGTTCTGGACCATGGTCTCTGACTTAACTGTTTCCTTCTCCATCCTAATGTAGAACTCCACCATACTATGGTCACTCTTCCCCAGGGGGCCTCGTACCACAAGATTGCTGATTAGTCCCTCCTCATTACACAACACCCAGTCCAGGATGGCCTCCCCTCGAGTTGGTTCCTCAACATATTGGTTTAGGAAACCATCCCTTAAACACTCCAGGAAATCCTCCTCCACCGTATTGCTTCCAGTTTGAGTAGCCCAATCTATATGCATATTAAAGTCACCCATGATAACTGCCGTGCCTTTTTTGCACGCACCTCTGATTTCCTGTTTCATACCCTCCCCCACCTCACTACTGCTGTTTGGAGGTCTGTACACAACTCCCACTAACGTTTTCTGCCCTTTGGTGTTCTGCAGCTCAACCCATATTGATTCCACATCCTCCAAGCTGATGTCCTTCCTAGCTATTGCATTAATCTCCTCTTTAACCAGCAATGCTACCCCACCCCCTTTTCCTTTTATTCTATCCTTTCTGAATGTTGAATACCCCTGGATGTTCAGTTCCCAGCCTTGATTGTTCTGGAGCCACGTCTCTGTAATCCCAATCACATCGTATCCGTTAACATCTATTTGCACAGTCAATTCATCCACCTTATTACGGATACTCCTTGCATTAAGACACAGAGCCTTTAGGCTTGTTTTATTAACATCCTTTGTCCTTTTAGACTTATGATTTAGTATGGCCCTTTGTGTTTCTTGCCTTTGTTTACTCGGCCTTCCCCTATTGTTTCTCACCCTTCTAACATTTGTTTCTGACTGCATATTACTTCCCCCTGTTTCGCTACATAGGTTCCCATTCCCCTGCCATATTAGTTTAAATCCTCCCGAACTGCTTTAGCAAATATTACCCCGAGGACATCGGTTCCAGTCCTGCCCAAGTGCAGACCGTCCCTTTTGTACAGGTCCCACTTCCCCCAGAACTGGTTCCAATGCCTCAGGAATTTGAATCCCTCCCTCCTGCACCACTGCTCAAGCCACGTATTCAATCTCACTATCCTGTTCTCTCTATTCTGATTAGCACGTGGCCCTGGTAGCAATCCAGAGATTACTACCTTAGAGGTCCTACTTTTTAATTTAGCTGCCTGAATTTCCTACATTACAACAGCGACTACACTTCAAAATATACTTTATTGATTGTAAAGCTCTTTGTGACGTCCTGAGGTCGTGAAAGGGGCGATATAAATGTAATTCTTTCTTTCTTTATTGTGGGGGTACCATCAGCACAAGAACTGCAGCAGTGTAAGGAGAAGGTCTACCACCACCTTTTCAGCTCAACAAATTCAGCCTGAGAGCAATTAATAAAAGGGATCCTAGGAGAGAATGGAAAATGACCCTTTGTTTAATGGTGTTGAATCACTCACCATTACACCTTTTGTTACATCCATTATGTGTGTTCTGAGTCTGACCATCATCACACCACCAGTAGCTGTTAATCTGAAAGAGCCCATAGTCTGTAGACGAAGAAAATCCACCTCTATTGTTGTGTTGAATTGCTCTTGTGTTATAACTGCTTTCATATTGAACCAAACACACCCCTAGAACAAAGGAGAAAAAAAAGTTACACTGCGAATGTGACTCACGTTGCACCTCACGGACAAGCTCCTCGGAGTCAGTCTGGAGCAACTTGGGCTTTGCAACCACTATCTGAAAACTTTTCCTTTTCTGGCCCACGGCCCCACACATTCCTGTGCTGAGGACCCATTCAGCCTCTGCTGGTGCCATTTGCAATTGATGGGCAGTGCTGGCAGTTCAGGAAACCACTAGGCTTGAGAGGAATCCGTTCGTTATAGCGTGATAATGGAAACCAGTGTGGAGCGGAACTTGCAAGTTGTGGGAGCTCCTACAAATAGTGGAAATCTGGAACTCTCTCTCCCATAAAGCTGTTGAGGCTGGGGGGTTCAAATGAAAATTTAAAAACTGAAAGTGATAAATTTTTGTTGCGTAAGGGTATTAAGGGTTACGGAACCAAGTCGAGTAACTGGAGTTAAGGTACTGAGGGAGCACTGCGTAGGCGCACTAGAGTAGGAAAAGGTACACAAACGAAAGGCACTGAGGGATTGCACAAGGGTGATTAGTAAATAGTATTCATGTAAATATGTGTGTAATGCTTATAGATAAATTTATTAATTGTGTTTGGAATCTTTTGTGGTCTCTCATTTTAGCTTTGCACCCAGGAGGACGCTGTGAAACGCCATGAGACAGGGATGGTATGATGGGGTTGTAGTGAGCTACGGGGATCTGGGGTTTCATTCATGCGAATCGGACTCTGATGAGCCGGTCACGAACAGCCCATCCGAAAGGCCGATTGTCTGCCGCCTCCTCCCTCCCTCCTGTTCCTCTTCCTCCTCATCCTCCTCCTCCTCATCCTCCTCTCCCTTGTCCTCCTCCTGAGGTGGTCCCACAATCCCTGGTGGCAAGGGCTGCGCCCTCATGCTGGCCAAGTTGTGCAGCATGCGGCAGACCACCATGAAAATGGACACCCGCTCATCCGAGTACTGGAGGGGCTGTGGAGGGGAGTCATGAGCCAGGTGGAGAGCTGATAGCCCTTGTCTCCGATGAGCTACCCGCAAGCTTGACGTGGTGGCTGGAAGAGTGCTGGCACACTGGTCTGGCGCAGGATCAAGGCATCATGGCTGCTGCCAGGATAGCGGGCATTGACATTGAGGATTCACTGTGTGTGGTCACACACCAACTGCACATTAAGTGAGTGGTAGCCTTTGCGGTTATGGAAGATCTCAGGACTGTTATGCGATGCCCACAAATCCACGTGGGTGCAGTCAATGGCGTCAATGGCAAAACCACATGCACGCTCGTTCTGTTTCTCTCTGGTGATTGGGAAGTCAATATAATCCCTTCTCCTGGTGTAGAGAGCCTCAGTGACCTCCCGGATGCAGCGATGGACAGCGAACTGTGAGATGTTAGATATGTCTCCAGCTGCAGACTGGAAGGATCTGCTGGCGAAGTAATTGAGGGCCACGTTGACCTTGACTGCAACTGGGAGAGTCGTGGTCGCCCTGATCTGAAGCTGGAGGTCTGCTTGCAGGATGTGGCAGAGTTCTGTGACCACCTCCTTGGTGAAGCGGAGCCCCCTAATACACTGCTCCTCGCTTAATTGAAGGTAGGAGAAGTGCTGTCGGAAGATCTTCAGAGGGTAAGGCCTCCTGTTGAGAGCCCTGATGGTCCTCCTTCTCCCTCTGCGCACATGTTCCCATCTTTCTTGCTGCCTCCGCTCCCTCCGCCATAGATCCTGGAGGGCGAGGTCGACTGACAGTATAGCCCCCCATGACTTTTAGCAAGTGTTGTAGTTTGAAGCGTGTCAAAAATAATGAGGACGTTTTTTACTTGCCACAGCACTCCCTGATACCAACTAACCTTGATATAGCTAAAGAAAATTCTTGCATTTGTGGGAAGTAGCACACAGCCACTCAAACTGCAAAGCCCTGTCGGGTGCGCGTGATTGGTGATGATCCCTTTAAATATCGTCGCTGGGGCCGGCTTCCTGCTGCTGCTCACCACCTCAACCTGTTGTTGCTTTCTCCAATGACCAATGAACAAAACGAAGTTGGGAGATTGGGCGTCAAGTGAGTGTTGCACACTCACTGACGTCATCATTTCCGTGACTGCGATGTCCCCGGCGATCGAGTTTAGAGGCGGCGCTACCGGCAAGACGGATATGGCGTGCACTGCTGGAACCGGCATCAGCTGGCGATAGAGTGCTGAACGGCATTTTAGCGCCATCTCGTGGTGCTAACGGGCGGCGCTAAACACACGAATTTCTCCCCCAGTGTCTTTAACATAGAAAAAATAATCCAAGGCTCTTCACAGAGGCATTAGGAAAAACACTGACACAATGAAGGTGAGATTAGAAAGGGTGGCCAAAAGCTGGAGTCGACAAATTGGGTTTGAAGAAGGGTCTTAAAGGAGAGAAGAAGGTGAAGATGTAGGGAGGGAATTCCAGAGCATGGGGCCGAGGCAGCGGAAGGCATGGCTGCCATTGGTGGGGTAAAGGGAGGAGAGGATGCACAGAAGACTGGAGTCAGAGGAAATTGCATTCAGGGGGATGATAGGGCTGGAGGAGTTTGCAGAGATGGAGAGTGGCGAAGCCATGGAGAGATTTAAACATAATGATGAGAATTTTAAATTTGAGATAGAGAGACAACAAAATAAGAGAACGGTGGAGAAGGTTCTGGAAAGGAAGACTGGGCAACTTGAAGTCCTGGTTAATGCTAGAACCAACTATAAGAAGGTTGGGCTTGCAAAGAGAGATGGAGGAGTTTGTTCTTCGATTAAAAAGCAGGATCTCCAGGGTAGTTATCTCAAAACAACGCCTGGTGTTATGTTCTGGGCTAGCTCGGGAGATAGATTAGACATATTAAAGGGTGGCTTTACAGATGATGTAGAAGGAAGGCTTCAACATGTCTAGGTTATTTGCAGAGTTTGTAGCGCGGGAGCAAATTCTACATCCAGGGTGGGCAGATTTCCTGCTGGACGTTTGCACCTTTGAGCAAGGGGTCTCTGTTCGCCATCATAGGCAGGTACCCTGCTTGCTCCATTTCTCCCCCTCCACAATCCCGGGGGTGCTGAGGCTAATTATAGTGCGCCATCAGCTAGATCAGTTGAGCACAGCCCTGTGCTGAAACTAGGATCGCTTGGTCAGTGTGTCTCAGCTCACACCAAGCAGTGAGCTTAACAACTCAAACCATTGAGAGAATCTACAGACGGTGCAATTCATACTGAATATAATGTAAAGGAATCAGTGCACAAGGACAGTGCGGTTAGAGCCTGGGGAGGCGAGGACTTTCAGCGACAATCTACTAGTGCAGAGAACATGAAACTCACAGTTTGCCAGACTGTAGCCACGATATCCGTCCAATCCATGATCACGTAAAGTACGGGCAAGCTCGCATTTTCCATAGGTTTTAGAACTTGCGACTGCGAGCAGGGCGCTGAGAATGAAAAAGGTCTTCATTTTGTTGGTAATCACACAAAGTGGAGCCTGCTGTAATCTGGAAATATCCCTCGTCTTTCTCCTTTTTTGAAAAGTTCCTGAAATAAAATTATGGCACAACAAAAGAGAAATCAATTTTGTTAGATTGGACCAAGGTTACTAAACTTCTCTCACCCTCTCTAGATCTTTTCAATGGGAATGCTGGCGTGACATCGGCCGTCTCAATTTCTCTGCTCCCCTTGCTCACTCTAATCTCCCTCCCTCTGAACTTGCAGCACTCCGTTCTCGCAGATCCAACCCTAACCTTGTCATTAAACAGTGGTGTTCCCCAAGGGTCAGTGTTGGGGGCCACTGCTTTTTTTGATATATATAAATGACCTCGATATTGGAATACAGAGTAGAATTTCTAAATTTGCCAATGACGCCAAACTTGGAGGTGTAGGCAAACAGTGAGGATGATACCAATCGACTGCAACAGGACATAGAAAGGCTAGCAGAATGGGCAGACAAGTGGCAGATGGAATTTAATACAGAAAAGTGTGAGGTGATGCATTTCGGCAGAAGGTACAGGGAGAGGCAATATACACTTAATGGCACAGTTTTAAAACGTGTGCAGGGACAGAGGGAACTGGGAGTTAATCTGCATAGGTCCCTGAAGGTGGCGGGACATATTGAGAGAGTGGTTAGCAAAGCATATGGGATCTTGGGTTTCATAAATAGAGGTATTGAGTACAAAAGTAGGGAAGTTATGCTGAACCTTTATAAAGCGCTGGTTAGGCCAAAACTGGAGTATTGCGTCCAGTTCTGGTCACCACACTTTAGGAAGGATGTGAAGGCCCTTGAGAGGGTGCAGAGGAGATTTACCAGAATGGTTCCGGGGATGGGGGATCTTAGCTACAAGGACAAGTTGGAGAAGCTGGATTTGTTTTCATTAGAGCAAAGGAGGTTGAGGGATGATTTGATAGAGGTGTACAAGATTATGACGGGTTTGGATAGGTTAGACAGGAAAATGCTGTTCCCATTAGTTTCCCACATTACAACAGTAACTACACTCCAAAAATGTACTTCATTGGTTGTAAAGCGCTTTGAGACGTCCGGTGGTCGTGAAAGGCACTGTATAAATGCAAGTCTTTCAAGTCTTTAGTTGATGGTACAAGGACTAGGGGACACAGATTTAAGATTTTTGGCAAGAGATACAGGGGGATGTGAGGAAAAACATTTTTACGCAGCAAGTGGTGAGGACTTGGAACTCGCTGCCGACGGAAGTGGTGGAAGCGGAAACACTCAATGTTTTCAAGGGGAGACTGGATAGGCACTTGAGGGAAATAAACTTGCAGGGCTACGGGGATAGAACAATGATCTGGACGATGGAATTGGATGTAATATCTCCAAGTTTGCAGACGACACAAAGCTGGGTGGGCGAGTGTGCCGTGAGGAGGATGCCGAGAAACTCCAGTATGATTTGGACAGGTTGGGGGATTGGGCAGAAGCATGGCAGATGCAATATAATGTGGATAAATGCGAGGTTATCCACTTTGGTGTCAAAAACAGGAAGGCAGATTATTATCTGAATGGCAATAGATTGGGAGAAGGGGAAGTGCAACGAGACCTGGGTGTCCTTGTGCACCAATCGCTGAAGGTAAGCATGCAGGTGCAGCAGGCGGTTAAGAAGGCAAATGGTATGTTGGCCTTCGTAGCGAAAGGGTTCGAGTACAGGAACAAGGATGTCTTGCTGCAGTTGTACAGGGCCTTGGTGAGACCACATCTTGAGTATTGTGTGCAGTTTTGGTCGCCTTATCTGAGGAAGGATGTTCTTGCCATGGAGGGAGTGCAGTGAAGATTCACCAGGCCGATACCCGGGATGGCAGGAATGACGTCTGAGGAGAGATTGGGTCGATTGGGCTTATACTCACTGGAGTTTAGAAGAATGAGAGGGGATCTCATTGAAACTTATAAAATTCTAACAGGTCTAGACAGACTAGATGCAGGAAGGATGTTCCCGATGGCCGGGGAGTCCAGAACCAGGGGTCACAGTCTAAGGATAAGGGGTAAGCCATTTAGGACTGAGATGAGGAGGAATTTCTTCACCCAGAGAGTGGTGAACCTGTGGAATTCTCAACCACAGAAGGCAGTAGAGGCCAATTCATTAAATATATTCAAGAAGGAGTTAGATATATTTCTTAAGGCTAAAGGGATCAAGGGATATGGGGAGAAAGCAGGGACAGGGTACTGAATTTGGATGATCAGCCATGATCTCATTGAATGGCGGAGCAGGCTCGAGGGGCCGAATGGCCGACTCCTGCTCCTATCTTCTATGTTTCTATGTTTCTATATACCTGCCTTTGGCCCATATCCCCTTGGTTAACAAAAAGCTATCGATCTCAGATTTAAAATTATAAATTGATCTAGCATCAATTGCCATTTGCGGAAGAGAATTCCAAACTTCTACCACCCTTTGTGTGTTGACGTGTTTCCTTACTTCACTCCTGAATGGCCTGACTCTAATTTTTAGACTGTGCCCCCTAGTCCTAGATTCCCCAACCAGTGGAAATAGTTTCTCTCTATCTACCCTATCAATTCCCCTTAATATTTTGAAAACTTCGATCAGATCACCCCTTAACCTTCTAAATTCCAGGGAATACAACCCTAGTTTGTGTAATCTCTCCTCGTAACTTAACTGTTGAAGTCCAGAACAAAAAAAAACAGATTATCTGGTCATTATCACATTGCTGTTTATTGGGAGCTTGCTGTGCGCAAATTGGCTGCCGTGTTTCCTACATTACAACTGTGACCGCACTTCAAAAAGTACTTCATTGGCTGTGAAGCGTTTTGAGAAGTCCGGTGGTCGTGAAAGGTGCTATATAAATGCAAGTCTTTCTTTCTTAGAGGCTTGTGTTTCAACAGACTGAATGGCATTTCCTTATCTGCTGATCGCCAACCAGTCGGGAAGTGCAGCTGTTTTGTAAGGTCAAGGATGATCTGGCGGAGGTCCCAGACAAGATAGGGAGAAAAACAAATATACAGAAAAATTGCACATTTTGTACGAGCTGAAGGCATTAAACTCCGAGAACTTACGCGAAGGTTAGAGCCAAATTTCTTCTTTACGAGAAATCAAGCTTTGCTGATGCAAAATAACCTTGTGAAATGCATTTAAAGAAATTAGAGACCAACAGGACTGAAGCATGTCGTGGGCGGGAGCACAAAATGGGCGATCGCGAATCGGCAGCCCCTTTAACTCCCGGTCCCATTTTGCTTTGCATTGAACGGCCTGTTAAAAGAACTGCCGATTCGCTGTCCCTGGTTTTTCTCCACCTCTCAATTAATTTTTTTTAAATTAGCATATTTTGATAAGGAAGGACAAGGGCCCGAAAACTGGCAGCGGCACTGCCCAGCGCTATTTGCCGGCGCCCGTTCCAAGTGGTGCAGGCAGCACGCAAAATTCGTGCGGCCTACTCATTTACATAATTGCAGTGCTGTCTCAGCGCAAAACACGCTGCTGATTGGCTTAGCGGTCAACGAGGTGGCGGGGTGGAGGGGGGGGCAATATCGGGTGCAGTCTACTGCCCAATAAAGTTTGGCCTCGGCTGTCTCTAGTATTTAAAGGGAAGGTGCTTTGTTGCAGAAGCACCTCATTTGTCAGGTAAAAGGAACATATGGCGCAACACCTGAGAGAAAGGGCGAATCGTTCTTCAGCTGTGGCACTGGAGGCCTTGGTCCTGGGTGTCCAGCGACGCTGGGATGTCCTACACCCGCATGGGGGCAAGAGGCCTTCAAGGTTTACCATAAGAAGGATCTGGGAGTCGATCGCTCAGTCCGTCACTGCGATGAGTGTTGTCCCCAAGGACCGGGATCCTGTGCTGCAAAAGGTTTAATGACCTCACACGGCTGGTCAAGGTGAGTGAAGGCTTCAGAAAGTGCCATGTCCCACCATCTGCACCACAAGCCTCACACACTGCTCAATGCACCACCCCCCCATCACTCACCTAACAACTATCTCTAGCTATCACCACTCATACCTCACAATCATAGCTTCACTTCACCCTCACACACTTACCACTGCTGCAACACTCACGCCCACATCTCACGCCTTGCACAGACTGCCAGCTGTTCAACCATGGCAGGCACATCACCCAAACACATTGCACTACACTCACTAACACACTTCCCTTTCTCTTGCAGGCCAAGGTGGCACACAAACGGAGAGAGCAACAGCAGACAAAGGGGGCCAAGTAAGGCTTGACAATCTGACTGACCTGGAGGAAGCAGTGCTGGACATAATTGGAGGGGCTGTGACAGAGTCTGTGGTGAGCGGAGAAGTGGAAAGCATCACTGATGATGATGGTATGCTCATACCTAATCCTTCTTCTCACATCCCACTTCCCCCTCCTGGCACAATCTCTTCTCACTTACAAGCTGCTAAAGGTGTATGCATGGATATCTTGCTTTTCCCCCTCCCCTCACCACAGCCCGACCCTTGTGCCTTTCAGCTTTCAGATACGCAAGAATTGCAAACTGGCCAGCCTGTCCCTGAAGTTGAGGAAGAGACTGATGGAGGAGAAGAAGAAGACACACCAGCCATGCATCTGACACCAGCTCAGAAAATGGCACTGCGCGTACTTTAGAGGGTAGTATAGAGGTAGGACCTGCGCGTGATGAATCACCGGGAACGAGTGGGCTGCAGCAAGGCCAGGGGGAAAGGGTAGCTCAGGTGCCAGCTCCCCGGAGGGCGAGTTTGTGCACAAGTTCTGCTCCACAGGACTCAGATGATGAACTCGATGGGGTGACCTTCAGAAGAAGGGTGATGGGCATGCACACGGAAATGCCAAGTGCAATGGCAAGCCTGCCAGAGAGCCTCTTGTCAGTGCCAAGGAGCATGAAGGAGTCCGGCTCCAACATTGCACAGGGTTTTGCGCAGAGCTTGGAGCCCAGGATTTCCAGGATGAAAACGATGGGCAACTCCATGAGAGACCTTGTGGACCCAAAGATGATGCTGAGTGTGAGGGGCGATTTTGCAGCTTCCATTGCAGCACAGACAGAAGCGAGCCAATGTCTGAGTGCTGCAGTGGAAGCTCAGACTGCTCTCCCGCAGGCTCAGCTTGCTGCCACGCAAGCTCAGACTGCTGCCGTCGTCACTGGGTTTACCAGTGTGGAAAGGGGCTTGCAGGGTGTCGCAGCAGGCCAGCAATCTGTCCTCCAACAGATTACTAGGATTGCTGAGGCACCGCCCCGGGGGAGTGGCAGTGGCTCCGTGGAGCAAAAACCTGCTGTCCTCTCTCAGGATGACAGCATTCGTCCTCCCACCACTGCCACTCCGCTTGCTGCTGCCTGTCAGCCAGCCAGCCCAGACTGTTACCGACCAGGCCGAGATGGTGCAGTCTAAAGCTGGGCCTTCTAGGTCCAGAGCTGCTCGAGGTCATCCTGCAAGGCCATCTGCAGTCTCCCCCACTGAAAGTCAGCAGCCTTCCACCAGCCGTGCTGCAGCCACTGAGGGAGTACTGAGAGTAGGAAAAGGCATAGAAGCACAGAAGATAGGAGCAGGAGTAGGCCATTCGGCCCCTCGAGCCTGCTCCGCCATTTAATGAGATCTTGGCTGATCATCCCTCCCACCTAGAGAGTGCTACCCACTGAGCCACAGCTGACAATGTATGGGGGAAGGGGTTAGTGCAGAGGGTTCCTGAATGATTTTGGTGACCAGAGCCCCAATTCAGCGCTGAGCACTGATGCACCATCCAGATTATCATAGGAACATAGGAACAGGAGGAGGCCATTCAGTCCCTCGAGTCTGTTCCGCCATTCAATGAGATCATGGCTGATCTGTGACCTAACTTCATATACCCGCCTTAGGCCCATATCCCTTAATAATTTTGGTTAACAGAAATCTATCAATCTCAGATTTAAAATCAATTGCCATTTGCGGAAGGGAGTTCCAAACTTATACCACCCTTTGTGTGTAGAAGTGTTTCCTAATTTCACTCCTGAAAGGCCTGGCTCTAATTTTTAGACAACCCTAGTTTGTGTAATCTCTCCTCGTTACTTAACCCCTGGAGTCCGGGTATCAGGCGACAAAGTATCTTTGAACAAATTAGAGATTGATGCTGCTGCACTCACTGTGGGCTAAATTCGATAGCCCCTGAAATTGGGTGCGGGTATTGCGATGCGCGATTAGGCCGGGCCCATTGAGTCCGATGCAGGCAGCACGTAAAGTTTGTGATCACCACTTAACCTTGGTAAACTTCATGATGCCTGCTAATTTAAATGAAAGCAGCGTGCAGCCCGGAGCTGGAACGCACTGTCGAGTGGCTGCACGCCTCAGCAGGGGGCCCAAGTTCGTGTGAGGCTGGCACTGCTTAAAGCTAGCCTGCACCACTTAAAGCTAGCCTGCACCTCTTAAAGGGGAGTTGCTGCAGTGGAAGCGCAGACTCCTCTCCTGCAGTCTCAGGCTGCTGCCATCGTCGCTGGGAAGATTCACCAGACTGATACCTGGGATGGCAGGAATGACGTATGAAGAGAGATTGGGTCGATTAGGCATATATTCACTAGAGTTTCGAAGAATGAAAGGGGATCTCATTGAAACTTATAAAATTCTAACAGGACTAGACAGACTAGATGCAGGAAGGATGTTCCCGATGGCGGGGGAGTCCAGAACCAGATGTCACAGTCTAAGGATAAGGGGTAAGCCATTTAGGACTGAGATGAGGAGGAATTTCTTCACCCAGAGAGTGGTGAACCTGTGGAATTCTCTACCACAGAAGGCAGTTGAGACCAATTCATTAAATATATTCAAGAAGGAGATAGATATATTTCTTAAGGCTAAAGGGATCAAGGGATATGGGGAGAAAGCAGGGACAGGGTACTGAATTTGGATGATCAGCCATGATCTCATTAAATGCCGGAGCAGGCTCGAGGGGCCGAATGGCCTACTCCTGCGCCTATCTTCTATGCTTCTATGATTAAGTTACAGCGTGTGGGAGCATTTCAAATACCCACAGATTTTTCTGGCCTACGTTTTTTGGTTAGGCAATGTTTGTTCCCTCCTTTAAGAGAAATGTGGATGGGCTCCACAATTTCACTTGCACCTGATTTCCAGGAGTACACTGAATACGTCATTTCTGGGAATATTTGTTTTCTCTGCTCTGTTCCACAGTTGTGCAGCGTGACGGCTGAGCTATAAAGCTGTCCCATCGAACAGCCTTAGGTTCAGTTGAGGGAGCCGCTCTCAGGGGTATCAGTCTCGACAAGATCAGCAGTGAATCAACGTGAGAATCTGGGTTACAAATTGTGCCAAACCGGTAAGTGACTCAGAGTACGTTAACCAGAATTTATTCAAATAGTTCATTCCTTACAGTTAATAACTTAATGACATTCTCTCAATATTGCCTGTTCTAAATTTAAATTTAATGGACACCTCTTACTGGATTTTTATCACTCATCTCGGTGACTCTTCCAGAGTTTCATCATAGAATCATAGAGCGTAGAAGGAGGCCATTCGGCCCATCGCTCCTGTGCTGGCTCTTTGAAAGAGCTCTCCAATTAGCCCCACACCCCTGCTCTTTCCCCACAGCCCAGCAAATGTTTCCAGCATTTTCTGTTTTTATTTCAGATTTGCAGCATCCGCAGTATTTTGCTTTTGTGAAAGAGGTGTTGTTGATTTTGATTGGTACGTGGAAGAGAATGAATTTAAATCTCGCTCACCCACCACAGCTGTATTAATCAAACTTTGTGTAAGAGTGAATGGTTTGGAATTCTCAACGTCCGCCAAATGTACGTCCTAAAATCAGGCGCAACACCTACTGATTTCTACTGTGATATTCCCAGGACGTTGAGTGGATTAGTCATCACCAATCAGTGCCCAGATTCACATTTGAGAAATTTTAACCCCTTTGTTACTTGTCCTCATATCACATATCGTTAAATCAGTGTGAAGTTTGGTACTGAAAACAAAAAATGCTGGAAACACTCAGCAGGTCAGGCAGCATCCGTGGCGAGAGCACCAGTGTTAACGGGCTGGATTTTGCCAGCCCTGGGAAGGCGGGTTTGGAGGCGGGACTGTTGGCAAAATGGCAGAATTTGGGGGCGGGTGCTGTCCCGCACCGGGTCCCGTCTCCTTGGAGGCAGGAAGGGATTACAGCCACTTAACTGCCTGTTAACAGTGCCACATAGAAGGTTGTTAAGCAAGATGAGGGCACAAGGGATTGGGGGTAATATACTAGCACGGATAAAGGATTGGTTAACGGGCAGAAAACAGAGTAGCGGTAAATGAGTCATTTGCGGATTGGCAGGTTGTAAATAGTGGGGAGCCGCAACGATCAGTGCTTGGGCCTCAGCTATTTACAATCTATATTAATGACTTAGATGAAGGGACGAGTGCAATATATTCAAATTTGCTGATGATACAATGCTAGGTGGAAAAGTAAGATGTGAGGAGGACGCAAAGAGCCTGCAAAGGGATGTAGACAGGTTAAGTGAACATAAGAACAGAAGAAATAGGAGCAGGATTCGGCCATCTGGCCCCTCGAGCCTGCTCCGCCATTCAACAGGATCATGGCTGATCTTCTACCTCAACTCCACTTTCCTGCACTATCAGCATATCCCTTGATTCCCTTAATATTCAAAAATCTATCGATCACTGTCTTGAATATACTCAATTTTTGAATATACTCAACAACTGAGACTCCACAGCCCTCTGGGGTAGAGATTTCCAAAGATTCACCACCCTCTGAGTGAAGAAATTTCTCCTCATCTCAGTCCTAAATGGCTGACCCCTTATTCTGAGACTGTGACCACTAGTTCTAGACTCCCCAGCCAGGGGAAACATCCTCCCTGCATCTACCCTGTCAAGCCCTGTAAGAATGTTGAATGTTTCAATGAGATCTAGAAAATATAGGCCTAGTCTATTCAATCTCTCCTCATAGGACAATACCCCCATCCCAGGAACCAGTCTGGTGAACCTTCGTTGCACTCCCTCTATGGCAAGTATATCCTTCCTTAGGTAAGGAGACCAAAACTGTACACAATACTCCAGGTGTGGTCTCACCAGGGCCCTATATAATGGCAGTGAGTGGGCAATAAGGTGGCAGCTGATGTATAATGTGGGGAAATGTGAGGTTATTCACTTTGGTAGGAAGAATAGAAAAAGAGAATATTTTTTAAATGGTGAGAAACTAGCAGAGTGATTTGGGTGTCCTAGTACAAGAAACACAGAGAGTTAGCATGCAGGTACAGTAAGCAATTAGGAAGGTAAATGGCATGTTGGCCTTTATTGCTAGAGGGTTGGAGTACAAGAGTAAGGAAGTCTTGCTACAATTGTACAGGGCCTTGGTGAGACCACACCTGGAGTACTGTTCACAGTTTTGGTCTCCTTATCTAAGGAAGGACATACTTGCCTTAGAGGCGGTGCAACGAAAGTTCACTAGATTGATTCCTGGGATGAGAGGGCTGTCCTATGAGGAGAGATTGAGTAGATTGGGCTGATACTCTCTGGAGTTTAGAAGAATGAGAGGTGATCTCATTGAAACATATAAGATTCTGAGGGGGATTGACAGGGTAGATGCTGAGAGATTGTTTCCCCTGTCTGGAGAGCCTAGAACTAGGCGGCATAGTCTCAGGATAAGGTGTCAGTCATTTAAGACTGGGATGAGGAGGACTTTCTTCACTCAGAGGGTTGTGAATCTTTGGAGTTCACTGCCCCAAAATGCTGTGGGTGCTCCGTCGTTGAGTATATTCAAGGTTGCGATAAATAGATTATTGGACTCCAGAGGAATTAAGGGATATGGGGATAGAGCAGGAAAGTGGAGTTGAGGTCGAAGATCAGCCATGATCTTATTGAATGATAAAGCAGGCTCGAGGGGCCTTGTGGCCTACTCCTGCTCCTAATTATTATGTTCTTATCTTCTTGCATGGGAAGATGCCATGGGAATGGGAGGGGTTGTTGGGGGTGATAGAGGAGTGGATCAGTTGTCCCTTTGGAATGCTGAAAGGGGAGGGAAGGGGAAGATGTGTTTGGTGGTGGGATCACGCTGGAGGTGGCAGAAATAGTGCAGGATGATTCGTTGAATGTGGAGGCTGGTGGGGTGAAAGGTGAGGACAAGGGGAATCCAATCGTGGTTTCTGGGAGGGAGAGAAAGGGGTGAGAGCAGAAGAGCGGGAAATGGAACGGACACAGTCGAAGGCCCTGTGAACCATGGTGGAGGAGAATCCTCAGTTGAGGAAAAAGAAAGACATATCGGAAGCACTGGTAAAGAAGGTGGCATTGTCGGACGAGATGCGACGGCGACGGAGAAACTGGGAGAATGGAATAGAGTCCTTCCAGGAAGCTGGGTGAGAGGAAATGTAGTCCAGGTAGCTGTGGAAGTCCGTGGGCTTATAGTAGATATTGGTCATTAGCCTATCCACAGAAATGGAGACAGAGAATTGGAGGAAGGGAAGGGAAGGGTCAGAGATGAACCATGTGAAGGGGAGGGAAGGTTGGAAATTGGAAGCAAAGTGAATGAAATTTTCCAATTCAGGGCGAGAGCAGGAAACGGCACCGATACAGTCCTCAATGTACCAGTAAAAGAGGTGAAGGAGGGGACCTGAGTAGGACTGTAACAAAGAATGTTTCATATATCCCACCAAAAGGCAGGCATAGCTGGGACCCGTGCGGGTTTCCATAGCAACACCTTTTATTTGGAGGAAGTGAGTGGAGTCAAAGGAGAAGTTGTTCAATGTGAGAACAAGTTCAGGCAGACGGAGGAGGGTGGTGGTGGATGGGGACTGGTTGGGCCTCTGTTCAAGGAAGAAGTGGAGCGCTCTCAGGCCATCCTGGTGGGGGATGGAGGTGTAGAGGGATTGTACGTCCATAGTGAAAAGGAGACGGTTGGGGCCAGGAAACTAGAAACTGTTAAAGTGGCGGAGGGCGTCGGAAAAGTTGGGGATGTAGGTAGGAAGAGACTGGACAAGGGGAGGAAAAAATGGAGTCGAGATCGGAAAAAAATTAGTTCTGTGGGTCAAGAGCAGGCTGAAATGATGGGTCTACCAGGTCAGTCCTGTTTGTGGATCCTGGGAAGGAGGTAGAAGCGGGCTGTGCGGGGTTGGGGGACAATGAGGTTGGAGGCCTTGTAGGGAAGATCTTCAGAGGAGATGAGGTCAGTTGACAGCCTCAGAAATGGTGGTGGGGTCATGGTCCGGTGGTGGTGGGAAAAGGTGTGAGAGAGTTGGTGTTCAGCCTCTGCAAGGTAGATGCCGGTTCACCAAACAACAACAGTGCCACCTTTGTCAGCAGGTTTAGAGAAATAGAGTCATAGGGCTCAATTTTCACCGGCCCGTGGAGGCGGGTTTGGAGGCATGTGGGGTGGGAAAATAGCAGATTCAGGGGGTCCCGAACCCATCCCGCCCCCAACCCGCCTCCATGCCAGTTTCCCAGGAGGCGGGTACCCGACCTGTGCTGGGACCCGCCTCCCCGAGGCGGCAAGAGGATTAGTGCCAATAAACTGCCTGTTAACAGGTAGTTAACAGGCTGTTTTTTGCCTAATCCCTATTTTTAGCCCTGAAGTGTGGGATTCCCGACAGGTCCGAACCACGCCGATTTAGCGAGGCGGACCGTCGGTCTGGAGGGCTTGGAGGGGTCGAGATGTCCGGTGTGCAGGTGAGTGATGGGTGCATGAGTGCAGAGGTAAGTGTGTTTGGTGTGTGCAAAGTGTTTTAAGAACTTTTACTTACCTTAACTTTCTCCTCCAGGCTTGCACCCTTCAGTTCTTGGGAGACCCTCAGCTCACCGGCACAGAAAGCCGAATGGACGCTGAGCTGTCAAAAGCTGCAGTCTCTGCTTTCTATGCTGGATTGATTTCTAACTCAGTCTAAGTACAGGGACTCAAGTTAGAAATCATATTGTCAGTGTTTGACAGCTTCACAGAGCCGTCAAACACTGAAATTTCATCTGTCAAAAGCTCTTGACAGATGAAATTTCAATGGCTGACGTCACCTGAATCCAAGGGACCCTTGATTGGCCTGCTAAACCCGCTGGGCGGGCTTAACAAGGTCAATCAAGGGAAAATACAGTGGGTTGGCCACAAGTCGATGGAGGCGGGACTACAACCCAAAAAGTGGGAGTCCCGCCTCCATCATGTCCCCATTGACAAAATCCAGCCCATAGAGTCATAACGGCACAGAAGGAGGCCATTCGGCTCATCGAGTCCGTGTTGGCTTTCTGCAGAGCAAGCCAGTCAGTCCCATTCCCCCGCTCTATCCCCGTAGTCCTGCAAGTTTATTTCCCTCAAGTGCCTATCCTGTCTTCCCCTGAAAACATTGAGTGTCTCCGCTTCCACCACTTCCGTCGGCAGCGAGTTCCAGGTCCTCACCACTTGCTGCGTAAAAATGTTTTTCCTCACATCCCCCTGTATCTCTTGCCCAAAACCTTAAATCTGTGTCTCCTAGTTCTTGTACCATCAACTAAAGACTTGAAAGACTTGCATTTATATAGTGCCTTTCACGACCATCGGACGTCTCAAAGCGCTTTACAACCAATGAAGTACTTTTTTGGAGTGTAGTCACTGTTGCAAAGTGGGAAACTAATGGGAACAGCCTTTCCCTGTCTAGCCTATCCAAACCCATCATAATCTTGTACACCTCTATCAAATCATCCCTCAACCTCCTTTGCTCTAATGAAATCAAATCCAGCTTCTCCAACTTGTCCTTGTAGCTAAGATCCCCCATCCCTGGAACCATTCTGGTAAATCTCCTCTGCACCCTCTCAAGGGCCTTCACATCCTTCCTAAAGTGTGGTGACCAGAACTGGACGCAATACTCCAGTTTTGGCCTAACCAGCCCTTTATAAAGGTTCAGCGTAACTTCTCTACTTTTGTACTCAATACCTCTATTTATGAAACCCAAGATCCCATATGCTTTGCTAACCACTCTCTCAATATGTCCGGCCACCTTCAGGGACCTATGCAGATTAACTCCCAGGACCCTCTGTCCCTGCACACTCTTTAAAGCTGTGCCATTAAGTGTATATTGCCTCTCCCTGTACCTTCTGCCGAAATGCATCACCTCACACTTTTCTGTATTAAATTCCATCTGCCAGTTGTCTGCCCATTCTGCTAGCCTTTCTATGTCCTGTTGCAGTCGATTGGTATCATCCTTACTGTTTGACACACCACCAAGTTTGGTGTCATCGGCAAATTTAGAAATTCTACTCTGTATTCCAATGTCCAGGTCATTTAAATATGTCAAAAAAAGCAGTGGCCCCCAACACTGACCCTTGGGGAACGCCATTGTTTAATGACAAGGTTAGGGTTGGATCTGCGAGAACGGAGTGCTGCAAGTTCAGAGGGAGGGAGATTAGAGTGAGCGAGGGGAGCAGAGAAATTGAGACGGCCGATGTCACGCCAGCAGTTCCCATTGAAAAGATCTAGAGAGGGTGAGAGAAGTTTAGTAACCTTGGTCCAATCTCACAAAATTGATTTCTCTTTTGTTGTGCCATAATTTTATTTCAGGAACTTTTCAAAAAAGGAGAAAGACGAGGGATATTTCCAGATTACAGCAGGCTTCACTTTGTGTGATTACCAACAAAATGAAAACCATTTTCATTCTCAGCGCCCTGCTCGCAGTCGCAAGTTCTAAAACCTATGAAAAATGCGAGCTTGCCCATACTTTACGTGATCATGGATTGGACGGATATCATAGCTACAGTCTGGCAAACTGTGAGTTTCATGTTCTCTGCACTAGTAGATTGTAGCTGAAAGTCCTCGTCTCACCAGGCTCTAACCGCTCTGTCCTTGTGTACTGATTCCTTTACATTATATTCAGTATGAATTGCACCGTCTGTAGATTCTCTCGATGGTTTGAGTTGTTAAGCTCACTGCTTGGTGTGAGCTGAGACACACTGACCAAGCGATCCTAGTTTCAGCACAGGGCTGTGCTCAACTGATCTAGCTGATGGCGCACTATAATTAGCCTCAGCACCCCCGGGATTGGGGAGGGGGAGAAATGGAGCAAGCAGGCTACCTGCCTATGATGGCTAACAGAGACCCCTTGCTCGAAAGTGCAAACGTCCAGCAGGAAATCTGCCCACCCTAGATGTAGAATTTGCTCCCGCGCTACAAACTCTGCAAATAACCTAGACATGTTGAAGCCTTCCTTCTACATCATCTGTAAAGCCACCCTTTAATATGTCTAATCTATCTGCCGAGCTAGCCCAGAACATAACACCAGGCATTGTTTTGAGATAACTACCCTGGAGGTCCCGCTTTTGAATCGAAGAACAAACTCCTCCATCTCTCTTTGCAAGCCCAACCTTCTTATAGTTGGTTCTAGCATTAACCAGGACTTCAAGTTGCCCAGTCTTTCTTTCCAGAACCTTCTCCACCGTTCTCTTATTTTGTTGTCTCTCTATCTCAAATTTAAAATTCTCATCATTATGTTTAAATCTCTCCATGGCTTCGCCACTCTCCATCTCTGCAAACTCCTCCAGCCCTATCATTCCCCTGAATGCAATTTCCTCTGTCTCCAGTCCTCTGTGCATCCTCTCCTCCCTTTACCCCACCAATGGCAGCCATGCCTTCCGCTGCCTCGGCCCCATGCTCTGGAATTCCCTCCCTACATCTTCACCTTCTTCTCTCCTTTAAGACCCTTCTTCAAACCCAATTTGTCGACTCCAGCTTTTGGCCACCCTTTCTAATCTCACCTTCATTGTGTCAGTGTTTTTCCTAATGCCTCTGTGAAGAGCCTTGGATTATTTTTTCTATGTTAAAGACACGGGGGAGAAATTTGTGTGTTTAGCGCCGCCCGTTAGCACCACGAGATGGCGCTAAAATGCCGTTCAGCACTCTATCGCCAGCTGATGCCGGTTCCAGCCATGCACACCATATCCGTCTTGCCGGTAGCGCCGCCTCTAAACTCGATCGCCGGGGACATCGCAGTTACGGAAATTATGACGTCAGTGAGTGTGCAACGCTCACTTGACGCCTAATCTCCCAACTTCGTTTTGTTCATTGGTCATTGGAGAAAGCAACAACAGGTTGAGGTGGTGAGCAGCAGCAGGAAGCCGGCCCCAGCGATGATATTTAAAGGGATCATCACCAATCACGCGCACCCGACAGGGCTTTGCAGTTTGAGTGACTGTGTGCTACTTCCCGCAAATGCAAGAATTTTCTTTAGCTATATCAAGGTTAGTTGGTATCAGGGAGTGCTGTGGCAAGTAAAAAACATCCTCATTATTTTTGACACGCTTCTAACTACAACACTTGCTAAAAGTCATGGGGGGCTATACTGTCAGTCGACCTCGCCCTCCAGGATCTATGGTGGAGGGAGCGGAGGCAGCAAGAAAGATGGGAACATGTGCGCAGAGGGAGAAGGAGGACCATCAGGGCTCTCAGCAGGAGGCCTTACCCTCTGAGGATCTTCCGACACCACTTCTCCTACCTTCAATTAAGCGAGGAGCAGTGCAGTAGGAGGCTTCGCTTCACCAAGGTGGTGGTCACAGAACAGTGCCATATCCTGCAAGCAGACCTCCAGCCTCAGATCAGGGCATCCACGACTCTCCCAGTGGCAGTCAAGGTCACCGTGGCCCTCAATTTCTTCGCCAGCAGATCCTTCCAGTCTACAGCTGGAGACATATCTAACATCTCACAGTTCGCTGTCCATCGCTGCATCCGGGAGGTCACTGAGGCTCTCTACACCAGGAGAAGGGACTATATTGGCTTCCCAATCACCAGAGAGAAACAGAACGAGCGTGCATGTGGTTTTGCCATTGACGCCATTGACTGCACCCACGTGGATTTGTGGGCATCGCATAACAGTCCTGAGATCTTCCGTAACCGCAAAGGCTACCACTCACTTAATGTGCAGTTGGTGTGTGACCACACACAGTGAATCCTCAATGTCAATGCCCGCTATCCTGGCAGCAGCCATGATGCCTTCATCCTGTGGCAGAACAGTGTGCCAGCACTCTTCCAGCCACCACGTCAAGCTTGCGGGTAGCTCATCGGAGACAAGGGCTATCCGCTCTCCACCTGGCTCATGACTCCCCTCCGCAACCCCTCCAGTACTCGGATGAGCGGGTGTCCCTTTCCATGGTGGTCTGCCGCATGCTGCACAACTTGGCCAGCATGAGGGCGCAGCCCTTGCCACCAGGGATTGTGGGACCACCTCAGGAGGAGGACAAGGGAGAGGAGGATGAGGAGGAAGAGGAACAGGAGGGAGGGAGGTGGCGGCAGACAATCGGCCTTTCGGATGGGCTGTTTGTGACCGGCTCATCAGAGTCCGATTCGCATGAATGAAACCCCAGATCCCCGTAGCTCACCACATCCCCATCATACCATCCCTGTCTCATGGCATTTCACAGCGTCCTCCTGGGCGCAAAGCTGAAATGAGAGACACCACAAAAAATTCCAAACACAATTAATAAATTTATCTATAAGCATTACACACATATTTACATGAATACTAATAACTAATCACCCTTGTGCAATCCCTTAGTGCCTGTCATTTGTGTGCCTTTTCCTACTCTAGTGCGCCTACGCAGTGCTCCCTCAGTACCTTAACTCCAGTTACTCGACTTGGTTCCGTAACCCTTAATACCCTTACGCAACAAAAATTTATCAATCTCAGTTTTGAAATTTTCATTTGAACCCCCCAGCCTCAACAGCTTTATGGGAGAGAGAGTTCTTGATTTCCACTATTTGTAGGAGCTCCCACAACTTGCAAGTTCCGCTCCACACTGGTTTCCATTATCACGCTATAACGAACGGATTCCTCTCAAGCCGAGTGGTTTCCTGAACTGCCAGCACTGCCCATCAATTGCAAACGGCACCAGCAGAGGCTGAATGGGTCCTCAGCACAGGAATGTGTGGGGCCGTGGGCCAGAAAAGGAAAAGTGTCAGATAGTGGTTGCAAAGCCCAAGTCCGTGACCTGCAACGTGAGTCACATTCGCAGTGTAACTTTTTTTTCTCCTTCGTTCTAGGGGTGTGTTTGGTTCAATATGAAAGCACTTATAACACAAGAGCAATTCAACACAACAAGAGAAGTGGACGTACTTGGTCTACAGACTATGGGCTCTTTCAGATTAACAGCTACTGGTGGTGTGATGATGGTCAGACTCAGAACACACATAATGGATGTAACAAAAGGTGTAATGGTGAGTGATTCAACATATCATTAAACAAAGGGTCATTTTCCATTCTCTCCTAGGATCCCTTTTATTAATTGCTCTCAGGCTGAATTTGTTGAGCTGAAAAGGTGGTGGTAGACCTTCTCCTTACACTGCTGCAGTTCTTGTGCTGATGGAACCCCCACAATAAAGAAAGAAAGACTTACATTTATATTGCCCCTTTCACGACCTCAGGACGTCACAAAGAGCTTTAAAGCCAATAAAGTATATTTTGAAGTGTAGTCGCTGTTGTAATGTAGGAAATTCAGGCAGCTAATTGGTGCACAGCAAGCTCCCATAAATAGCAATGTGACAATGACCAGATGTCCTGTTTTAGTGTTGTCAAATGTTGGCCAGGAACAGCACTCCCTCAGTACTGCAATGGAGAGTCATCCTAGATTATGGGCTCCCTGGTGTTGGACTTCAACTCAGAACCTTCTGACTCAGAGGCGAGAGTGCTACCACTGAGCCACAGCTGACACCTATGGTGCTCGGTGGGGAACAGGAGAGCAGATAATTAAACTCTACACCTTCAAAAGAGATGTGTTTCGTGCATTCGGTGGCACCTCATCTGGGCCTACTAGCCTAGGCCTTTCTAACTCTGTCAGAATACACCTCAGGAGCATCAACAACAACTCGCATTTATATAGCGCCTTTAACGTAGTAAAGCGTCCAAAGGCGTTTCACAGGAGCGATTATCAAACAAAATTTGTAACCAAGCCACACAAAGAGATGTTAAGATCGATGACCAAAAGCTTGGTCAAAGAAATATGGTTCAAGGAGCATCTTAAAGGAGGAGAGAGAGTATTGGATGAGCTCAAGTTTAGGGAGGGTGGAAGATGGGAGGCCGGCCAGGAGTGCGTTGGAATAGTCAAGTCTAGAGGTAACAAAGGCATGGATGAGGGTTTCAGCAGCAGATGAGCTGAAGCAGGGGCGGAGTCGGGTGATGTTACGGAGGTGGATTTAGGCGGATATGTGGTCGGAAGCTCACCTTTGAACCAAGTACGACACTAAGGTTGCAAACGGTCTGGTTCAGCCTCAGACGGTTGCAAGGGAGAGGGTTGGATTCGGTTGCTAGGAAACGGAGTTTGTGGCAGGGACCAAAGACAATGGCTTCAGTCTTACCAATATTTTGTTGGAGGAAATTTCTGCTCATCCAGAATTGAATATCGGACAAGCAGTGTGACAAATCAGAGACCGTGGCGGGGTCGCGAGAGGTGGTGGTGAGGTCGAGCTGGGTGTCGTCAGCGTACATGTGGAAACTGATGTTGTGTTTCCAGAAATTGTCGCCAAGGGGCAGCATGTAGTCCGCCAGAATTGCTCACTATTCCAGAATCATTCTGGAATGCAAAGATAAACCCCGCCTTCTATTCTCTACTGCTAACCATCTTCTTAAACCCCTCTCCCCTGTCTCCTCCACCCTCACCTCTGACAACAAGTGTGAGGAGCTCATGGACTTCTTTGTCTCTCAGATTGAGACCATCCGTTCAGCTGCCTCTGCCACTTCCCTTCCTTTCCCTAGCCCACCAGGCCAGACTTCCGCTAAGGTGCCCCCCTGCCCTAGCCCTAAACTCACATCTGTCTCCAGTTTCTCTCCGATCTCCCCTCATTACCTCTCCGCGCTCATCTTGTCCATGAGACCCACTTTCTGCTCCCTCGACCCTATTCTCACCAAACTGCTGATCACCCAACTTCCTTTTCTGGCTCCCATGTTAGCTGATATCGTTAATGGTTCTCTCTCCTCAGGTACTGTCCCCCTCTCCCTCAAATCTGCCATCATTACTCATCTCCTCAAAAAAACAACCCTTGACCCCTCCGTCCTTGCAAACTGCCGCCCCATCTCCAACCTCCCTTTCCTCTCCAAAGTCCTGAAAGTATTATGGCCTCCCAAATCTGTGCCCATCTTTCCCGCGACGCTGTGTTTGAATCCCTCCAATCAGGTTCCCGTCCCTACCACAGTACCGAAACGGCTCTCAGCAAAGTTACAAATGACATCCTTTGTGACTGACAGGTAAACTATCCCTCCTCGTCACTCTTGACTTGTCTGCAGCCTTTGAGATGGTTGACCACTCCATCCTTATCCAACGCCTCTCCACCGTTGTCCAGCTGGGTGGGACTGCAATCGCCTGGTTCCATTCTTATCTATCTAATCGTAGCCAGAGAATCACCTGCAACGGCATCTCTTCCCGCTCCTGCATTGTTACCTCAGGTGCCCCCCAAGGATCTATCATTGGCCTCCTCGTATTTCTCATCTACATGTTGCCCCTTGGTGACATCATCCGAAAACACGGCATCAGTTTCCATATGTACACTGATGACACCCAGCTCTACCTCACCACACTTCTCTTGACCCCGCCACGGTCTCTAAATTATCAGACTGCTTGTCCGACCTCCAGTTCTAGATGAGCAGAAATTTTCTCCAATTAAATATTGTGAAGACCTAAGCCGTTGTTTTTGGTCCCCCGCCAGAAACTCCGTTCCCTCGCCACTGACTCCATCCCTCTCCCTAACATCTGTCTGAGGCTGATCCACACTGTTCGCAACCTCGGTGTCATATTTGACCCTGAAATGAGCTTCCGATCACATATCCACGGCATAACTAAGATCCCCTCTTTCCACCTCCGTAACATCGCCCGTCTCCGCCCTTGCCTCAGCTCATCCGCTGCTGAAACCCTCATCCATGCCTTTGTTACCTCTAGACTTGACCATTCCAATGCACTCCTGGCTGGCCTCCCACATTCTACCCTACGTAAACTTCAGGTCATCCAAAACTCGGCTGCTCGTGTCCTAAGTCCCGTTCACCCATCACCCCTGTGCTCGCTGATCTACATTGGCTCCCGGTTAAGCAGCGCCTCGATTTCAAAATTCTCATCTTGTTTTCAAATCCCTCCATGGCCTCGCCCCTCCCTATCTCTGTAATCTCCTTCAGCCCCACAACCCCCCGAGATATCTGTACTCCTCTAATTCTGCCCTCTTGAGCATCCTTGATTATAATCGCTCAACCATTGGTGACCGTGCCTTCTGTTGCCTGGGCCCTAAGCTCTGGAATTCCCTCCCTAAACCTCTCCGCCTCGCTACCTCTCTTTCCTCCTTTAAGACGCTCCTTAAAACCTACCTCTTTGGCCAAGCTTTTGGTCACCTGCTCTAATTTCTCCTTATGTGGCTCGGTGTCAATTTCTTTGTCTTATAATCGCTCCTGTGAAGCACCTTGGGACATTTTACTACGTTAAAGGTGCTGCACAAGTTGTTGTTGTTGTTGTTAATCGGAGGGGGCCAAGGATAGAATCTTGGGGGACTCCAGAGGTAACTATGCTCGAGCGGGAAGAGAGACTTTGCAGGTGATTCTCTGGCTACGATTAGATAGATAAGAATGGAACCAGGCAAGTGCAGTCCCACCCAGCTGGACGACGGCGGAGAGGCGTTGGAGAGGGATGGAGTGGTCAACTGTGTCAAAGGCTGCAGGCAAGTCAAGAAGGACGAGGAGGGATAGTTTACCTTTGTCACAGTCACAAAGGACGTCATTTGTGACTTTGATAAGGGCCGTTTCAGAACTGTGGTAGGGGCGGAAACCTGATTGGATTGATTCAAACATGGGGCTGGATTTTATCAATGGGGAGCTTTTGGAGGCGGGACATCCACTTGTCATGTTTTAGTCCCGCCTCCATCGACTTGTGGCAAACCCACGCTATTTTCCCTTGATGGACCTTGTTAAGCCCGCCCAGTGGGCTTAGCAGGCCAATTAAGGGAAATCCGGTTACAGGTGACATCAGCGTTTCATCGGTCCCTCTGACCCCCGTAGACCGACGGCCCGCCTCACTGACCCTGGCGAGTTTCGGAGCTGTCGGGAAGCCCACTTTTCAGGGATCAAAATGGGGATTCTCAGAAAAAGTTGCCTGTTAACTACCTTAACTGTGTGACTTAATTGTCACTAATCCCCTTCCCGCCTCGAGGAGCCGGGACCCGGCGCGGGTCAGGTACCCGCCTCCTGGGAAGATGGCACGGAGGCGGGTCGGGGGCAGGATGGGTACCCGCCCCTGGATTCTGCCACTTTCCCGGCAGTCCCGCCTCCAAACCCGCCTCCCCAGGGCTGGCAAAATCGCCCCCATGGAGATCCGGGAAAGATGGGCACGGATTTGAGAGGCGACAACACCTTTAAGAACCTTGGAGAGGAAAGGGAGGTTGGAGATGGGTCGGTAATTTGCAAGGACGGAGGGCTCAAGGCTGGGCTTTTTGAGGAGACAGGTGATGATGGCAGATTTGAAGGAGAGGGGGACAGTACCTGAGGAGAGAGAACCATTAACATTGTCAACTAACATGGGCGACAGGAAAGGAAGTTGGATGGTCAGCAGTGTAAGGTGTTTGGTTTTCTCGTCCTTACAAGGGTTCTTTGACTCTGGGTTTTACAGGAACAAAATGGTAGACGACACAAAGGTTTAGGTTCAACCCAAAACTGTTAGTTTATTAAAACCAACAAAACACGGACAAAAACCCTGTTGAGATTTGACTGAAACTTACAGTCACCCGTCCGGCTGGTCGTTCCCGTTGTGGATTGTAGGCCTGGATAGGAGATGACCTGTCCCCGTCCTCCTTTATCTGACTGCAGCTGCCTACACAGCGCAAACCCCTTTGTAGAGCCAACTGATACTTACAATCACCCGTCCGGCTGGTCGTGGCCGACGTCAATTGCTGGCTGGGAGCTGGAGATGACCGTCTTCCCTTCCTTCTTACACCTGGCAGTTGCTGTAGTCGAAGCTAGCTTCCGAGCGAGAGAGAGAGAGAGAGAGTGAGAGAGAGCTGTGGTGTGGTTCCTTCTTATAGTTCTTTTAGTCACCTATCCCCATGCTGGGCCTCCGCCAACCAGTTTCGGTTGTCGGTTTGCTGAATTGTCCGACATTCACACCTCGTCAACCTATAATTCAATCACCGGAGGTGTACAGAGTTGTGAGATCGAAGATAACTCCTTATCTCCTCTCCCGCTTTCTGCAACACATATGCAATGTGATTTCTATTACTGTTGATGGGCGGTTGGCTGATTATCTGCTCGGGACTTGTGTGTCTTCCATTCATGTCAGGAAGTCGATCATGACCCCCATTGTTTCAGTTAAGCTCAGAGCATTGTCCAGATGTTAATTTTTCCCACACTTCTTTTTGCCTCAACCTGTCACATTAACACCTCCTCTTGCCTTGATCATCTCTTAATGTCTCTCAATGTCTCTTAAGCTCTCCTTTTGTTCTTTAATCTCCTCCCCCTTTTCCCAGCTTTATCCTTGCCTTAAACTATTTCATTTCCTGCTATTTCCAGTTCTGACGAAAGGTCTTCGACCTGAAACGTTAACCCTGTTTCTCTCTCCACGGATGCTGCCTCACCTGCTGAGTATTTCCAGCGTTTTCTGTTGTTATTTAGGCTGATTGTCTGCTCGGGACTTGTGTATCTTCCATTCATGTCAGGAAGTCGATCGTGACCCCCATTGTTTCAGTTAAACTCAGAGCATTGTCCAGATGTTCATTTTTCCCATCAAAACCAATCATGATTCAAGGCCTCACAGTTCACTGTCAATGTCCTTTTCAGAGTTAATCATGAGTCAAAGCTTTAATTGTCCAGTATCAATGTGTTCTCCACGAACTGCAGACTTTGATGACTGGCACCTTTTCTGTGCCTCGAAGTTTAACCGTTTCATGCCCTTGCCGCTGGGCCAAACAGGCTTTCAGCATTTGAAATCTACAGCAGTTTGGAGGGAATAGGGTCGAGGGAGCAGGAGGTGTGAGCATCCAACTGTTTGTTTTTAATACCACATTTTATTTTTCTTTGTAGATTTTATGAATGATAACATCGCAGATGACATTCAGTGTGTGAAAAGGATAGTACGAGACCCCCAAGGAATGAATGCCTGGTATGTTAATACCTGTTTACTGTTTTGCCTCTAGGTTTGTGTTCGAATACCATTTGCTTTTGGAAGTAATGGAGCCCTGTATGTTGGTGTCTGCAAACACTGCAGCCTTGCTCTACGAACTGTCTATAAGAGCCACAGATACAATGCACTAGAACAATTAGCCACCTTTCTCCATTGAACATCCCCCGAACATTGTTGGAGTGAAGCCTAGCTTGATTGGCTCGTTCACTGGTCAATGCCTAAAGGTCTAAACGCGACACTATAGCTTGCCATGCTTGCTTTCAGTTCTTAGCCGGTTAAGTGAACAACAGATTCAAGTAAAAACAAAAGAAACATGATTGATTTCTGGGATGTCCTATGAGGAGAGATTGGGCCTATACTCTCTGGAGTTTAGAATAATGAGAGGTGATCTCTTTGAAACATATAAGATTCTGAGGAAGATTGACAGGGTAAATGCTGAGAGGTTGTTTCTCCTGGCTGGAAAGTCTAGAACTAGGGGGCATGTTCTCAGGATAAGGGGTCGGCCATTTAGGACAAGGATGAGGAGAAATTTCTTCACTCAGAGGGTGGTGAATCTTTGGAATTCCCTACCCCAGAGGGCTGTGGAGGCTCAGTCATTGAGCAAATTCAAGACTGAGATCGATAGATTTTTGAACTCTAAGGGAATCATGGGACATCAATGGACATTGTTGAATATTACAGAATAAGAACATAAGAACATAAGAAGTAGGAGCAGGAGTCGGCCATACGACCCTTCGGGCCTGCTCCGCCATTCAATAGGATCATGGCTGATCCGAACCTAGACTCACGTCCACTTCCCTGCCCGCTCCCCATAACCCTTAATTCCCTTATCAGAATAGGGCCATGCCACATCTGACCTCTCCAGAGACTGATCTGTACCTCAACTGCTTTTTCCTGCCTTTGCTCCATATCCTTTTACAACAAAAATCTATCGATCTGAGTCTTGAAAATTTCAATTGAGCCAGCAACCACAGCCTCTTGTGGGAGAAGGTTACAGATTTCCACTACCCTTTGTGTGAAAAAGTGCGTCCTGATTTCACTCCTGAATGGCCCGAACTCTAATTTGAATATTATGCACACTTGTACTGGAATCACTCACCAGATGAAATAGCTTCTATTTATCTACTCTATTGAATCTCTTTATCATTTTAAATACCTCAGTTAGTTCACCCCTTAATCTTCTAAATTCAATGGAATACAAACTAAGTTTATGCTGGGAAATGGAGGGGTGAAAGGGTTTGGAGAGCGAATGTGGGGCCAATGTGGCTAAAGGTGCGGCCATCAATAGTAGGAGGACTCTGAGGCTCGAGGGGTGGGAAATTACAAAATAGTGGCACGCCACACCCGACCCCTCCAGAGGTGGAGCCAATGAAGTTCACCCCCCCCCACCCACCAAGGGAGCAGCAAGGGAAAAAGAACCCAGCTACACCCAAAGGAGGGTCGCAATGGGTTATTGGTTGGTTATTGGGGATGACACGCACAACTTTATACCATCTTTAATGTGCAAAAATGCTTCTCAGAGGGCTGAGGGAAACAATGAATGTCAGGTCAGAGATTTTAGATAGGGTTTTAAGGAGTTTCTTAAAAGGGAAAGGAACATAGGAACAGAATTAGGCCATTCAGCCCCTCGGGTCTTTTCCGCCATTCAATTAGATCATGGCTGATCTGCATCTCAATTCCTTTGCTCCATATCCCTTGATAGTCTGACAACAATAATCTATCAATCTCAGTCTTGGAGAGAGTTCCAGATTTGCATTACCCTTACGTATTAAATATGCTCCCAGATTTCACTCCTGAATGGCCTAGCTCTTAATATTATGCCCTCTTGTTCTGCACATCCCACGAGAGGAAATAGAAAGATAAAGAAAGAAATACTTGCATTTCTATAGCGCCTTTCATGACCACCGGACGCCCAAAGCGCGTTACAGCCAATGAAGAACTGTTTAAAGTGTAATCACTGTTGAAACCCTATTGAATCCCGATATCATTTTATATCCCTCGATTAAATCACTCCCCAACCTTTTAAACTCAAGGGAATACAAGCCAAGTTTTTGCAGAGGGAAGGAGAGACAGAAGGGTTTAGAGAGCAAATTCTGGATGTGAGGCCAAGGTGGCTGAAACTGTGGCCACAAATAGTGGGAGAACTCTGAGGAACGAAGGGTGGCAAATGGGGCTGAAGAACTGGAAGCCAATGTAGATCAACGGCAATGGATGTGATGGGTGAGTGGGATGGAGGAGTGGATCTTGGTATGGGATAGGTTATTGGCAGCAGAGCTTTGGATGAGATGAGAGGCTGGTTATTCTGCGGCGAGTGTCTCACCTTCTGACTCTCCAAAGCCTTTCCACCATCCACAGGGCACAAGTAAGGAGTGTGATGGAATACTCTCCACTTGCCTGGATGGGTGCAGTTCCAACAACACTCAAGAAACTTGACACCATCCAGGACAAAGCAGCCCGCTTGATTGGCACCCCATCCACCACCTTAAACATTTACTCCCTTCACCACCGGCGTACTGTGGCTGCAGTGTGTCCCATCTACAAGATGCACTGCAGCAACTCGCCAAGGCTTCTTCAACAGCACCTCCCAAACACGACCTCTACCACTTAGAAGGACAAGGGCAGCAGGCGCTTGGGAACACCACTACCTCCAATTTCCTCTCTAAGTCACACACCATCCTGATTTGGAAGTATATCGCCGTTCCTGCATCGTCGCTGGGTCAAAATCCTGGAACTCCCTCCCTAACAGTTGGAGCACCTTCACCACACGGGTGCAGCAGTTCAAGAAGGCGGCTCACCGAGCAACTTCTCAAGGACAATTCGGAATGGCCAATAAATGCCAGCCTTGCCAGCGATTCCCACATCCCATGAAGGGATATAAACAAGCAAAAATCCTCACACCCTGCATGAGTAGGGTTTGGCTCATATGGCCATTCACACTCACTATCTTGGTTCACCCATAGTGAACGACCACTTGGTGGGGACCTGCCAGCATCATTAGAACTGTACCCCAAGCCTGGTTCAATCCTTTCAGGTAAATGCCCTTAGCCCGCCAATTCCACTAAAGAAATATGAATGTTTTGCGGGGTCTCTTGTTAGTCATTGCCAATGTTCTCTCGTGTCTGACACTCTTTTCTTTTGCAGGTATGGCTGGCAGCATAATTGCAAGAATAGAAATCTTGCTAATTTTCTCCGTGAGTGCAACTTGTAACGGATGAAAGAACCCGAATCATTGGACCCACTTGCTGCACCTAAATCACAGCATGTGTTGCTTTTACTAGTAAGCTTGACATTGCTAAAAGCCCAGTAAGGGGAGTGAAAGGCTAACCTACATTTTCCAGAGATGTTAAATCAGTAAAGTTATGTAATCACTTTCTGCAAATTTGATTGGTGAATGATTGGAACCCACTGTCATATCTTCACCATCTTGAAGGAACTGATTTAGTCCAGTAACAGAAATGTTGCTCTCTGATGTAGACATGATCTACACGTCTTCCCATGTCAGTGTGGAGATGTAGTGCCCCCTGTGCGATTGAGAGATTCTGACCAGGAAGGTCTCAGCTTCAGTCCTTCCATCCGTGCGACGTTAACTGTCTTGGTCAGGGCAGGTAGTACTACTGTTGGCTAATGGTAGGACATCAGTGTCCCTGAGCTAGAGAGCCTAACAATTAGCCACACTTCCCACCCCTGTTCACCATCCAGTGATCAATGCTACCAAACTCGACATGTGTATGTTAGCGCTGGGAATTTCCATGGGGTTCTCCTCATTGGCCACCATAACTTTGGCGGAAACCCCAGATAAACCGTGTAAACAGGACTTCTGCCAATCTTCTGTCAAACGATAGAGAGAGGCCCCGTGATAATTTCTAGCCTGGCCGAGGATCGGATGAGGTTTCCCACAGTCGAATATCCTGCCACCATCCAGTGTCAATGGCCAAGCAGGAAGAATGCTCACTTGTCCCCTCACACTGGGAAACAGCCAGAGCCTGCGGCATTGACTCGAGCTCAAGTCACCACCGTCAAGAGAGGAAGGGGTATAATTGTTGGGGAGAGGGAGAGGAAACTGACTCACGTTGGGTATGAATTGTAAATCCATCTTTGTCAGCGCAATGTAGAATGTGTTTCATTTCTCACGAGCAATCAGATCTTTCCGTCTGGTACAGTGAACTGCACTTCAGTCCTCTCGAGACACTTAACAACCGAGCACAGAGCAGAGGGTCAGCCAGAGCACCACTGGTGTGGTGGCGTCACCTCATTAGCAAGGACATCTACTGCTAGTAATTATTTTCCAACTGGTTAACTAACCAAGTCTAACTAAACTGGTTGCACACGTTTGTGCAGTAGCAGGTAGAGTGAATGATATCTGTTGGACAGTGTGACTCTAGCAGGGTCTGAGGCCTACACCAAACCTCCTTCAAGATGGCGACATTAACACTGGAGCTTGTTACAGTGAGAGGCTGTCATGGTAACCATTAACTTGCCCCAGCCTTGTACTAAGTCCTTTCATTGCTTATAATCCATTTTGTTATGTATTACACAGTGAATCCAAGAATAAATTCTGCTCTGTAACGCTTTACGCTGCGATTTAAACCACAGACCTGCCACTTTGGGGCAGACATTTTTTAGCTGTACGCAATAAATAAACAAAGGCAGCAAATATCAGGCCTCGAGCGTTTCATTCTCACTTCACACACATTCCGAACCATTACATTCTCACCGAAACTGATCCTCCTACAAAACAGGAATGAGATAAAAGTTTAGGAATAAATGACATATTATTACATAGTACCTCACATGTACAGTACAGAAACAGGCCATTCGGCCCAACAGGTCTATGCCAGTGTTTATGCTCCACTCGAGCCCACTTCCACCCTTATTCCTCTCACCTCACCAGCATATACTTCCATTCCTTTCTCCCTCATGTCTTATTCTAGCTTTCCCCTAACTGCATCTATGCTAATCTTCTCAACCACTCCTTGTGGTAGTGAGTTACACATTCTAACCATTTCTGCTGAATTCCCTGTTGGATTTATTAGTGACTGTCTTATATTGATTGCCCCCTATTTCTGGTCTCCCCCACAAGTGGAAACATCTTCTCTGCGTCTTTCCTAGCAAACCCTTTCATTATTTTAAAGTCCTCCATCAGGTCACCCCTCAGCCTTCTCTGTTCAGTGCTGGCCAGGACATCAGAAGAACTCCCATACTCTTCAAATAGGTTTCTTGTAGGGCTGCCAATCCTGCAGGATTGTCCTGGAGTCTTCAGGAATCAGAGATTAATCTCCAGGACACTGCTGCGAGCAATTTGAGAAAAAAAATCACTAGTTTTTTTTCCAAGTGGTTGTTTTGTTTTTATTTTTTTTGAGCTCTTTCATTTCTCAGTGATAAAAGTTTCGGAGATAAAGGGGCGAAAAGGCTGTTTGACCAGGTGAGGGGATTGGAGACGGGAGGTCATGTGAGGAAGTAACGAGCAGGATCGATAAAGGGGAACCTGTGGGATGTCCTGGACGCTTCGCGTTGCCTGGATGACCACATGTGCGTGAAGTGTCGTCAGCTGCGTCAGCTCGAGATCCGTGTTTCAGAGCTTGAGCGGCAGCTGACGTCACTGCGGTGCATCCGCGAGGCTGAGAGTTACGTGGATAGCAAGTTTCTGGAGGTGGTCACCCCGCAGCTTAAGAGTATTCAGGCAGAGAGGGAATGGGTGACCGCCAGGCAGAAGAGGAGGACCAGGCAGGTAGTGCAGGAGTTCCCGGAGTGCATCGCGCTCTCCAACCAGTATTCTGTTCTGAGTACTGGTGAGAGCGATGGTTCTGCTGCGGAGTGCAGCCAGAGACAAGTCCAAGGCACCACTGGTGGCTCAGCTGCACAGGTGGGGAGGAAAAAGAGTGGAAGAGTAATAGTGGTAGGAGATTCGATAGTTCAGGGAGCAGACAGGCATTTCTGCGGCCGCAGACGTGACTCCAGGATGGTATGTTGCCTCCCTGATGCCAGGGTCAAGGATGTCACTGAGCAGCTGCAGGACACTCTGATGTGGGTGGGTGAACAGCCATAGGTTGTTGTCCATATCGGTACCAACGACATAGGCAGAAAGAGGGATGAGGTCCTGCAGGCAGAGTTTAAGGAGCTAGGAGAGAGATTATAAAGCAGGACCTCAAAGGTCATAGTCTCTGGATTACTCCCAATGCCACGTGCTAGTGAGTATAGGAATAGGAGGATAGAACAGATGAATGTGTGGCTGGAGAGGTGGTGCAGGAGGAAGGGCTATAGATTCCTGAGGCATTGGGTCTGTTTCTGGGGAAGGTGGGACCTGTACAAGCCGGACGGGTTACACCTCAACAGAGCCGGAACCAATATTCTCGCGGGGAGGTTTGCTAGTGCTGTTGGGGAGGGTTTAACTAGCTTGGCAGGAGGATGGGCACCAGCATATAGGAGTACAAAAGAGGAATAAGGTGCATGAAAGAGTGAGTGTGTTGGATAGTACTAGAGAAGAAAGTAGGACTAGAGGCGGAGGTAGTACCATATTAGATAGGAGCAGACTAAGAAAGACTATGAAAAATTCAAAAATGGGTTGAGAATGCATGTACGTAAACGCACAAAATGTAGTGAATAAGGTTGGTGAACTACAAGCACAATTAGCCGTGTGGCAATATGATGTTGTGGCAATAACAGAAACGTGGCTTAAAATTGGTGAGGACTGGGCACTTCATATTCAAGGGTACAAGGTGTTCAGAAAAGATAAGGAAGGAAAAAAGGGAGGTGGGGTGGCAGTGCTGATCAAGGAAGACATTGTAGTGTTGGAAAGGGAGGATGTTCTTGAGGGGACAAGGACAAAATCCATTTGGTTAGAGTTGAGGAGCAAAAAGGGTTTGATCACCTGACAATGCTGTTTCTCCATTCTCGAACGGAGAATGTCTTCCCACAATGACTTATGTTTTATGGGTTTACCCTTATGATTGGTAAAATTTGTTTGTTCCCAGAAAACTATATCTTGGTTATAATGGGCCAGAAATTCGGGTCGGAGTCTTCCCGCGGGTGCAAGCCCCCAACCTGCACTTACCTAGCGCGCCTGCCGTTGGGCTGTGGGCCCGCGTGGGATTCCGATCCTGGGCCTCCTCCAGCTGCCGGTGTGCAGTGCTCGCCTATCCCAGGGGCGCAGTTAGTTCGAAGCGTCCCCTGGGATCACGTGGGCCATGGAGAGCCAATCAGAGCAGGGAATCTCCATTCATAGATTTGACAGGAAGACCTATCAAATCTATGAATAGAGATCGGCCCCAAAACCTAACAACAACTTCAAATATACTTTTTTTTTTAAATCACATTTTTAAAATAACTATAAATTACATAAAATAACTATTTTAAACAATAATTTAAATTTTTGAAAAAATTTATTGCAGTTTTTAACGGGGCTAAAAATAAACTTACCTTTCTTTAAAGTATTTAAAAATAATAAACCTATGGAAAAAATGTTTTAATTTTAGTTAATTCACCACTTACCTTGTTAAAAGCAGGCCTTGCACCTGCTTTTTCCCGGCGCAGCTGCCAGGGACTTACCCTCACTCCAAAACCTGTAAAAAAAAATGGAAGTTCGATGCGTGCTCGCTGTCTCTCCGGCGCAAGCGTTTGACCTCCGAACATCTTCCTTCAAGGGAACGGAAGTTCGGGTTTCCAGCGCATGCGCAGTGCATGCACGAAACCGGCACTTTCGTTGGGTCTACGGGTGAGTAAACAGCGCGTACTCACCCGTGGAGACCCGAATTTCAGCCCCATCCGCTTTTACAGCAGTCTCTATCCGTACAGATTAGGATGGGTTTAATCGGGTCTGCCTTTTCTAAAGCATATAAACCCTTTCCTCAGTGTTATTTGCGTCTGTGGGATCAAAGTCCGACATGACAGACAGTAATTATGGCAGACTATGAGCTATCAGAACCCAGAGCCAGTGATTTCTGGGTTGTCCCAGTAAATCAGCTCGCACTCCTACTCCCCCACCCGTTGCTTCCATATATGTGGGCCATAGTCTGTCGGCAAACACTGTGGGTGGTTCATTGGGCCCCTGTTCTATCTCTGCCATAGCCTTGAAGGGATCCCCTGTTCCTACCACCATCGCCTGAGCAACCCCTAATTTTAAATTCTCAAACGTCCCATTACCAATCTTCATGTCAGGTGGGAGGCTGCTAAATACTTCAGGACTAAGAGTAAATAATAATAACTTCTTCTTTTCATCCTCCTCCATTTCACTTACAGCTGCTCTTTGTTCAACTGCAATGAAATGTCCTTGGGGTTCACCTCCCATTTCTAACTTTTTAATGTCCGACGCCATGTCTTTCAAACTCCTATAATCATAATTAACATAGAATTCCCTGTCCAAGTTACCCCTCTCTCACGGTCGGGCGTCCGCTCCCGGGGCGAGATACCTCCGTTGACGTATGGGCTTCATTGGGGAAGGCGCAGTAGGAGGTGGTTTAATCTTTTTCCCAGGTAGAGGTCCTAACTCCCCTTCTTCTTCAACCTCTTCTCACGCACTGACTGATGATAACCACCCAAATACAGGCTGTTCTCCCGGGGTTATAGCACACACAATTCCCCTTTGCACTGGTAGTTTTTCTTCTAACACTTTAACCTTCCTTTTGCATTCCGCATGGTACTGCTGCCCACCAAGTTTCACAACCTGTTGCTGCACCACCCTAATGGCAGCTTTCAAATCCTCATTATCCTTCGCTGCTTTGTCTGCCCATTGTTGTTGGCTGCTAGCTTCCTCTTTCCAAACCTTACTCTCGTTCCCTTGATTCACACACTGACTTTCCAAATATTGCTCTTTATTACACCATCTCGCTTTCTCCTTCACAAACACCTCTTTATCTTTCTTACGACCTTCTCGTTCTTCCTCTAATTCCTTAAGAAGCCGATTTACCACCGCTTCTCTATCACTGGATTTTCCTGCCATATCCTCTATTTTCCATTGTGACTTAATCTTTTCATGCTCATCGTTTTCAACCTTCCTTCAATAGGCTAACAACCAGACGGCGTTCATTATCCGTTGCCGACGTGTGGACTCTTGTGTCCATTGTTCGGCCTCAGAAACCAGATCATCACTGTCAATAATAACCCGTACCCACCTCTCCTGGAGAGGTAACATCCCCGCAAAATACATTGGAACTAACTCATCCATTGTCTTGGCAGTTTTTCCACCCATTTTAATGGTCTGTAAATTTCTCGCTCAATGTCCCTCTGGTCGCAAAAATCTGTAAGACATGTGGAATTACCCCTCGCCCCGTCCAACAGGTTCTAGAGTTCAGACTTGAGACTTATGAGAAATTACACCAGACACACGGGTTCTGTCTTTAACCTTTTATTGTTCCTAAGACAGATTCAAAACCCCAACCACTATTCGAGCAGTACACCAATAATATTACAGGAAATCATACATACAACCACCCGCCGATGATCAGTCCAGCGTTGATTGTAGGTCCTCGTAAGCGAAAAGACTGGCCAGGCCCCTCCTTCCTCTGACTGCAGCCTGATCCTCGTGGGCGAGATGACTGGCCAAACCACCTTCTTCTGACTGCAGTGCTGATATTCTTTAGCCACTGTGCTTTATACAGCTTTCCTTGCGTTTTGCATTAAATCAATCATTCAGAGATAGTGAAACGTTCCTTTAATGTTGGTCTGAGCTGTTGGAGCTGTCAAACGTTTACATTAACTCATCCTGTGTGGCTTATCCTTATCACAGCCCATAATTGTTCATTCACTCCTAAAGTTTACAAAAGTGGCAGAAAACCACTTGATTAGGTTCATGAGTTACGTCGTATTCTGCATTTCAAAACTTGAAAGGTTTGACTTCTCACCTCAGAAAAGTCACCAGAGACACCGGGCTGGATTTTGATACTGGAGCGGGTTGGGGTCGTGTTATCCTCCCGCCTGCAATTGGATGTGGGAGATTGATGCAATTTTCACTTAATTGGGCAATTGAGTTCCAGCATGTGGGAACCCATGAACCAATTAGTGGTTTCAGTCTGAAAGTCGCCTCTGATGATGTCATCATTGCAGGTCAGAGACTGCCTGGTCTCAGAGATTGCCGTGAGAGGACCTGGATGCAAAATGAGCAGCATCTCAGAGAGAGAGAGAGCGAGCGAGAGAGAGAGCGAGAGAGAGAGAGAGAGAGAGAGCGAGAGAGAGAGAGAGAGATTTTTTTTTTGCAACCAAGAGCTCCCAGGCAGTCTCTGAAGACATTCAATGCAGCAGCATCAGAGGTGACTTTCAGACCTAATACAACTACCTTCATCACATCTCCGTTGTAATAGTGGACCTGCAGCTGATAGTCAGCTATCCACTTGTGCTCCCGCCAGGTCTCACTGGCGTGTTTCACATCAGGCGTGCTTCACGTCGGAAAAGGGTTAAACTAGCTAAAACGTTTCAAAATGGCATTACAGAGCCAATTTAGGGCTTGTTAAGGGCTTTAATGGCCTCTCCCAACTCTTGGAGGCGGGACGGAGTCGGGAACCCCGCGACCGATTTTTTCAAAATTGCGTGGAGGCGGAATGGAGTCGGGATGGGGTCGGGACCCCCGAATCTGCAACTTTAACCCCCCATATGCCTCAAACCCGACTCCACGGGTCATTCAAAATCCAGCCCACCATGTCTGCAAGGTTTGTTTATCTCTGTTGTCCCTGACTACCCCCTGCAGTCACAACCATAACTCCTGCCTAATCAGTGAAAGACTGCTTGTTACATTCACCAACTTTATTTCACTTTGAAAAACCTTTTTGCCTGGCAAAGCATTCCAAGAAATATTAAAAATTAAGGGTCTGTACATACTTTCTACAGATAGCGACAGATTAAGTGAATGGGCAAAACTGTGGCAAATGGATTTCAATGTAGGCAAATGTGAGGTAATCCACTTTGGACCTAAAAATGATAGAGCAGGGTACTTTCTAAATGTTGAAAGGCTAAAAACAGTGGAGATCCAAAGAGACTTGGGGGTCCATGTACATAGATCATTAAAATGTCATGAACAGGTACAGAAAATAATCAAAAAGGCTAATGGAATGCTGGCCTTTATATCTAGAGGACTAGAATACAAGGGGGTAGAAGTTATGCTGCAGCTGTACAAAACCCTGGTTAGACCACACCTGGAGTACTGTGAGCAGCTCTGGGCACCACACCTTAGGAAGGATATATTGGCCTTGGAGGGAATAGGTTTATCAGAATGATATCCGGACCCCAAGGGTTTAGTTAAGAGGAGAGATTACACAAATTAGGGTTGTATTCCCTAGAATTTAGATGGTTAAGGGGTGATCTGATCGAAGTTTTCAAGATATTAAGGGGAACAGATAGGGTAGATAGAGAGAAACTATTTCCACTGGTTGGGGAGTCTCGGACTAGGGGGCATAGTCTAAAAATTAGAGCCAGACCTTTCAGGAGTGAAATTAGGAAACACTTCTACACACAAAGGGTGGTAGAAGTTTGGAACTCTCTTCCGCAAACGACAATTGTTCCGGGTCAATTGTTAATTTTATATCTGAGATTGATAGCTTTTTGTTAACCAAAGGTATGAAGGGATATGGGCCAAAGGAGTTAGGTCGCAGATCAGCCATGATCTCATTGAATGGTGAAGCAGGCTCGAGGGGCTGAATGGCCTCCTCCTGTTCCTTTATTTATCTTTGTCGATTTTATCAATGTTAATATCACAGCTGACATTGTGTGCGAAAAGGGTTGTGACATCCCAAGGAATTAATGCCTGGCATGTTAAAACTTGTTTACTCTATTGCCTCCAGGTTTGTGTTCAAATAGCATTTGCATGTAAAAGTAATGGAACCCTGTATGTTGGTTCAAGAAGGCAGCTCACCACCACCTTCTGAAGGGCAATTAGGGATGAGCAATAAATTCTTGTCTTGCCAGCAATGTCCACATTCGGAGAATGAATAAATAAAAACAAAACCCAAAGCCTGATATTTGCTGCCTTTGTTTATTTATTGCGTACAGCTGAAAAATGTCTGCCCCAAGGTGGCAGGTCTGTGGTTAAAATCGCAGCTCGAAGCGTTACAGAGCAGAATTTGTTCTTGGATTCACTGTGTAATACACAACAAAATGGATTATAAGCAATGAAAGGACTTAATAAAAGTCTGGGGCAAGTTAATGGTTACCATGACAGCCTCTCACTGTAACAAGCTCCAGTGTTAATGTCGCCATCTTGAAGGAGGTTTGGTGTACGCCTCAGACCCTGCTAGAGTCACACTGTCCAACAGATATAATTCACTCTACCTGCTACTGCACAAACGTGTGCAACCAGTTTAGTTAGACTTTGTTAGATAACCAGTTTGAAAATAATTACTAGCAGCAGATGTCCTTGCTAATGAGGTGACGCCACCACACCAGTGGTGCTCTGGCTGACCCTCTGCTCTGTGCTCGGTTGTTAAGTGTCTCGAGAGGACTGAAGTGCAGTTCACTGTACCAGACGGAAAGATCTGATTGCTCGAGAGAAATGAAACACATTCTACATTGCGCTGACAAAGATGGATTTACAATTCATACCCAACGTGAGTCAGTTTCCTCTCCCTCTCCCCAACAATTATACCCCTTCCTCTCTTGACTGTGGTGACTGGAGCTCGAGTCAATGCCGCAGGCTCTGGCTGTTTCCCAGTCTGAGGGGACAAGTGAGCATTCTTTATGCTTGGCCATTGACACTGGATGGTGGCAGGATATTCGACTGTGGGAAACCTCATCCGATCCTCGGCTAGGCTAGAAATTATCACGGGGCCTCTCTCTATCGTTCGACAGAAGATTGGCAGAAGTCCTGTTTACACTGTTTATCTGGGGTTTCCGCCAAAGTTATGGCGGCCAATGAGGAGAACCCCATGGAAATTCCCAGCGCTAACATACACATGTCGAGTTTGGTAGCATTGATCACTGGATGGTGAACAGGGGTGGGAAGTGTGGCTAATTGTTAGGCTCTCTAGCTCAGGGACACTGAAGTCCTACCATTAGCCAACAGTAGTACTACCTGCCCTGACAACGACAGTTAACGTCACACGGATGGAAGGAATGAAGCTGGGACCTTCCTGGCCGGAATCTCTCAATCCCACAGGGGGCACTACATCTCCACACTGACATGGGAAGACGTGTAGATCATGTCTACATCAGAGAGCAACATTTCTGTTACTGGACTAAATCAGTTCCTTCAAGATGGTGAATATATGACAGTGAGTTCCAATCATTCACCAATCAAATGCACAGACATTGATTACATAACTTTAACGATTTAGCATATCCGGAAAATGTAGGTTAGCCTTTCACTCCTCTTACTGGGCTTTTAGCAATGTCAAACTAACTAGTAAAAGCAACACATGCTATGATTTAGGTGCAGCAAGCAGGTCAAATGAATGGGCTCTTTCAGCCATTCCAAGTTGCATTCATGGAGTAAATTGCATAGGATATACAGCACAGAAACAGGCCATTCGGCCCATACAGTCCATGCCGGCATTTAGACTCCCGATTTGACCTTTGTATCGGCGATCGTCTGTTCCATTTCCAAGTCGCAGTCATCCAGGAAATGTGTAAGGTCCATATTCTCACAATCATACCTGAGGTGACGCCTGCAAAAGGAAAGAGCGTCAGACACAAGAGAACTGCGGCAATGAATAAGGAGAGTCACAGCGAACATTCATATTTGTTTAGTGGTATTGGGGGCCTACAGGCATTTTCTTGCCCAGTTTTTGTGCCTCCTCTCCTGAAGGGGTTGAACCGGGCTTGGTGTACAGTTCTAATGATGCTGGCAGGTCTCCAGCACTTCACTCAAGCAGTCGTTCACTATGAGTGAACGAAGACAGTGAGTGTGGAGGGTCATTTCCAATGAGTCGATCTCCTGCTCATGGTGAGTATGAGGATATGAGGCTAAATGCTCCAGCAAGTGCTGATGGTGAAGTCTCCCATGGACAGAGCAGTTTGCATCAGACATTTGAGAGCTAATGCTGTTTCTTGAAAGCAAATCGGCTTAGCAACATTCATTGTAACACAGTAATTGGGCGCATATTGATTACTCCAATGCTCTCCTCCCATCTTCCACCCTACATAAACTTCATCTCATCCAAAACTCTGCTGCCAATATCCTATCCCATAGCAAGTCCCAATCGCCCATCCCTCTCACCCATCACACCCATCCTCGTTGACCTATATTGGCTTCCAGTTCACCGACGCCTCAATTTTAAATTTCCTTGCATTTAAATCTTTCCATGCATACGCCACTTACTATCTCTCCAATCTCATCCAGTACTACAACCCCATTTCCCACCCCTCATTCCTCAGAGTCCTCCCACTAATGGTGGCCATACATTCATCCATCTTGACTCCACATCCAGAATTCCCTCTCCAAACCCTTCCGCCTCTCCTTTTCCCTGCTTAGACTTGGCTAGTATTCCCTTAGTTTAAAAGGTTGAGGGTGATCTAATCGAGGGATTTAAATGATAAAGGGATTCAATAGGGCAGATACAGAGAAGCTATTTCCTCTGGTGGGGCATCCAGAACAAGATACATAATATTGAGGGCTAGACCATTCAAGTGTAAAATCAGGAAGTACTTTTGCACAAAAAGCGTAATGCAAATCTGGAACTCTCTCCGCTTAAAGTCTGTGGTTGCTGGCTCAATAAAATATTCAAGACTGAGATCTATAGAGTATTGTTGAGTAATATTATAAAAGGATATGGAGCAAAGGCAGGTAAAAGGAGTTGAGATACAGATCAGCAATGAACTGAGTGGTGAGACAGGCCCGAGGGGCTGAATGGCCTCCTCCTGATTCTGTGTTCCCTTCTCTTTAAGAAACCTCTTAAAACCCTATCTAATATCTGCTTCTCTGACCTGACATTCATTCTAGCCCACAGCCCTCTGTGAAGCATTTTTGTACTTTAAAGATGGTAAAAAGTTCTGCTTGTGGTCCCCAAAAAACAATCAATAACCCATTGCGACCCTCCCTTGGGTGTAACTGTGTTCTTTTTCCTTTCCTGCTCCCTTGGTGGTTGGGGGTGCGGGGGGCGTGGAGACTCATTGGCGCCACCTCTGGAGAGGTTGGGTGTGGCGTGCGCCAATTTCGTAAAATTCAGCACAGTCCAGGGATGGTTAATCCTGAACAGGAGCAGCCTTCTTCCTTTTGCCTTGGCCTTTCTTTTTTTGGTGTGAATTAATCGCTCACTGCAAGAAGTAGAGCTATCAAGAACCGGCTGAGACCTGGAAGCAAGCATGGCAAGCCATGGTGTGACATTTAGACACCAAGCCCTTAAGACATTAAGGGGGGTGTCGCAATATTAATTAAGGAATCAATTACTGCCATAAGGAGGGATGATATATTGGCCCAAAAATTCGTGAGGAAGCCTTCGTGCGAGGGTAAGGCTTCCCCGCGATCTCTCACTGCGCGTTGGCTTTTTCAGTTCCAGCTTGCACGAACTTGATGTTCTGGACAGCTGCTGTGCTGGGCTTGCGTATCCCACAGGCGCAGTTAATTCGTGCGAGCTGTGGGATCACGTGACTCAGTTAGAGCCAATGGCAGCACACCATCTTCCATTCATAACTTTCACATAAGTGCTGTGAAAGCTATGAATAGTATAGCCCCCCAAAAGAACAGCTAAACCTCAATTAAATTTAAAAAAAACCATCACATTAATAAAATAAGTATAGTTAAATAAATTAACCATTTTAAATAAAAAATTTAATTTTTGAAAAAATTTAAAATCTTTTAAAAAGTTATAAAAATAAACTTACCTGTCTTTAAAGTCTCTAAAAAAGATATACCTGTTAAAAAAAATTCAAAATAATACTTAATTCACTACTTACCTTGTTAAAAGTGGGTCTTACTCCTCCTTTTTTTATGTGTAAAATCTTCCATACTTACCTGCGCGTTGAAACCACAAAGTGCACTGCATGCGCGCAGCCTGTAGCGCGCACGCGGTTCACTGAGGAACCGCCCCCTTTTCCATTCACCAAGTGCCGGTTTTCAGCGCATGCGCAGTGCATGCAGAAAACCGGCAATTGGAGACAGAATACGCGAGAGTACGCAGTGCGTACTCTCGCGTATCAACACAAATTTTTGGGCCATTAGCAGGTTCCTCCAATGAGGCTATTTGGGTGGAGCTTAAAAACAAAAAGGGGGAAAGCACTTTGCTGGGAGTGTACTATAGGCCCCCAAACAGTCAGGGGGAGATAGAGGAACAGATATGTAGGCAAATCTCAGAGAAATGTGCAAATAATAGGGTAATAATAATGGGGGATTTCAACTTCCCCAATATTAACTGGGATAGTCAGAGTATGAAAGGCTTAGAGGGTTCAAAATTCTTAAAGTGCATCCAGGAGAGCTTTTTGAGCCAGCATGTAGAAAGTCCTTCAAGAGAGGGGGCGGTACTGGACCTAATTCTAGGGAATGTGGCCGGCCAAGTGGAAGAAGTGCTAGTAGGTGAGCACTTTGGTGACAGTGACCATAATACGGTGAGATTTAAGGTGGTCATGGAAAAGGACAGGGATGGGCCAGGAAATAAAGGTTCTAAATTGGGGGAAGGCCGATTTTAATAGGATAAGGCAGGATCTGGCCAAAATGGACTGGGATCAGCTGCTTGTAGGAAAATCCGCATTGGAGCAATGGGATTCTTTCAGAAGGGAGATTGAGATCATACAATGGCAGCATGTTCCCGTAAAGGTCAAGGGTGATTCCAAAAACCCCAGGGAACCTTGGATGTCAGGGGATATACGAGAATGGATCAGGAAAAAAAGGAGGGCTTTTGGCAGATACAAAATGCTAAAGACAGAGGAAGCCCTAGAGGAGTACAAAAAGTGCAGGGGGATACTTAAAAAAGAAATTAGGAGATCAAGGAGGGGCCATGAAATAACACTGGCGAGCAAAATAAAGGAAAATCCTAAGATGTTTTACAAGTATATTAAGGGTAAGAGGATAACTAGGGAAAAAATAGGGCCCATTAGGGACAAAAGTGGCAATCTGTGTGTGGAGCTGGAAGATGTAGGTGAGGTTCTAAATGAATTTTTTGCATCTGTTTTCACTATGGAGAAGGACGATGCAGACATAAAATTAGGGCAGGGGGACTGTGATATACTCGAACATTTTAACATCGAGAGGGAGGAGGTATTGGCGGTTTTAGCAGGTCTAAAAATGGATAAATCCCCAGGTCCGGACGAAATGTATCCCAGGCTGCTGTGTGAGGCAAAGGAGGAGATTGCGGGGGCTCTAACACATATATTCAGAACCTCTCTGGCCACAGGGGATGTGCCAGAGGACTGGAGAACCGCTAATGTAGTACTATTATTCAAGAAAGGGAGTAGGGAAAAACCGGGGAACTACAGGCCAGTGAGCCTAACATCAGTGGTAGGAAAATTATTGCAAAAAATTCTGAGGGACAAAATTAGTCTCCACTTGGAGAGGCAAGGATTAATCAGGGTTAGCCAACATGGCTTTGTCAAGGGAAGATCATGTCTGACTAATTTGATTGAATTTTTTGAGGGGGTGACTAGGTGTGTGGATGAGGGTAACGCAGTGGATGTGGTATACATGGATTTCAGTAACGCCTTCGATAAAGTCCCGCACAGGAGACTGGTCAAGAAGGTAAGAGCCCATGGAATCCAGGGTGCCTTGGCACATTGGATACAAAACTGGCTCAGTGGCAGAAGGCAGAGGGTGATGGTCGAAGGTTGTTTTTGTGACTGGAAGCCTGTGGCCAGTGGGGTACCACAAGGATCGGTGCTGGGTCCCTTGCTGTTTGTGGTCTACATTAACGACTTGGATATGAATGTAAAAGGTACGATCAGTAAGTTCGCGGATGATACAAAAATTGGTAGGGTGGTAAATAGCGAGGAGGGTAGCCTCAGTCTGCAGGACGATATAGATGGTGTGGTAACACAATACAGCTTCCTGTGACTCGAACTTTATTGCATCACTTCCTGTGATTAGTCCAGGATAAATACTGGACTGAGCAGTTGGATCCTGGAGAGGCATAGAGTAAGACCTCTTTTGTATGTAGCACCTTTTTAGTTGATTAAAGCTTACTTTAAGTTCACTACGCGTAAGGCTCATTCTTACGACAATTTAATCAACTTTGGAAAACTTCGCACTCAAACTTTTTGGACGAACTCGGAACTAAGGATCCAGGGAATCACCCATCATGGAAAACATCCTTAAACCATCGCGTCTTGACTTGGACCCAAACACCCCAGCAGCCGGTAAGGTGTGGAAACACTGGTATCGCACGTTTGACAATTTTCTCGAATATTGCAAGGCTGATGATGACACAAAGTTGCGGATACTCATCAACTGTGTCACTCCGAATGTATTTCAGTATGTTGAGGAATGGGGCAGTTACGAGGAGGCAATTCGGACGCTTAAAAGACTATATACTAAGACACCGAATGAGGTCTATGCCAGACATCTACTAGCTACAGCCCAACAAGGGCCGGAGGAATCCATTGATAAATTCCTCCAAGAGCTTCGCAGACTTAGTATGGACTGTAACTTTCAGGCGGCCTCAGCTGAGCTGTACCGTGAAGAAATGATCCGTGATGCTTTCATCTGCGGGCTTGCCTCCCCATTTATACGCCAGCGTCTACTGGAAAGTAAGACACTTGAGCTTCAGAGAGCTTATGACATGGCTTGCTCTCTAGATCTGGCAAAAAGAAATGCAGACCTTTATACAGTGCCCAGACCTCGGTCTGCTGCCTTAACTACAGTCAGGCAATTTAAGAGGCCACAGGTGAACTCTATTAGGGAGGACTTTATCCCTGACGATCAATCTGATGACTTCACTGATGAAGAGGATGATGACCCCACTGTGGCAGCCTCTTGGCAATCTAAGAAATGCTTCTTTTGTGGTGATGAGTTTCACCCTCGGAAATTCTGCCCTGCTCGCAATGCGTTTTGCAGTCATTGCAACAAAAAGGGTCATTTTGCAAAGGTTTGCCTATCAAGAGCCTCTACGAGGGCTTATCAAGCTAAGTCCTACCGAACTGCCCCGGTAAGGGCCTATCAAGATGTTCCGGCTAAAATCTATCGTGCTTCCTCTCGGGTTTTCTCTCGAAGAAACACACCTAGAGTTTCAGCCACTCTTTGTGCAACGACACCAATTACAGCTGCTTGTCCTCAGAACCTATTCCATGCAGCTACAAAAGCATCACTTAATGGACATACTTTAGATGCCTTAATTGACTCAGGTAGCACTGATAGTTTCATTAGGGAACAGATTGTTGCAGAGTTAAAGCTACATGTTTTCCCATCGGACCAGGCAATTGCGATGGCTCAGTCATCACTTAATACCAGAATTTCTGGCTTTTGTATGGTTGAAATAACACTTAATGGTCGCAGGTATCCCTCCACCCGGCTTTCGGTGCTCAAGGACTTATGTAGTGATCTTATCTTAGGGCTGGATTTTCAAAAGCAGCATAAGAAACTCACCATTGAGTTCGGCGGATCCAAACCTGAACTCACTATTTCTAATATACGAACTCGATTACCGTTCTGTGCATTGTCAGCAGCTTCACTGGATGAACCCTCACTGTTTACCAGTATCCCTCCTCGATGCAAACCGATTATAACAAAGTCACGACGTTTCAGTCAGGAAGACCAGTCTTTTATTGCGGCTGAGATTTCTCGGCTTTTAGCAGAGGATATCATCGAGCCTTGTTCGTCGCCATGGCGCGCCCAGGTCGTTATTGTTAAGAACCCTCTACAACCTCACAAGAAACGGCTGTGCATTGACTATTCACAGACCATCAATCAATATACGGACTTGGACGCATACCCATTGCCGCGCATCGATGATATGGTTAATAAACTGGCTGAGTACACGGTGTTCTCAACATATGATCTGAAAAGTGCCTATCATCAGGTACCCTTGAAGGTCTCAGACAAGCAGTATACGGCCTTTGAAGCCAATGGACGGCTGTATCAATTTCGTCGCCTCCCCTTTGGGGTCACTAATGGAGTGGCTGTCTTCCAGCGAGCAATGGATGACCTGGTCAAACAGGAAGACTTGAAGGATACGTTTCCTTATCTGGACAATATTACTGTCGCAGGTCGCAATCAGCGGGAACATGACGCCAATCTCCAACGATTTTGGGATGCACTCCAGCACCGTAATTTGACATTAAATGCGGCTAAATCCATTGAGTCACAACCAACCATCAACATCCTTGGCTATTGTGTGGGCAATGGCATCATTAAACCTGACCCTGAAAGGCTTCGCCCACTCCAAGAGCTCCCGCCACCTAAGAATCCGGCCTCCTTGCGCCGGGCCCTCGGCCTGTTTGCATACTATGCTAAATGGATTCCTAACTTCTCGGACCGAATCCAACCTCTACTGAAGGCCAGCACATTCCCACTAGACACAGCGGCTGTTGCAGCCTTTAACCTCCTGAAAAAACAGTTGGAGAAAGCGGCTCTTCACTCCATCGATGAGAGTCTTCCTTTTGTTGTTGAGTGTGATGCCTCGGAGGTGGCGATCTCGGCCACTCTGAATCAGGAAGGTCGTCCGGTGGCATTTTTGTCCAGGACTTTTCAAGGGGCTGAGCTACATTATCCTCCAGTCGAGAAAGAAGCTACAGCCATCATAGAGGCAGTACGGAAGTGGACTCATCTCCTAGCTCGCCAGCACTTTACCTTAATCACGGACCAGCGATCGGTCGCCTTCATGCTCGATAATCGAAAACGGACCAAAATTAAAAATAATAAAATCCAGCTTTGGCGGCTGGAATTGGCCTCTTTTGGTTACACCATCCACTATCGACCTGGCAAGGAGAATGTGGCTCCGGATACCCTCACACGAGCATTCTGCTCCGCCATGGCACCCTCTACGCTCGTAGACATCCATGATGGGTTGTGTCATCCGGGCGTTACTCGCATGCTACACTTCGTGCGGTCCCGAAATCTCCCATTCTCTACCGGGGATGTAAAGAAGATGTGCTCGGACTGCAGAGTCTGTGCGGAATTGAAACCTCAGTTTTTCCGCCCCTCGGGTGGTATACTCATACATGCGACCCAGCCAATGCAACGGCTTAGCATCGATTTTAAGGGGCCGTTGCCCTCTTCAACTCGCAACACTTATCTATTGACCATGGTCGATGAGTATTCCCGTTTTCCGTTTGCCTTTCCCTGCCCCAATATGCTGACGACCACGGTTATCAGCTGCCTTGAGCAGGTATTTGCTTTCTGTGGCATGGCATCCTATGTTCATTCGGATCGGGGCCCTTCTTTTATGTCAGGAGAACTCAAGGCCTATCTCTCGGAACGGGGTATTGCTGCCAGCAGAACGACGCCTTATCATCCGGTCGGGAATGGGCAAGTCGAGCGTTTTAACGCTATCATCTGGAATGCGGTACGTCTGGCTTTGAGATCTCGGGGCCTACCCAACCAGCAATGGGAAGCAGTACTTCCAGACGCATTACACTCCACACGGTCCCTCCTTTCGACTGCCACAAATACGACGCCTCATGAACGGTTCTTCCGATTTCAGCGTCGCTCATCCTATGGGATATCTCTCCCGTCGTGGCTGACTGCACCGGGACCAGTGCTACTCCGAAGATATGTCCGGGCGTCTAAGAATGACCCCCTGGTAGATGAGGTTGAGCTCACTGACGTCAACCCTACCTACGCCTATATTCGGTATCCTGACGGTCGGGAATCTACCGTGTCATTGCGGGATCTGGCTCCCTGCCCGCCGAAACATAGAGGGACACCAGGGGATGATATTGTACCAGGCACATCTCTGGGCTCGCCAGGTGCCTCTCATCACGATCTGGATCTGACGCCGGCTGGTACCTCACTCCAGCGTGCCGACCTGGGGCAGACTGACTATGAGCCCGTCGGGGCTCGCACGCGCAGCCACGATCCACCCCGTACCATACGCTCGGAAACGGATCTGCCACAGCCCTGCCCGACACCCGTTCGGGCACCAGTACACAGTCAGGATCGTCCTGACCCCTCACAGAGCGGGCTGGATCACTCGGACTCTGGTCCACGGCCCGCGGCGGGTAAACGGGCTAGGGGCCCTCTACCGCTACGAGAACCCAAACGGGTGCGGCTCTCCCTCGTCCGGCGGCTACGAAATGGAGGGAGCATCCCGCCCTCCTAATCTTTTGGGGGGGGAGAATGTGGTAACACAATACAGCTTCCTGTGACTCGAACTTTATTGCATCACTTCCTGTGATTAGTCCAGGATAAATACTGGACTGAGCAGTTGGATCCTGGAGAGGCATAGAGTAAGACCTCTTTTGTATGTAGCACCTTTTTAGTTGATTAAAGCTTACTTTAAGTTCACCACGCGTAAGGCTCATTCTTACGACAGATGGGTTGGTCAGATGGGCGGAACAGTGGCAAATGGAATTTAATCTGGAAAAGTGCGAGGTGATGCACTTTGGAGGGACTAACAAGGCAAGGGAATACACAATGAATGGTAAGACCCTAGGCAAGACGGAGGGTCAGAGGGATCTTGGTGTGCAAGTACACAGATCCCTGAAGGCGGCGGAACAGGTGGATAAGGTGGTAAAAAAGGCATATGGGATACTTGCATTCATTAGCCGAGGCATAGAATATAAGAGCAAGGAGGTTATGATGGAGCTGTATAAAACATTGGTTAGGCCACATCTGGAATACTGTGTGCAGTTCTGGTCGCCACACTGCAGGAAGGATGTGATAGCTTTGGAGAGGGTGCAGAGGAGATTCACCAGAATGTTACCCGGGCTGGAGCGCTTCAGCTATGAAGAGAGACTGGGCAGATTGGGTTTGTTTTCCTTGGAGCAGAGGAGGCTGAGGGGGGACATGATTGAGTTGTACAAAATTATGAGGGGCATAGATAGGATGGATACGAAGGAGCTTTTTCCCTTAGTAGAGGGGTCTATAACAAGGGGGCATAGATTCAAGGTAAAGGGCGGGAGGTTTAGAAGAGACTTGAGAAAGAACTTTTTCACCCAGAGGGTGGTTGGAGTCTGGAACTCACTGCCTGAAAGGGTTGTGGAGGCAGGAACCCTCACAACATTCAAGAAGCATTTGGATGAGCACTTGAAATGCCATAGCATACAAGGCTACGGACCAAATGCTGGAATATGGGATTAGATTAGACAGGGCTTGATGGCTGGTGCGGACACGTTGGGCCGAAGGGCCTCTATCCGTGCTGTATAACTCTATGACTCTATGACATTGATCCGTGAATGAGCCAATCAAGCTCGGCTTCCCTCCAACAATGTTTGGGGGATGTTCAATGGAGAAAGGTGGCTGATTGTTCTCGTGCTTTGTATCTGTGGCTCTTATAGACAGTTCGTAGAGCAAGGCTGCAGTGTTTGCAGACACCAACATACAGGGCTCCATTACTTTATGGTATTTGAACACAAACCTGGGGGCAAAAATGTAAACATAGTTTAACATACTTGCTAATCCTTCCTTGGTGTACCACCACCCTTTTTGAACGCAGTATTCCATCTGCATTGTTGTTATTGATAAATTCTACGAAGAAAAATACAATATGATATTAAAATCAATCAGTTGAATCTTGACGTGTAAACTGTAAGCTGGCTGAGATAGGAAGTCCCAGGTGGTGAGCCACTGAGTGCACAAGGCAAATCTCTTTGAAGGGTTAGTGTTTAATTAACGACTGTCCCCTTTCGCTTCCAGGAGAGCTTCGTTGTCTGGGGGCGGGGGGCTAGGCAGTGTCTATACTGGAAGCATTTCTCAAGCATTGGATGTTGACACCTGAGCTGACTTCTTACAGAATTAGAAAGGCCTAGGATCATTGGCCCAGGTGATGCACCACTGGATGCATGAAACACATCTGTTTGAAGGGGCAGGGTTAAATTATCTACTCTCAGGTTCCCCATCGAGCACCATAGGTGGCAGCAGTTGCTCAGTGGTAGCCTCTGAGACCGAAGGTTCCTAGTTGAAGTCCAACTCCAGGAACTGAAGCCCATAATCTAGGCTGACACTCCAGTCCAGTACTGAGGGAGTGCGGCACTGTCGGAGGTGCAACTTTTGGATAAAACCTTAAACCGAGGTCTCGTCTTCCCTCTCAAGTGGGTGTAAAAGATTCCATGGCACTATTTAGAAGAAGAACATGGGAGTTCTCCCCAGTGTTCTGGCCAATATTTATCCCTCAATCAACATCACTAAAACAGATTATGTGGTCATTATCACATTGCTGTTTGTGGTGAATACAGATTGGCTGCCTGAATTTCCTACATTACAACAGTGAATACACTTCAAAATATACTTTACATAAAGAAAATACTGCAGAGAAAAACAGAAAATGCTGGAGATACTCAGCAGGTCAGGCAGCATCTGTGAAGAGAGAAACAGAGTTAACGTTTCAGGTCGATGACCTTTCGTCAGAACTGGAAAAAAGCAGGAAATGGAACAGATTTTTAAGCAAGTGTAGGAGCTGGGAAAGGGGGGAGGGGATGAAGAACAACAGGGAAGGTCTGTGATAGGATAGAAGGCAGGAGAGGTTAAGAAACATTAAGAGATATTCAAGGCAAAAGGAGGTGATAATGGGACAGGTTAAGAAACAAAGGATGGCTCTAGATGAAGTGTAAATTGCGCTGGCAGAATGAAGACAGCTGCCATGTGGGAGAGAAGAAAAGACACAAACAAAAGTGTGGAGAAAAAATATATATATGATAGGGGCCGAGGTTATGATCTGAAATTGTTGAACTCTATGTTGAGTCCAGAAGGCTGTAAAGTGCCTAATCGAAAGAAGAGGTGCTGTTCCTCGAGCTTACGTTGAGCTTCAGTGGAACAATGTAAGAGGCCGAGGACGGTGAGGTCAGAGTGGGAGTGGAGCGGAGAATTAAAGTGACAGGCGACCGGAAGCTCGGGGTCCCCCTTACAGACTGAACGGAGGTGTTCCGCAAAGCGGTCACCCAATCTGCATTTGGTCTCCCCAGTGTAGAGGAGACCGCATCGTGAGCAGCGAATATAGTACACTGAATTGCAAGAAGTACAAGTAAATCGCTGTTTCACCTGGAAGTGGTGTTTGGGGCCCTGGACAGTGGGAAGGAGGGAGGTATAAGGGCATGTGTTGCATCTCCTGCACTTGCACGGGAAGGTGCCGGGCTGAAGGGGAAGGGGTGTTAGCGGTGATAGAGGACTGGACCAGGGTGTCGCGGAGGGAGCGGTCCCTTCGGAATGCTGAAAGAGGAGGTGAGGGGAAGATGTGTTTGGTGGTGGGATCACGCTGGAGGTGGCGGAAATGGCGGAGGATGATCTGTTGAATGTGGAGGCTGGTGGGGTGAAAGGTGAGGACAAGGGGAACCCAATCGTGGTTCCGGGAGGGAGGGGCAGGGGTGAGGGCAGAAGTGCGGGAGATAGAACGGACACGGTCAAGGGCCATGTCAACCACAGTAGAGGGGAATCCTCGGTTGAGGAAAAAGGAAAACATGTCGGAAGCACTGGTATGGAAGGTGGCATCATCAGAGCAGATGCGGCGGAGACGGTGAAATTGGGAGAATGGAATAGAGTCCTTACAGGAAGCGGGGTGGGAGGAAGTGTCGTTCAGGTAGCTGTGGGAGTCAGTGGGCTTGTAGTGAATGTTTGTCAATAACCTATCCCCAGAGATGGAGACGGAGAAGTCTAGGAAGGGAAGGGAAGAGTCGGAGATGGACCACGTGAAGGTGAGGGAAGGGTGGAAATTGGAAGCAAAGTGAATGAAATTTTCCAATTCAGGGCGAGAGCAGGAAACGGCACCAATACAGTCATCAATGTATCTGAAAAAGAGGTGAGGGAGGGGACCTGAGTAGGACTGGAACAAAGAATGTTCCACATAGCCCACGAAAAGGCAGGCATAGCTAGGACCCATTCGGGTTCTCATAGCAACACCTTTGATGTGGAGGAAGTGAGTGGAGTCAAAGGAGAAGTTATTCAATGTGAGAACAAGTTCAGCCAGGTGTAGGAGGGTGGTGGTGTATGGGGACTGGTTGGGCCTCTGTTCAAGGAAGAAGCGGAGCGCCCTCAGGCCATCCTGGTGGGGGGTGGATGTGTAGAGGGATTGTACGTCCATAGTGAAAAGGAGGTGGTTGGGGCCAGGAAACTGGAAACTGTTAAAGTGTCGGAGGGTGTCGGAAGAGCCGCGAATGTAGGTGGGAAGAGACTGGACAAGGGGAGAAAAAATAGAGTCGAGATAGGAAAAGATATGTTCCGTGGGGCAAGAACAGTCTGAAACGTTGGGTCTACCAGGGCAGTCCTGTTTGTGGCTCTTGGGAAGGAGGTAGAAGCGGCCTGTGCGGGGTTGGGGAACTATGAGGTTGGCTGCCGTGGGGGAAGATCTCCAGAGGAGATGAGGTTAGTGAAAGTCTTGGAACCGGTGGCTTGATGTTCGGTAGTGGGGTCATGGTCCAGGCGGAGGTAGGATGAGATGTCGGAGAGTTGGCATTCAGCTTCCGCTATTTAGAGGTCGGTTCGCCAAACAACAACAGCACCACCCTTGTCAGCAGGTTTAATGACAATGTTGGGGTTGGATCTGAGAGAATGGAGTGCTGCATGTTCAGAGGGAGGTAGGTTGGAGTGAGAGAGGGGAGCAGAGAAATTGAGACGGCCGATGTCACGCCGGCAGTTTGCAATGAAAAGATCTAGAGAGGGTAAGAGGCCAGAGGGAGGACTCTAGGTAGAATGAGAATTCTGAAAGCGGGAGAAAGGGTCAGCCATGCGGGGGGAAGACTCCTGGCCAAAGAAGTGGGCACAGAGACGAAGGCAGTGGAAAAAGAGCTCAGCATCGTGCCGAGCTCGAAATTCATTGAGGTGGGGGCGTAAGGGGATGAAGCTCAGGCCTTTGCTAAGGACTGATCGTTCGGGGTCAGAGAGGGGAAGGTCAGAGGGGATAGTGAAAACGCGGCAGGGGGTGAGATTGGGAGAAGGGATGGGAGCAGAGGAAATTGAAGGGGAAGAAGGTTCTGGAGCGGCGTTGGTGTCCTAGAGTTGTTGAAGCTTGCGATCCTTGACACCTGAAACGAAGATAAAATGTTTTTTGTTAAAGCGCCGGATGAGGCGAAGGATTTCCAGCATCTGCAGTTTTCACCTTCACAAGGTCCATCTCCGACTCTTCCCTTCCCTTACTCGACTTCTCCATCTCCATCTCTGGGGATAGGTTATTGACAAACATTCACTACAAACCCACTGACTCCCACAGCTACCTGGACTACACTTCCTCCCACCCCGCTTCCTGTAAGGACACTATTCCATTCTCCCAGTTTCTCCGTCTCCGCCGCATCTGCTCTGACGATGCCACCTTCCATTCCAGTGCTTCCGACATGTCTTCCTTTTTCCTCAACCGAGGATTCCCCTCTACTGTGGTTGACATGGCCCTTGACCGTGTCCGTTCTATCTCCCGCACTTCTGCCCTCACCCCTGCCCTTCCCTCCCAGAACCACGATAGGGTTCCCCTTATCCTCACCTTTCACCCCACCAGCCTCCACATTCAACGGATCATCCTCCGCCATTTCCGCCACCTCCAGCGTGATCCCACCACCAAACACATCTTCCCCTCACCTCCCCTTTCAGCATTCCGAAGGGACCGCTCCCTCCGCGACACCCTAGTCCACTCCTCTACCACCCCCAGCACCCCTTCCCCTTCGCCCGGCACCTTCCCGTGCAAGCGCAGGAGATGCAACACATGCCCTTATACCTCCCCTCTTCCCACTGTCCAGGTCCCCAAACACCCCTTCCAGGTGAAACAGCGATTTACTTGTACTTCTTGCAATTTAGTATACTGTATTCGCTGCTCACGATGCGGTCTCCTCTACATTGGGGAGACCAAACGCAGATTGGGTGACCGCTTTGCGGAACATCTCCGTTCAGTCCGTAAGGGGGACCCCGAGCTTCCGGTCGCCTGTCACTTTAATTCTCCGCTCCACTCCCACTCTGACCTCTCCGTCCTCGGCCTATTACACTGTTTCACGGAAGCTCAGCGTAAGCTCGAGGAACAGCACCTCATCTTTCGATTAGGCACTTTACAGCCTTCTGGACTCAACATTGAGTTCAACAATTTCAGATCATTATCTCGGCCCCTATCATATATATTTTTTCTCCACACTTTTTTCTTGTTTGTCTTTTCATTTCTTCTCTCCCACATGGCAGCTGTCTTTCATTCTGCCAGCGCAATTTACACTTCATCTAGAGCCATCCTTTGTTTCTTAACCTGGCCCATTACCATCTCCTTTTGCCTTGAATATCTCTTAATGGCCCAGAAATTGATCTCGCTCTGTTCCCGCGGGGGTAAGGAGCAGGTGCGATCTCTCACTCCGCGTTGGCTTTTTCAGATCCAGCTCGCACGAACTTGATGTTCCAGACATCAGCTGTGCTGGGCTTGCGTATCCCACCGGCGTAGTGAATTTGTGCGAGCTGTGGGATCACGTGACTCAGTTAGAGCCAATGGCAGCACACCATCTTCCATTCATAAGTTTCACTTACGTGCTGTGAAAGCTATGAATCTTACACACCCCCAAAATAACAGCTAAACCTCAATTAAATTTAAAAAAAACCATCACATTAATAAAATAAGTATAGTTAAATAAATTAACCATTTTAAATAAAAAATTAAATTTTTGAAAAAATTTAAAATCTTTTAAAAAGTTATAAAAATAAACTTACCTGTCTTTAAAGTCTCTAAAAAAGATATACCTGTTAAAAATTCAAAATAATACTTAATTCACTACTTACCTTGTTAAAAGTGGGTCTTACTCCTCCTTTTTTCATTTCTAAAATCTTCCGTCCTTACCTGCGCGTCCAAAGCACGAAGTGCACAGCGTGCGCGCAGCCTGTAGCGCGCACGCGGTGCACCGAGGAACCGCCCCCTTTTCCAAAGACCAAGTGCCGGTTTTCAGCGCATGCGCAGTGCATGCAGAAAACCGGCAATTGGAGAGAGAATACGCGAGAGTATTCCATTTCCTGCTTTTTTCCAGTTCTGACGAAAGGTCATCGACCTGAAACGTTAACTCAGTTTCTCTCTTCACAGATGCTGCCTGACCTGCTGAGTGTCTCCAGCATTATCTGTTTTTATTTCAAAATATACTTTATTGTCTTTAAAGCTCTTTGGGACATCCTGAGGTCGTGAAAGGGGCGATATAAATGTAAGTCTTTCTTTCTTTATTGTGGGAGTTCCATCAGCACAAGAACTGCAGCAGTGTAAGGAAAAGGTCTACCACCACCTTTTCAGCTCAACAAATTCAGCCTGAGAACAATTAATAAAAGGGACCCTCGGAGAGAATGGAAAATGACCCTTTGTTTAATGATGTGTTGAATCACTCACCATTACATCTTCTCCCACATCCATTGGGTGAGTTTCTCTTCATCTGAATCTCTGACCTAACTGTTGACTGCATTCTGGTCCCCTTTTCATACTCACGTTCTGGTATAAACAAAACAAAACACACCCCTAGGAAGACAAAAGCATATTTGTGTGTTACACCATAAAAGCGACTCACATTGCACTTCACCGTCAAGCTCCATCAGAGTCAGTCCGGAGAATGTTTCCAGCTTCTTCTGCTTTTATTTCAGAACCCACATATACCATGCTGGATAAGCATGATCCAGATTACAACAATAACTGGTATTAGCACAGCGCCTTTAACGTAGTAAAACATCCCAAGGCGCTTCACAGGAGTATTAAAGGCAAAAATATTTGACACCGAGCCTCATAAAGAGAAATTAGGGCAGGTGGCCAAAAGAGGTCAGTTTTCAGGAGCGTCTTAAAGCAGGAGAGAGAGGCAGAGAGGTTTAGGCAGGGAGTTCCAGAGCTTAGGGCCCAGGCAACAGAAGGCATGGCCACCAATGGTGGAACGATTATAATCAGGGATGCTCAAGAGGGCAGAATTAGAGGAGCGCAGATATCTCGGGTGGTTAAGGGGCTGGAGGAGATTACAGAGATAGAGGGGGGCGAGGCCAAGGAGGGATTTGAACACAAGGATGAGAATTTTAAAATCAAGCCGTTGCCAGACCGGGAGCCAATGTAGGTCAGCGAGCACAGGGGTGATGGGTAAACGGGACTTGGTGCGAGTTAGGATAGCAACACGCGTGAAAAGATATCACTAGGTACTCCAGTGCCCCATGGAGCAAGCGACTATGTGAGGAGAAGAATTGATAGTGTAAAGGAAAGGATAGTGTTGGTTATGTGGTATTAAAGGGTTAGATGGTCTCCTGTGCAGCCCTGAGTGGGGGCCCCATTTGATCTATTGCCACCAAGGTTAACGATAAGGCACGTAACAACAACAGCTTGTGTTTATATAGTGGGGGGGAATTTTCGCCGAATACTTTCGGTGCTAAACAGGTGGACAAGTTGGGGTCTTAAGCTGAAACACTAGTTTAGCACAAGTTTAGTGCCAGATGTCATCTCGGTAAATGAGTTGAAGGCTGCACAGGCACACTGAAGGCGGTGTTGGACATCGCCATCGACGTCTGCCCTTGTTGACAGTAGGCTCCCGAGGTATGGAAAGTGGTCCACGTTATCCAAGGCCTTGTCGTGGATTTTGATAATCGGGGGGCAATACTGTGTGGCGGGGGCAGGTTGGTAGAAGACTTTTGTCTTACGGATGTTCAGTGCAGCCTTCGGTCAACTGAGGAAGAGAGTGTTTGAAGACCTGGACCTCAAACCCGGCACTGAGCTCATGGTCTACAGAGCAGCAGTGATACCCGCCCTGCTGTATGCCTCAGAGACATGGACCATGTACAGCAGGCACCTCAAAGCACTGGAGAGGTACCACCAACGCTGCCTCCGCAAGATCCTGCAAATCCATTGGCAGGATAGGCGCACCAACGTCAGTGAAGTCGCTCAGGCCAACATCCCCAGTATCGAAGCTTTGACTACGCTCGATCAGCTCCGATGGACGGGTCACATTGCCCGCATGCCCGATACGAGACGCCCAAAACAAGCGCTCTACTCGGAGCTCCGACACGGCAAATAAAGGAGACTATGATGGCATGAGAGCAGAATTTATTAAAGTGGGCTGGGAAAATAGATTAAAGGGTAAGACGGTACATGAGCAGTGCTGTTCATTCAAGGAGTTATTTTACAACTTTCAAAATAAACATATTCCAACGAGGAAAAAAATGTGTAAAAGAAATGTCAGCCAACCATGGCTAAATAAAGAAATTAAAGAAAGTATCCAACTAAAAACAAGGATATATAAGGTAGCCAAAGTTAGTGGGAGGATAGAAGATTGGGAAGTCTTCAAAAGACAACAAAAAGTAACTAAAGGATTGATTAAGAAAGGGAAAATAGACTATGAAAATAAATTAGCAAAAAATATAAAAACAGATAGCAAGAGTTTCTTTAGTTATATAAAAAGAAAAAGGGTGGTTAAGGCAAACGTAGGTCCCTTAGAGGATGAGACCGGGAAATTAATGATGGGAAACATGGAGATGGCACAAATGCTGAACAAATATTTTGTTTCAGTCTTTACGGTAGAAGACACTAAGAATATCCCAACGCTGGACAAACAGGGGGCTCTAGTGGGGGAGGAGCTAATTACGATTAAAATTATTAAGGAATTGGTACTCAGTAAAATAATGGGACTCAAGGCGGATAAATCCCCTGGACCTGATGGCTTACATCCTAGGGTCTTGAGGGAAGTGGCAGTAGGAATTGTGGATGCTTTGGTAATAATTTTCCAAAACTCCCTGAACTCAGCAAAGGTCCCGGCAGATTGGAAAACTGCTAATGTAACACCCTTATTTAAAAAGGTTTGTAGGCAGAAGGCTGGAAATTATAGACCAGTTAGCCTAACATCTGTGGTGGGTAAAATTTTGGAGTCTATTATTAAGGAGACAGTAACGGAACATTTAGATAAACATAATTTAATAGGACAAAGTCAGCATAGCTTTAGGAAGGGGAAGTCATGTCCGACAAATTTGCTCGAGTTCTTTGAGGACATAATGTACAGGGTGGATAAAAGGGAACCAGTGGATGTAGTGTATTTAGACTTCCAGAAGGCATTCGACAAGGTGCCACATAAAAGATTATTACTCAAGATAAAAAATCACTGGATTGGGGGTAATATTCTGGCATAGGTGGAGGATTGGTTATCTAACAGGAAGCAGAGAGTTGGGATAAATGGTTCATTCTCGGACTGGCAACCAGTAGCCAGTGGTGTTCCGCAGGGGTCGGTGCTGGGTCCCCAACTCTTTACAATCTATATTAACGATTTGGAGGAGGGGACCGAGTGTAACATATCAAAGTTTGCAGATGATACAAAGATGGGAGGGAAAGTAGTGAGTGAGGAGGACATAAAAAACCTACAAGGGGATATTGACAGGCTGGGTGAGTGGGCAGAGATTTGGCAGATGCAATACAATATTGGAAAATGTGAGGTTATGCACTTTGGCAGGAAAAATCAGAGAGCAAGTTATTATCTTAATGGCGAGAAACTGGAAAGTACTGCAGTACAAAGGGATCTGGGGGTCTTGGTGCAAGAAAATCAAAAAGTTAGTATGCAGGTGCAGCAGGTGATCAAGAAAGCCAATGGAATGTTGGCTTTTATTGCTAGGGGGATAGAATATAAAAACAGGGAGGTATTGCTGCAGTTGTATAGGGTATTGGTGAGACCGCACCTGGAGTACTGCATACAGTTTTGGTGTCCATACTTAAGAAAAGACATACTTGCTCTCGAGGCAGTACAAAGAAGGTTCACTCGGTTAATTCCGGGGATGAGGGGGTGGACATACGAGGAGAGGTTGAGTAGATTGGGACTCTACTCATTGGAGTTCAGAAGAATGAGATGCGATCTTATTGAAACATATAAGATTGTGAAGGGGCTTGATCGGGTGGACGTGGTGAGGATGTTCCCAATGATGGGTGAAACTAGAACTAGGGGACATAATCTTAGAATAAGGGGCTCCTCTTTCAAAACTGAGATGAGGAGAAACTTTTTCACTCAGAGGGTAGTGGGTCTGTGGAATTTGCTACCCCAGGAAGCTGTGGAAGCTACTTCATTAAATAAATTTAAAACAGAAATAGACCGTTTCCTAGAAGTAAAGGGAATCAGGGGTTACGGGGAGCGGGCTGGAAATTGGACATGAGTTTGAGTTCGGATCGGTCAAGGCCCTGTGGGTGGTGGAGCGAGCCCAGGGGCCGAGTGGCCGGGTCCAGCTCCTGCTTCTTGTGTTCTTTAGAGTTGAGGTTGGATCAGATCAGCCATGATCTCATTGAATGGCGGAGCAGGCTCGAGGGGCCAATTGGTCTACTCCTGCTCCTATTCCTTATGTTCTTATGTTCAAGAGAGCCCCAGGTGGGCAGAGGAAACGCTTCAAGGACACCCTCAAAGCCTCCTTGAAAAAGTGTAACATCCCCACCGACACCTGGGAATCCCTGGCCCAAGACCATACAAAGTAGAGGAGAAGCATCCGGGAAGGCGCCGAACACCTCGAGTCTCTTCGACGGGAGTAAGCGGAAGCCAAGCGCAGGCAGCGCAAGGAGCGTACGTCAACCCAAGCACCCCACCCACCCGCCCCTTCAACCACCGTCTGCCCCACCTGTGACAGAGACTGTAGGTCCTGCATTGGACTCATCAGTCACCTGAGAACTCATTTTTAATGTGGAAGCAAGTCATCCTCGGTTCCGAGGGACTGCCTAAGAAGAAGAAGAAATGAGTTGAAGCCAGCACTAGGAGTGGAGGCTTGTTAAACAGCTGATTGCCACTTAAAATGCCTGCTAGTGCTCATTGAAGAGGCTGCACGGTATTTTGGCGGCTAGCGCTTCAACTAACGTCCTCTCCTAACAGCGACCAGCTGAAGAGGAGTAAACACGGCATTGATGTCGATTTCAAACGCTACTTAAAGGGATACTCACCACTTAAAGGGAAACTCACCATTTCATGGTCATTGCTGTTGGAGCTGTGAAGAGAATCACTGAAATACATCAGGAGACTTTCTGGGACACTTTGTCAAGTCTTCACCAACACTCGAGCAACATTTATTCTGGAAATTCTCCGAGGACTTCAGCTAAAGAGAGTGAGTGCTGTGCTACTCCACCTTATTGGAAACCTCATCGGAGTCACCAGGAGAAAGGGAGTGCTTGGTCATGGGCATCTTGCTAGGGGTCCTCCTCGGTTTGGATGAGGAATGGGAGGAGGACATGAGGCCAGGGTGAGCAGCACCAGCTGTTGCAGGAGAGAGGGACAGGAGGGCGAGCTGGCGTCCTTCCCCCTCCGGATAGAGGACATCCCTCCTCCTCACGACCTCCTCCACCAGGACCTCCAATGCCGTGTCCGAGAACCTGTGCGCCCTCACCCTCTGTCCCTGAGCCATGCTGCAATGAGCCACTGTGTGCCAGCCAGAGCACTCCGCACCTTCAGTGGAAGTGGGTGTGAGGAGCCCACATATACTGCTCCACGAAAACTGCGTCTAATCAGCACTTGAGTGCTAAACCTGCAGGTGTCGGTTCAGCCCCTCCAGGCAAGGTCAAATTATAGTAAGCAGCAATTAGGGCCAAAATTGGAGGCTAAATCCAGACTTTGCAACAGGCTAGTCTTATTAGCACGGCACCTATTTAGCACCTCTTTTCACCCTTTGGCCAGAATAACCCCTTTAAGACAGATCCAATATTCCAAGGCACTTAGCAAAGGCATTAGGAAAAACAGACACCGAACCAAAGAAGGAGAGATGAGGTGGGTTTGAAGAAGGGTCTTAAAGAAGAGAAGAAGGTGAAGATGTAGGGAGGGAATTCCAGAGCATGGGGCCGAGGCAGCGGAAGGCATGGCTGCCACTGGTGGGGTAAAGGGAGGAGAGGATGCACAGAAGACTGGAGTCAGAGGAAAGAGAGCTCAGGGTGTTTGTAGGGCTGGAGGAGGTTGCAGAGATAGAGAGTGGTGAGGCCATGGAAAGATTTGATACACCGAGAGACTGGGAGCCACTGTAGGTCAATAAGAGGTGATAGACAAGCAGTGTGGAATGGAATACGGGCAGCAGTATTTTGGATGAACTAAAGTCTCGGCAGAGTAAAGGATAGGAGGCTGGCCGGAAGAGCATTGGAGTAATCGCCCTGGAGTTGACAACGACATAAATGAAGGATGGAGGTGACAACAAAATGGTGGAGGAGTTTATGGAAAGGAAGTGTGAGCAACATGATCAACTTGAATTTAACTAGATTAAAAAGCAGGACCTCCAGGGCAGTTATCTCAAGACAGCACCCAGTTTTATGTTCTAAGCTAGTTCGGGAGAAGTAGATTAAACATATTAAAGGGTGGCTTGGCAGATGATGTAGAAGGAAGGCTTCAACATTTCTAAGTCATTGCAGGGTGGGCTGTTTGCACCTTCAAGCAACAGGTCTCTGGTAGCCATCATTGTCAGGTAGCCATCAATGCTTACTCCATTTCTCCATCCCTAGCCCAGGGGTGCTGAGGCTAATTATAGTGCGCCATCAGCTAGATCAGTTGAGCACAGCCCTGTGCTGAAACTAGGATCGCTTGGTCAGTGTGTCTCAGCTCACACCAAGCAGTGAGCTTAACAACTCAAACCATCGAGAGAATCTACAGATGGTGCAATTCATACTGAATATAGTGTAAAGGAATCAGTACACAAGGACAGTGCGGTTAGAGCCTGGTGAGGCGAGGACTTTCAGCTACAATCTACTAGTGCAGAGAACATGAAACTCACATTGTGCCAGTGTGTATTCAAGATATCCATCCAGTTGATGGAACGTCAAGTGTATCGCCATCTCGCATCTTGGAATTTCCTGAAAACGTGCGACTGTGAGCAGCAAACTGAGAATGAAAAAGGTCTTCATCTTGTTGGTAATCACACGAAGTGCAGTCTATAAACGAGTCTGCTTTAATCTGGAATTATGCCTCGTGTTTCTCCCTGTTTGCAAAGCTCCTGAAATACAATTCGGGAACAAGTAAAGAGAAACCAATTTTGTTCGATTGGACCAAGGTTACTAAACTTCACACTGATTTAACGATATGTGATATGAGGAAAACTAACAAAGAGGCATTGATTGCCGATAGCGAAGCTCAGCTGTGATCATATTAAATGAAGGAGCAGGCTCGAGTGACCGTATGGTCGACTCCTGCTCCTATTTCTTATCTTATGTTCTTATGCAGCAGTGGGATGGCCTGCGGCCAACTTGTGCGGGCATTTCTTTCACTGCCAGATTTGTGGGGCCCATGTTTTCGGCATGGCGGGTCGATGTTGAGAATTCATTCTTTACATAAAGAATGCAGAGGCCGGTGTTGGGAGCAGAGAGAGCGATGGTACAGTGAGTATTTAAACTCACTTTCGCGGGCTTTTTTTTCAGAGGCCAGTGTCTGGAGCGGAGAGAGCGATGGTACAGTGAATATTTAAACTCACTTTCGCAGGCTTTTTTCAGAGGCTTACCAATCTCACAGACCGGCGGCGGTGTTCCAGAGCCACGTCACGATTCAAAAAGTGACGCGGGCAAGAGGAAGCAGTTGATTGGGTGAGTATGGCCAGGTGAGTATTTATACTACACTATAGTTTGACAGTTTAGGTTAATAGTTTATAAAGTTTAGAAGGTCTTAATTTTGTGGTTATAGTTTCTAAGGTCTCAGTTGTGTAGCGGGGAATGCTAGTAAACAAGGGCCCTTGACTGTATCATTTAATTATAGTGTAATTTGTGGTATTGATTTGATTTAATTTAATTTAAATGAATTAAAGGGTAAGTCATGGCAGCACAGCTCGGCCCCGTGGCATGCTCCTCCTGCACTATGTGGGAAATCAAGGACACTTCCTGTGTCCCTGATGACCATGTGTGCGGGAAGTGTATCCAGCTGCAGCTACTGGCAGACCGCATTGCGGCGCTGGAGCTGCGAATGGATACATACTGGAGCATTCGCGATGCTGAGGACGTCATGGATATCACGTTTAATGAGTTGGTCACACCGCAGGTAAAGATTGCACAGGCAGGAAGGGAATGGGTGACCGCCAGGCAGAGTAAGAGGTGCAGGCAGGTAGAGCAGGGGTCCCCTGTGGACATCCCCCTCTCAAATAGATATACCGCTTTGGATATAGTTGGGGGAGATGGCTTATCGGGGGAAGGCAGCAGCAACCAACTTCCTGGCACCATGCGTGGTTCTGCTGCACAGGACGGGAGGAAAAAGAGCGGGAGAGCTATAGTGATAGGGGATTCTATCGTAAGGGGAATAGATAGACGTTTCTGCGGCCACAAACGAGACTCCAGGATGGTATGCTGCCTCCCTGGTGCAAGGGTCAAGGATGTCTCGGAGCGGCTGCAGGGCATTCTGGAGGGGGAGGGTGAACAGCCAGTTGTCGTGGTGCATATAGGTACCAACGATATAGGTAAAAAACGGGATGAGGTCCTAAAAGCTGAATATAGGGAGTTAGGAGGTAAATTAAAAAATAGGACCTCAAAGGTAGTAATCTCAGGATTGCTACCAGTGCCACGTGCTAGTCAGAGTAGAAATAGAAGGATATTTCAGCTGAATACGTGGCTAGAGGAATGGTGCAAGGGGGAGGGATTCAAATTCCTGGGACATTGGACCCGGTTCTGGAGGAGGTGGGACCAGTACAAATTGGATTATTTGCACCTGGGCAGGGCCGGGACCGATGTCCTAGGGGAAGTGTTTGCTCGTGCTGTTGGGGAGGGTTTAAACTAAAATGGCAGGGGATTTGGGAACCTGTGCAGGGAGACAGAGGAAAGGGAAGCAAGGATAGAAGCAAAAGAGAGGAAGGAGAAAAGCAAAAGTGCAAGTCAGAGAAATCAAGGGTGTAAATCAAACATGGCCACAGTAAACAATAATTCTAAAAGGTCTAAGAGTGTTAAAAAAACAAGCCTGAAGGCTTTGTGTCTTAATGCGAGGAGCATTCATAATAAGGTGGATGACTTAGCAGCGCAAATAGATGTAAACAGATATGATATAATTGGGATTACGGAAACATGGCTCCAGGGTGACCAAGGCTAGGAATTCAACATCCAGGGGTATTCAATATTCAGGAAGGACAGGCAAATAGGAAAAGAAGGTGGGTTAGCACTGCTGGTTAAAGAGGAGATTAACACAATAGTGAGGAAGGATATTAGCTCTGGTGATGTAGAATCTGTATGGGTAGAGCTGAGAAATACCAAGGGGCAGAAAACATTAGTGGGAGTTGTATACAGACCCCCAAACAGTAATGCTGAGGTTGGGGATGGCATTAAACAGGAAATTAGGGATGCATGCAATAAGGGCACAGCAGTTATCATGGGTGACTTTAATCTACATATAGATTGGGCTAACCAAATTAGTAACAATACTGTGGAAGAGGAATTCCTGGAGTGTATACGGGATGGCTTCCTGGACCATTATGTCGAAGACAGGCTGTTGTCGGGAGCGGAGAGACTGGAGGTCCAGTGAGTATTTGAACTCACTTTCGCGGGCTTTTCATTTACAGGCTGGTGTTGGGAGCGGAGAGACCGGAGGTCCAGGAAGTATTTGAACTCACTTTCGCGGGCTTTTCATTTACAGGCTGGTGTCGGGAGCGGAGAGACCGGAGGTCCAGTGAGTATTTGAACTCACTTTCGCGGGCTTTTCATTTACAAGCTGGTGTCGGGAGCGGAGAGACCGGAGGCCCAGTGAGTATTTGAACTCACTTTCACAGGCTTACCAATCTCAGACCGGCGGCGGCGTTCCAGAGAAACGTCACGATTCAAAACGTGACGCGGGCAGGAGGGAGCAGCTGATTGGGTGAGTACGGCTAGGTAAGTATTTATACTACTCTATAGTTTGACAGTTAAGGTTCATAGTTTATAAAGTTTAGAAGGTCTTAATTTTGTGGATATAGTTTCTAATGCTAGTAACCAAGTGCCCTTGAGAATATCATTTAATTGAGTGTAATTGGTGGTATTGATTTGATTTAATTGAAGTTCAATTAATTAAAGGGTAAGTCATGACAGGACAGCCCAGCCCCGTGTTATGCTCCTCCTGCTCGATGTGGGAAATCAGGGACCCTTCCAGTGTCCCTGACAACCATGTGTGCAGGAAGTGTATCCAGCTGCAGCTACTGACAGGCCGCATTGCGACGCTGGAGCTGCGGATGGAGGAGTATTGGAGCATTTGCGATGCTGAGAACCTTGTGGGTAGCATGTTTAGAGAGTTGGTCACACCGCAGGCAAAGGGTACACAGGCAGGAAGTAAATGGGTGACCACCAGGCAGAATAAGAGGTGCAGGCAGGTAGTGCAGGGGTCCCCTGTGGACATCCCTCTCTCAAACAGATATACCACTTTGAATACTGTTGGGGGGGATGACTTATCAGGGGAAGACAGCAGCAGCCAACTTCCTGGCACCATGGGTGGCTCTGCTGCATAGCCTGGGAGGAAAAAGAGTGGTAGAGCTATAGTGATAGGGGACTCAATTGTAAGGGGAATAGATAGGCGTTTCTGCAGCCGTAACCGAGACTCCAGGATGGTGTGTTGCCTCCCTGGTGCAAGGGTCAAGGACGTCTCGGAGCGGCTACAGAACATTTTGGAGGGGGAGGGCGAACAGCCAGTTGTCGTGGTGCACATAGGCACCAACGATATAGGTAAAAAAGGGGATGAGGTCCTAAAAGCTGAATATAGGGAGTTAGGAGGTAAATTAAAAATTAGGACCTCAAAGGTAGTAATCTCAGGATTGCTACCAGTGCCACATGCTAGTCAGAGTAGAAATAGGAGGATATTTAAAATGAATACGTGGCTGGAGGAATGGTGCAAGGGGGAGGGATTCAAGGGGGAGGTGGGACCAGTACAAACCGGACGGTCTGCACCTGGGCAGGGCCGGGGCGGCTGTCCTAGGGGGAGTGTTTGCTAGTGCTGTTGGGGAGGGTTTAAACTAAAGTGGCAGGGGGTTGGGCACCTGAGCAGGGAGACAGAGAAAAGCATGTAAGGAAGGGACAGAAGGTATGGAGTAAAAGGTAAAGTGTTAAAAAAGGAAAAAGCAGGAATTAAGTGTCACAAAACATATTTGAAAGTTCTTTATCTGAATGCACGTAGCATTCGTAACAAAATGGACGAGTTAACGGCACAAATAACTACGTATCGGTATGATCTTGTGGCCATTACAGAAACATGGCTGCAGGGTGACAACGACTGGGAATTAAACATACCAGGTTATTTAACGATCAGGAAGGACAGGCAGGAAGGAAGGGGAGGTGGGGTGGCTATGTTAATAAAGGAAGGAATCACTGTAATACAGAGAAATGATATTGGGTCAAAGGATCAGGATAATGAAACAGTTTGGGTGGAGATAAGGAATAATAAGGGGAAAAAAACACTAGTGGGAGTAGTATATAGGCCTCCTAATAGTTGCAACTCTGCTGGAAGAAGTATTAATCAGGAAATAATTGGGGCATGTAATAAGGGAACAGCTATAATTATGGGGGATTTTAACTATCATATTAACTGGACAAATCAAATTGGGCAGGGCAGCCTTGAGGAAGAGTTTATTGAGTGTATTAGGGATGGATTTCTTGAGCAGTATGTAAGTGATCCTACAAGGGGGCAAGCAACCTTGGACCTGGTCCTGTGTAATGAGTCAGGATTAATTAATAATGTCCTAGTTAAGGATCCCCTTGGAATGAGTAACCATAACATGGTTGAATTCCATATCCAATTAGAGGGTGAGAAGGTTGGTTCTCAAACAAGCTTACTGAGCTTGAATAAAGGAGACTATAATGGTATGAGAGCGGAATTGATTAAAGTGGACTGGGAAAATAGATTAAAGGGTAAGACAGTCCATGAGCAGTGGTGTTCATTTAAGGAGTTATTTTACAACTTTCAAAAAAAAAATTCCACTGAGGAAAAAAGGGTGTAAAAGAAATGACAGCCATCCGTGGCTAAGTAAAGAAATTAAGGATAGTATCCGACTAAAAACAAGGACATATAAGGTAGCCAAACTTAGTGGGAGGATAGAAGATTGGGAAGTCTTCAAAAGACAGCAAAAAGTAACTAAAGGATTGATTAAGAAAGGGAAGATAGATTATGAATATAAATTAGCAAAAAATATAAAAACAGATAGCAAGAGTTTCTATAGTTATATAAAAAGAAAAAGGGTGGCTAAGGCAAAAGTAGGTCCCTTAGAGGATGAGACCAGGAAATTAATGGTGGGAAACATGGAGATGGCAAAAATGCTGAACAAATATTTTGTTTCAGTCTTTACGGTAGAGGACACTAAGAATATCCCAACACTGGACAAACAGGGGGCTTTAGGGTGGGAGGAGCGAAATACGATTAAAATTACTAAGGAATTGGTACTCAGTAAAATAATGGGACTCAAGGCGGATAAATCCCCTGGACCTGATGGCTTACATCGTAGGGTCTTGAGGGAAGTGACAGTAGGAATTGTGGATGCTTTGGTAATAATTTTCCAAAATTCCCTGGACTCAGCAGAAGGTTCACTCGGTTAATCCCGGGGATGAGGGGATGGACATATGAGGAGAGGTTGGGTAGATTGGGACTCTACTCATTGGAGTTCAGAAGAATGAGAGGCGATCTTATTAAAACATATAAGATTTTGAAGGGGTTGGATCGGGTGGATGCGGGGAGGATGTTCCCGATGATGGGTGAAACTAGAACTGGGGGCATAGTCTTAGAATAAGGGGCTGCTCTTTCAAAACTGAGATGAGAAGGAACTACTTCACTCAGAGGGTGGTAGGTCCATGGAATATGCTGCCCCAAAAAGCTGTAGAAGCTACATCATTACATAAATTTAAAACAGAAATAGGCAGTTTCCTAGAAGTAAAGGGAATTAAGGGTTACGGGGAGCGGGCAGGAATTTGGACATGAGTCTAGGTTCGGATCGGTCAAGGCCCTGTGGGTAGCGTAGCGGGCCCAGGGGCCGTGTAGCCTGATCCTGCTCCTATTTCATGTGTCCAATTCTGTTAGGTTCAGGAGATGGTTCTGTGATAGTCGATTGGCGGTTAGAATCAGATCAGCCATGATCTTATTGAATGGCGGAGCAGGCTCAAGGGGCCAATTGGCCTACTCCTGCTCCTATTTCTTATGTTCTTATGTTCTTATCAGCAAAGGTCCCGGCAGATTGGAAAACTGCTAATGTAACACCCTTATTTATAAAGGGTAGTAGGCAGCAGGCTGGAAATTATAGACCAGTTAGCCTAACATCTGTGGTGGGTAAAATTTTGGAGTCTATTATTAAGGAGACAGTAACGGAACATGTAGATAAACATAATTTAATAGGACAAAGTCAGCATGGCTTTATGAAGGGGAAGTCATGTCTGACAAATTTGCTTGAGTTCTTTGAGGACATAACGTACAGGGTGGATAAAGGGGAACCAGTGGACGTAGTGTATTTAGACTTCCAGAAGGCATTCGACAAGGTGCCACATAAAAGATTATTGCTCAAGATAAAAAATCACTGGATTGGGGGTAATATTCTGGCATGGGTGGAGGATTGGTTATCTAACAGGAAGCAGAGAGTTGGGATAAATGGTTCATTCTCGGACTGGCAACCAGTAGCCAGTGGTGTTCCGCAGGGGTCGGTGCTGAGTCCCCAACTCTTTACAATCTATATTAACGATTTGGAGGAGGGGACCGAGTGTAACATATCAAAGTTTGCAGATGATACAAAGATGGGAGGGAAAGTAGAAAGTGAGGAGGACATAAAAATCCTACAAGGGGATATTGACAGGCTGGGTGAGTGGGCGGAGATTTGGCAGATGCAATACAATATTGGAAAATGTGAGGTTATGCACTTTGGCAGGAAAAATCAGAGAGCAAGTTATTATCTTAATGGCGAGAAACTGGAAAGTACTGCAGTACAAAGGGATCTGGGGGTCCTAGTGCAAGAAAATCAAAAAGTTAGTATGCAGGTGCAGCAGGTGATCAAGAAGGCCAACAGAATGTTGGCTTTTATTGCTAGGGGGATAGATTATAAAAACAGGGAGGTATTGCTGCAGTTATATAAGGTATTGGTGAGACCGCATCTGGAATACTGCATACAGTTTTGGTGTCCATACTTAAGAAAAGACATACTTGCTCTCGAGGCAGTACAAAGAAGGTTCACTCGGTTAATCCCGGGGATGAGGGGGTGGACATATGAGGAGAGGTTGAGTAGATTGGGACTCTACTCATTGGAGTTCAGAAGAATGAGAGGCGATCTTATTGAAACATATAAGATTGTGAAGGGGCTTGATCGGGTGGATGCGGTAAGGATGTTCCCAAGGATGAGTGAAACTAGAACTAGGGGGCATAATCTTAGAATAAGGGGCTGCTCTTTCAAAACTGAGATGAGGAGAAACTTCTTCACTCAGAGGGTAGTAGGTCTGTGGAATTTGCTGCCCCAAGAAGCTGTGGAAGCTACATCATTAAATAAATTTAAAACAGAAATAGGCAGTTTCCAAGAAGTAAAGGGAATCAGGGGTTACGGGGAGCGGGCAGGAAATTGGACATGAGGCTGAGTTCGGATCGGTCAAGGCCCTGTGGGTGGCGGAGCGGGCCCAGGGGCTGAGTGGCCGGGTCCTGCTCCTACTTCTTGTGTTCTTTAGATTTGAGGTTAGGATCAGATCAGCCATGATCTTATTGAATGGCGGAGCAGGCTCGAGGGGCCGATTGGTCTACTCCTGCTGCTATTTCTTATGTTCTTAACCAACAAGAGATCAGGCCATCTTAGACTGGGTATTATGTAATGAGAAAGAATTAATTAGCAATCTTGTTGTGCGAGGCCCCTTGGGGAGGAGCGATCATAATATGATAGAATTTTTCATGAAGATGGAGAGTGAAGTAATAGTTGACTCAGAGACTAGGGTACTGAATTTAAATAAAGGAAACTACGATGGTATGAGGTGTGAGTTGGCTAGGATGGATTGGGGAATGTTACTTAAAGGGTTGACGGTGGATAGGCAATGGTAAACTTTTAAAGATCACATGGATGAACTACAGAATTTGTTCATCCCTGTTTGGCATAAAAATAAAGCAAAAAAGGTGACTCAACCGTGGCTAACAAGGGAAATTAGTGATAGCATAAGATCCAAGGAGAGGACATATAAATTGGCCAGAAAAAGCAGCAAACCTGAGCATTGGGAGCAGTTTAGGATTCATCAAAGGAGGACAAAAAGATTAATTAAGAGGGGGGAAAATAGAGTATGAGAGTAAACTTGCAGGGAACATAAAAACTCACTGTAAAAGATTCTATAGATATGTGAAGAGAAAAAGAGTGGTGAAGTCAAGCGTAGGTCCCTTGCAGTCAGAATCAGGGGAATTTATAATGGGGCACAAAGAAATGGCTGACGAATTAAATACATACTTTGGTTCTGTCTTCACAAAGGAGGACACAAATAAACTCCCAGAGATGTCGGGGAACATAGGGTCTAATGAGAGGGAGGAACTGAATGAAATCAGTATTTGTAGGGAAATGGTGTTGGGGAAATTGACGGGATTGAAGGCCGATAAATCCCCAGGGCCTGATAATCTACATCCTAGGGTACTTAAGGTCGTGGCCTAAGAAATAGTAGATGCATTGCTGGTCATCTTCCAAAATTCTATCGACTCTGGAACAGTTTCCATGGATTGGAGGGTAGCTAATGTAACCCCACTATTTAAAAAAGGTGGTAGAGAGAAAACGGGGAATTATAGACCAGTAAGCCTGACATCGGTAGTGGGGAAAAAGCTAGAGTCCATTATAAAAGATGTAATATCAGAGCACTTGGAAAACAGTGGCAGGATCGGACAAAGTCAACATGGAATTACAAAAGGTAAATCATGCCTGACTAATCTACTGGAATTTTTTGAGAATGTAACTGGTAGAATAGATAAGGGAGAAACAGTGGATGTGGTGTATTTGGACTTTCAGAAGGCTTTCGATAAGGTCCTGCATAAGAGATTAGCGTGCAAAGTTAAAGCACTTGGGATTGGGGGTGAGGTACTGACTTGGATAGAAAACTGGTTGGCAGATAGGAAGCAAAGAGTTGGAATAAACGGGTCTATTTCCGAGTGGCAGGCAGTGACTAGTGGGGTACCGCAGGGATCGGTGCTAGGACCCTAGTTATTCACAATATATATATTAATGATCTAGACGAGGGAACTAGATGTAATATCTCCAAGTTTGCAGACGACACAAAGCTGGGTGGGCATGTGCGCTGTGAGGAGGATGCAGAGAAATTCCAGTATGATTTGGACAGGTTGGGTGATTGGGCAGATGCATGGCAGATGCAGTATAATGTGGATAAATGCGAGGTTATCCACTTTGGTGGCAAAATCAGGAAGACAGATTATTATCTGAACGGCAATAGATTGGGAAAAGAGGAAGTACAGCGAGACCTGGGTGTCCTTGTGCATCAGTCGCTGAAGGTAAGCATGCAGGTGCAGCAGGCGGTTAAGAAGGCAAATGGTATGTTGGCCTTCATAGCAAGAGGATTCGAGTACAGGAGCAAGGATGTCTTGCTGCAGTTGTACAGGGCCTTGGTGAGACCACACCTTGAGTATTGTGTGCAGTTTTGGTCACGTTATCTAAGGAAGGATGTTCTTGCCATGGAGGGAGTGCAGCGAAGATTCACCAGACTGATACCTGGGATGGCAAGAATGACGTATGAAGAGAGATTGGGTCAATTAGGATTATATTCGCTAGAGTTTAGAAGAATGAGAGGGGATCTCATTGAAACTTATAAAATTCTAACAGGACTAGACAGACGAGATGTAGGAAGGCTGTTTCTGATGGCGTGGGAGTCCAGAACTAGGGGTCACACACTAAGGATAAGGTCTTCGCCATTTAGGACTGAGATGAGGAGGAATTTCTTCCCCCAGAGAGTGGTGAACCTGTGGAATTCTCTACCACAGAAGGCAGTTGAGGCCAATTCATTAAATATATTCAAGAAGGAGTTAGATATATTTCTTAAGGCTAATGGGATCAAGGGATATGGGGAGAAAGCAGGGACAGGGTACTGAATTTGGATGATCAGCCATGATCACATTAAATGGCGGAGCAGGCTCGAGGGGCCGAATGGCCTACTCCTGCTCCTATCTTCTATGTTTAAAGTTTGATTAATACTGCTGCAGTGGGTGAGTGAGATGCAAATTAAATCTCTTCCACGTACCAATCAAAATCAAAACATCTCTTTCACTGTCCCCTAGCAGCAATGTTTTAGTCAGTGCTTTTCAAGTTCATCTCTTGCAGCCGTGGGCCTGGATTACCCTCGTTGCCACGCTGGCCGCGGGTCTTCAGTGGGCCTTCCGCCCGGCCCCTTGCCTTTACCTCAGCTCAGGGTAATTTATATAATTAGTGTGGGTGACGGGGTGCTCGTGTTCAGGAAGGTCAGTGAGTGCCAGCTGAAATTGCCACTCGGAATATAATGTGATTTATTATTCATTAATTCTTGTGTTGTGGGCATCGCTGACAAGGCCGTCGTCCCAAGTTGTCCCTGAGAAGATAACACTGGGCCTTCTTCCTCAACCGCAGCAGTCCAATATGGCACTGATTGATTCTCAGGTGTCCCTGGGGTGCAGGGCATAGCTCTGCCAAATGGGTCATTTTTTGGCCCCCGTTTTCCGCCTGGAGAATCGACCTGATGGTGACCAATTTCTACCAAATACGACTGGTCCCTGACTCCCGCTGCTCCTGAGTTCCTATATAAATTGATCATTACCAATATGCGTAATAGAGGCATTTGGGTGGTATAACCACAACAGGGATTCAAAAAGGGAATTTTGGGATTTGCTGCAACCTGGAATGCTCAGCCTGAAAGGATGGAGGAAGCAGATTCAATAGTAACTTTGAAAAAGGAATTGGATAAATATTTGAAAAGAGCAGGGATGTGGGGCTAATTGGAGAGTTCTTTCAAAGAGCCAGCACAGGCACGATGGGCCGAATAGCCACCTTATGCACTCTATGATTCTATGATGAAAAACTGGAAGAGTCACCAAGATGAGGGATAAGAGGTGTCCATTAAATTTAAATCTAGAACGGGCAATATTGAGAGAATGTCATTAAGTTATTAACTGTAAGGAATGAACTATTTGAATAAATTCTGGTTAACGTACTCTGGGTCACTTACCGGTTTGGCACAATTTGTAACCCAGACACTCACGTTGATTCACTGCTGATCTTGTCGAGACTGATACCCCTGAGAGCGGCTCCCTCAACTGAACCTAAGGCTGTCTGATGGGACAGCTTTATAGCTCAGCCGTCACGCTGCACAACTGTGGAACAGAGCAGAGAAAACAAATATTCCCAGAAATTAAGTATTCAGTGTACTCCTGGAAATGTGGAGCACAGCCACATTTTTTTTTAAAGGACAGAACACACTTTGCCAAACCAAAAAACACAGGCGACAAAAATCAGCACACACTTCACACATGAACATTCAACTGATTGATTTTAATATCACATTTTATTTTTCTTTGTAGATTTTATCAATGATAACATCACAGATGACATCCAGTGTGTGAAAAGGGTGGAGACACCCCAAGGAATGAATGCCTGGTATGTTAACCCTTGTTTACATTTTTGCCTCCAGGTTTGTGTTCAAATACCATAAAGTAATGGAGCCCTGTATGTTGGTGTCTGCAAACACTGCAGCCTTGCTCTACGAACTGTCTATAAGAGCCACAGATACAATGCACTAGAACAATCAGCCACCTTTCTCCATTGAACATTGTTGGAGGGAAGCCGAGCTTGATTGGCTCATTCACAGATCAATGCCTCAAGGGCTTGGTGTCTAAACGCCACACCATGGCTTGCCATGCTTGCTTCCAGGTCTCAGCCGGTTCTTGATAGCTCTACTTCTTGCAGTGAACGATAAATTCAATTAAAATAAACTAAAGGGCAAGGCAAAAGGAAGAAGGCTGCTCCTGTTCAGGATTAACCATCCCTGGACTGTGCTGAATATTACAAAATTGGCGCACGCCACACCCAACCCCTCCAGAGGTGGAGCCAATGAGGTTCCACGCCCCCCGCACCCCCAACCACCAAGGGAGCAGGAAAGGAAAAAGAACACAGCTACACCCAAGGGAGGTTCGCAATGGGCTATTGATTGGTTATTGGGGACCACAAGCGGAACTTTATACCACCTTTAATGCAGAGAACTGTCCCGCAGAGGAATGATGATGTAAGTGAACTTTGAAACAAAAGAAGGAGGTATTAGGAGGAGTGACCACAAGCTTGGTCAAAGATATGGGTATAAAGCAGGGTCTTGAAGGAGGAGAGGGAATTGTAGAGCTGGATTGGATATGGATCGGGAATTCTGGATGCGTGGCCAAGTTGGCTGAAGGCACAGCTGCCAATAGTGGGGCGAAGATTGTGCCATCATTGAAATGGAGAGTTCAGGCAGTGTGCCGATGTTGCACTCGAGGAGGTTATTGAGATACGGATGGGTGAGATCCTGGAGAACAATTTTAAATTTGAGGCATTGGAGGACTGGAAGCTAATGAGGATCAGAGGATATGTGTGATATGAGAGTGGGACTTGGTATGGGGTTGAATATTGTCACCAGAGCTTTGGATGAGATGAAGTTTATGTTGGGTGGGACATGAGAGGAGAGCATTGGAGTAATCCATGTGTGGTCCAATTACTGCGTTACAGACAACGTTGCTCAGCCTGTTTGCTTTCACAATTTAGCGCTGGCTCTCAAATGTCTGACGCCAACTGGTCTGTCAATGGTGACATATTAACCAGCAGTTACTGGAGTGATTAGTCTTGCAACAACAACGACTTACATTTATATAGCGCATTTAAAATCGCAAAATGTTCCAAGGCGCTTAACAAGAGCGATATAAATATAATTTTTAAGACCGAGCCACAGAAGAAGATATCAGGAGAGACGACCAAAAGCTTGGTCAAATAGGTAGGTTTTAAGGAGCACCTTAAAGGAGGAGAGAGAAGTGAAGAAGCAGAGGTTTAGGGAGGGAGTTCCAGAGCTCCCATAGTGCTGTTAAATAGGGAGTTCCAGGATTTTACCCAGCGATGATGAAGGATCGGCGATATACTTCTAAGTCAGGATGGTGCGTGACTTGGAGGGGAACTTGGCGGTGGTGGTGTTCCCATACGCCTGCTGCCCTTGTCCTTCTAGGTGGAAGAGGTCGCAGGTTTGGGAGGTGCTGCCGAAGAAGCCTTGGTGAGTTGCTGCAGTGCATCCTGTAGATGGTACACACTGCAGCCACGGTACGCCGGTGGTGGAGGGAGTGAATGTTTAAGGTGGTAGAGGGGGGTGCCAATCAAGCGGGCTGCTTTGTCCTGGATGGTGTCGAGCTTCTTGAGTGTTGTTTGAGCTGCACTCATCCAGGCAAGTGGAGAGTATTCCATCACACTCCTTACTTGTGCCTTGTAGGTGGTAGAAAGGCTTTGGGGAGTCAGGAGGTGAGACACTCGCCGCAGAATACCCAACCTCTGACCTGCTCTTGTTGCTACAGTATTTATGTGGCTGGTCTAGTTAAGTTTCTGGCTAATGGTGACCCCCAGGATGTTGATGATGGGGGATTCGGTGATGGTAATGCCATTGAATGTCAAGGGGCGGTGTTTAGACTCAATCAAAGACAGTAGAGAGGTCCAGAGAGGTGGTGTTGAGGTAGAGCTGAGTGTCGTCAGCTTACATGTGGAACCTGATGTTGTATTTTCGGATGATGTCGCCGAGGGGCAGCAGGTAGATGTGAAATAGGAAGGGGGCCAAGGAAAGATCTTTGGGGCCTGCATAGGTAACGATACGGGAGCGGGAAGAGAAGCTATTGCAGGTGATTCGCTGGCCAAGCTTCGATAGATAAGATTGGAACCAAGCAAGGGCAGTTCTGCCCGTCATGAGCAGGTGAGTGGCTCATGGTGAAATGATCCTCCACGCCCATAATGAACGACTGCTTGAGTGAAGAGCAGAACACCTGCCAGCATCATTAGAATTATACTCCAAGCCTGGTTCAAACCCCTCAGGAGAGGAGACACAAAGCTTGGGCAGAAAATGCCCTTCGCCCCCCCCCCCGATACCACTAAAGAAATATGAATGTTTTGCGGGGTCTCTCGTTAGTCATTGCCAATGTTCTCTCGTGTCTGACACTCTTTTTTCTTTTGCAGGTATGGCTGGAAGAAAAAATGCAAGAACAGAAATCTTGCTAATTTTCTGCGTGAGTGCAACTTGTAATGGCTGAAAGAGCCCATTCATTGGACCCACTTGCTGCACCTAAATCACAGCATGTGTTGCTTTTTCTAGTTAGTTTGACATTGCTAAAAGCCCAGTAAGGGGAGTGAAAGGCTAAGCTGCATTTTCCAGAGATGTTAAATCGGTAAAGTTATGTTATCACTTTCTGCGCATTTGATTGGTGAATGATTGGAACCCACTGTCATATATTCACCATCTTGAAGGAGCTGATTTAGTCCAGTAACAGAAATGTTGCTCTCTGACGTAGACATGATCTACACGTCTTCCCATGTCAGTGTGGAGATACGGGCTGGATTTTGTCTTGGGGTCGGGTTGGGGTCGTGTCATCCGCATTTCGTGTTATCCACCCGCCTGAAATTGGATGTGGGAGATTGATGCAATTTTCACTTAATTGGGCAATTGAGTTCCAGCATGTGGGAACGCATGAACCAATTAGTGGTTTCAGTCTGAAAGTCACCTCTGATGATGTCATCATTGCTGCTGCATTGCAGGTCAGGTCAGAGATTGCCTGGCTTTTGCTGTGAGTGGACCTGGATGCAAAATGAGCAGCAGCTCAGAGAGAGAGAGAGAGAGAGAGAATGAGATTTTTTTTTGCAACCAAGTCCTCCCAGGCAGTCTCTGAAGACATTCAATGCAGCAGCATCAGAGGCAAATTTCAGACCTAATACTACTACCTTCATCACATCTCCGTTGTAATAGTGGACCTGCAGCTGATAGTCAGCTATCCACTTGTGCTCCCGCCAGGTTTCACTGGCGTGTTTCACATCAGGTGTACTTCACGCCGGAAAAGGGTTAAACTAGCTAAAACGTTTCAAAATGGCATTACAGAGCCAATTTAGGGCTTGTTAAGGGCTTTAATGGCCTCTCCCACCTCTTGGAGGCAGGACGGAGTCAGGAACCCCGCGACCCATTTTGTCACAATTGCGTGGAGGCGTGTTGGAGTCGGGATGGGGTCGGGACCCCCGAATCTGCTACTTTAACCCCCCACACACCTCCAAACCCGACTCCACGGGGCATTCAAAATCCTGCACTTCAGTCCTCTCGAGACACTTAACAACCGAGCACAGAGCAGAGGGTCAGCCAGAGCACCACTGGTGTGGTGGCGTCACCTCATTAGCAAGGACATCTGCTGCTAGTAATTATTTTCAAACTGGTTAACTAACAGTTGGCACAGACAAAGTCTAACGAAACTGGTTGCACACGTTTGTGCAGTAGCAGGTCGAGTGAATGATATCTGTTGGACAGTGTGACTCTAGCAGGGTCTGAGGCCTACACCAAACCTCCTTCAAGATGGCGACATTAACACTGGAGCTTGTTACAGTGAGAGGCTGTCATGGTAACCATTAACTTGCCCCAGACTTTTATTAAGTCCTTTCATTGCTTATAATCCATTTTGTTGTGTATTACACAGTGAATCCAAGAACAAATTCTGCTCTGTAACGCTTCGAGCTGCGATTTAAACCACAGACCTGCCACTTTGGGGCAGACATTTTTCAGCTGTACGCAATAAATAAACAAAGGCAGCAAATATCAGGCTTCGGGTTTAGTTTTTATTTATTCATTCTCCGAATGTGGACATCGCTGGCAAGACAAGAATTTATTGCCCATCCCTAATTGCCCTTCAGAAGGTGGTGGTGAACCGCCTTCTTGTACCAACATACAGGGTTCCATTACTTTTACATACAAATGGAATTGGAACACAAACCTAGAGGCAAAAGAATAAACAAGTTTTAACATACCAGGCATTCATTCCTTGGGATGACACAACCCTTTTCACACACAATCTATAATTATGGGGGATTTTAACTATCATATTAATTGGACAAATCAAATTGGGCAGGGCTGCCTTGAGGATGAGTTCATTGAATGTATTAGGGATGGGTTTCTTGAGCAGTATGTAACTGAACCGACCAGGGGGCAAGCAACCTTAGATCTGGTCCTGTGTAACGAGACAGGATTAATTAAAAATGTCCTAGTAAAGGATCCCCTTGGAATGAGTGACCATAACATGGTTGAATTCCATATTCAATTAGAGGGTGAGAAGGTTGGATCTCAAACAAGCGTGTTAAGCTTGAACAAAGGAGACTATGAAGGTATGCGAGCGGAATTGAGTAGAGTGGATTGGGAAAATAGATTAAAGGGTAAGACGATACATGATCTGTGGTGTACATTTAAGGAGTTATTTTACAACTTCCAAAAAAAATATATTCCACTGAGAAGAAAAGGGTGTAAAAGAAAAGACAGTCATCCGTGGCTAAGTAAAGAAATTAAGGATAGTATTCGACTAAAAACGAGGGGATATAAGGTAGCCAAATCTAGTGGGAGGATAGAGGATTGGGAAAACTTTAAAAGACAGCAAAAAATAACAAAAAGATTGATTAAGAAAGGGAAGATAGATTATGAAAGTAAATTAGCAAAAAATATAAAAACAGATAGTAAGAGTTTTTATAGTTATATAAAAAGAAAAAGGGTGGCTAAAGTAAATGTTGGTCCCTTAGAGGATGAGACCAGGAAATTAATGGTGGGAATTATGGAGATGGCAAATACACTGAATGAATATTTTGTATCAGTCTTTACAGCAGAGGACACTAAGAATATCCCAACACTGGACAAACAGGGGGCTATAGGGGGGGAGGAGCTAAACACGATCAAAATCATTAAGGAAGTGGTACTCGGTAAAATAATGGGACTCAAAGCGAATAAATCACCTGGACCTGATGGCTTACATCCTAGGGTCTTGAGGGAAGTGGCGGTAGGGATTGTGGATGCTTTGGTAATAATTTTCCAAAACTCCCTGGACTCAGCAAAGATCCCGGTAGACTGGAAAACTACTAATGTAACACCCTTATTTAAAAAGGGCAGTAGACAGAAGGCTGGAAACTATAGCCTAACATCTGTGGTAGGTAAAATTTTGGAGTCCATTATTAAGGAGACAGTAACGGGACATTTGGATAATCATAATTTAATAGGACAAAGTCAGCATGGTTTTATGAAGGGGAAGTCATGTTTGACAAATTTGCTGGAGTTCTTTGAGGAAGTAACATACAGGGTGGATAGAGGGGAACCAGTGGATGTGGTGTATTTAGACTTCCAAAAGGCATTTGACAAGGTGCCACACAAAAGATTATTGCTTAAGATAAAAAATCACGGGATTGGGGGTAATATTCTGGCATGGATAGAGGATCGGCTATCTAACAGAAGGCAGAGAGTTGGGATAAATGATTCATTCTCAGACTGGCAATCAGTATCTAGTGGTGTTCCGCAGGGGTCAGTGCTGGGTCCCCAACTCTTTACAATCTATATTAACGATTTGGAGGAGGGGACCGAGTGTAACATATCAAAGTTTGCAGATGATACTAAGATGGGAGGGAAAGTAGTGAGTGAGGAGGACATAAAAAATCTGCAAGGGGACTTAGACAGGCTAAGTAAGTGGGCAGAGATTTGGCAGATGGAATACAATACTGGAAAGTGTGACGTTATGCACTTCGGCAGGAAAAATAGTAGAGCAAGTTATTATCTAAATGGCAAGAAACTGGAAAGTACTGAAGTACAAAGGGATCTGGGGGTCCTGGTGCACGAAACTCAAAAGGTTAGTATGCAGGTGCAGCAAGTGATTAAGAAGGCCAATGGAATGTTGGCTTTCATTGCTAGGGGGATAGAATATAAAAATAGGGAGGTATTGCTTCAGTTGTACAAGGTATTGGTGAGACTGCACCTGGAATACTGCATACAGTTTTGGTGTCCATACTTCAGAAAAGACATACTTGCTCTCGAGTCAGTACAAAGAAGGTTCACTCGGTTAATCCCGGGGATGAGGGGATGGACATATGAGGAGAGGTTGGGTAGATTGGGACTCTACTCATTGGAGTTCAGAAGAATGAGAGGCGATCTTATTGAAACATATAAGATTGTGAAGGGGTTGGATCGGGTGGATGCGGGGAGGATGTTCCCTATGTTGGGTGAAACTAGAACTAGGGGGCATAGTCTTAGAATAAGGGGCTGCTCTTTCAAAACTGAGATGAGGAGGAACTACTTCACTCAGAGGGTGGTAGGTCCATGGAATATGCTGCCCCAAAAAGCTGTAGAAGCTACATCATTACATAAATTTAAAACAGAGATAGACAGTTTCCTAGAAGTAAAGGGAATTAAGAGTTACGGGGACCGGGCAGGAATTTGGACATGAGTCTAGGTTCGGATTGGTCATGGCCCTGTGGGTAGCGGAGCGGGCCCAGGGGCCAAGTAGCCTGATCCTGCTCCTATTTCGTGTGTCCAATTCTGTTAGGTTCAGGAGATGGTTCTGTGATAGTAGATTGGCGGTTAGGATCAGATCAGCCATGATCTTATTGAATGGCGGAGCAGGCTTGAGGGGCCAATTGGCCTACTCCTGCTCCTATTTCTTATGTTCTTATGTTCTTATGTAAAATTTCAGATTGGAGGTATAAATGCATAGCTCAAAGATTGGTGTGGGAGGAAGGGGTTTCAGCTCATGGGGCATTGGCACTGGGGAAAGAGGGAGCTGTTCCATTGGGACGGGCTCCATTTAAACCGGGCTAGGACCAGTGTCCTGGCGAACCAAATAACTAGGGCAGTCGACAGGGCTTTAAACTAATGAAGGTGGGGTGGAAGGATTCAGGAAAGAGTAAATTTAGAAGCAGTGAGAGAAATGTCAAGGCTCCAGAGCAGAGTAAAGCTTTGGGTAAAAATAAGCAGAGTGGGTCAGGAAGGGACAGAGAGAGAATAACAAAGGTAATAAGGCATCAGTGACTAAGGTGACATCAGGGAAAAATAGAAATAAGTCAAAGCTAAAGGTACTATATCTGAATGAGCGAAGCATTCACAACAAAATGGATGAATTAATAGCGCAGATAGAAATTAACAGGTTTGATCTAATAGCCATAATGGGAAATTGTGTTTGACAAATCTGTTAGAGTTTTTTGAGGTTGTAAGTAGCAGGATAGATAAGGGGGAACCAGTGGATGTGGTGTATTTGGATTTTCAGGTTCATTCGATAAGGTGCCACACAAGAGGTTATTAAACAAAATCAGGGCTCATGGGATTGGGGATAATATACTAGCATGGATTGAGGATTGGTTAACGGACAGAAAACAGAGAGTAGGAATAAACGGGTCATTTTTGGGTTGGCAGGCTGTAACTAGTGGGGTACCGCAAGGATCAGTGCTTGGGCCTCAGTTCTTCACAGTCTACTTCAATGATTTAGATGAGGGGACCAAATGTAATATATCCAAGTTTGCTGATGATACAAAGCTGGGTGGGAATGTAAGTTGTGAGAAGAATGCAAAGAGGCTTCAAGGGGATCTTGACAAGCTAAGTGAATGGGCAAGATCATGGCAAATGGAATATAATGTGGAGAAATGTGAAGTTATCCACTTTGGTAGGAAAAATAGAAAAGCAGAGTATTTTTTAAATGGTGAAAAATTGGGAAATGTTGGTGTTCAGAGGGATCTGGGTGTCCTTGTACATGAATCACTGAAAGTTAACATGCAGGTACAGCAAGCAATTACGTAGGATTACATCGGATATACAGCACAGAAACAGGCCATTCAGCCCAACCAGTCCATGCCGGCGTTTGTGCTCCACTCGAGCCTCCTCCCGTCTTTCCTCATCTAAATCTATCAGCATAACCCTCTATTCCCTTCTCCCTCATATGCTTGTCCAGCCTCCCCTTAAATGCATCTATACTATTCAGTTCAACCACTCCCTGTGGTAGCGAGTTCCACATTTTCACCACTGTTTGGGTAAAGAAGTTTCTTCTGAATTCCCTATTGGATTTCTTGGTGACGATCTTATATTGATGACCTCTAGTTATGCTCTTCCCCACAAGTGGAAACATTGGGGCGATTTTGCCAGCCCTGGGGAGGTGGGTTTGGAGGCGGGACTGCTGGGAAAATGGCAGAATCTGGGGCCGGGTACCCATCCCGCCCCCAACCCGCCTCCGTGCCATCTCCCCAGGAAGCGGGTACCCGACCTATGCCGGGTCCCGTCTCCGCGAGGCGGGAAGGGGATTTGTGCCAATTAACTGCCTGTTAATAGGTAGTTAACAGTTTTTTGGAGAATCCCCATTTTGAGCCCTGAAGTGTGGGCTTCCCGACGGCTCCGAACCTCGCCAGGGTCAGCGAGGCGGGCCGTCAGTCTGCGGGGGTCGGAGGGGCCGAGATGTCCGGTGTGCAGGTGAGTGACGGGTGCATGTGTGCAGAGGTAAGTGTGTGAGGTGTGTGTAAAGTGTTTTAATAAGTTTTACTTACCTTTACTTCTTCCTGCAGGCTTCCTCCCTTCAGGTCTCGGGAGTCCCTCAGCTCACCGGCACAGAAAGCAGAATGGCCACTGACCTGTCAAAAGCTGCAGCCTTCTGCTTTCTGCTCAGGAGAGCTCTCTAACTGAGCCTGAGTGGAAGGGCTCAACTTAGAGGACAGTTTGTCAGTGTTTGACAGCTTCACAGAGCTCTCAAACGATGACAATTCATCTGTCAAAAGCTCTTGACAGATGAAACGTCACTCGCTGACGTCAGCAGTAACCGGCTTTCCCTTAATTGGCCTGCTGAGCCCGCTGGGCGAGCTTAACAAGGTCAATCAAGGGAAAATAGCATGGGTTGGTCACAAGTCGATGGAGGCGGGACTAAAACCCAACAAGTGGGAGTCCCACCTCCAAAAGCTCCCCATTGACAAAATCCAGCCCATTCTCTCTGTATCCACTCTATCAAAACCTTTCATAATTTTAAAGACCTCTATTAGGTCACCCCTCAGCCTTCTTTTTTCAAGATAAAAGAGACCCAGCCTGTTCACCCTTTCCTGATATGGATACCCTCGCATTTCTGGTATCGTCCTTGCAAATCTTCTCTGTACCTCTCCAGTGCCTCTATATCCTTTTTATAATATGGCGACCAGAACTATACGCAGTACTCTAAGTGTGGTCTAACCAAGGTTTGATACAGATTTAGCACAACATCCCTACTTTTCAATTCTATCCCTCTAGAAATAAACCCTAGTGCTTGGTTTTTTATGGCCTTGCTAAACTTCATCACAACTTTTAGTGATATGTGCATTTGTACTCCTTGATCCCTTTGTTCCTCTACCCCACCTAGACTCGCACCCTCCAAGTGATAAGTGACCTCCCTATTCTTCCTACCAAAATGTAATACCTCACATTTATCTGTGTTGAACTTCATTTGCCAATTATATGCCCATTCTGCAAGTTTATTAATGTCCTCCTGTAACTTGTTGCAGTCCTCCTCAGTATTGACTACCCCCCCAATTTGGTGTCATCTGCTAATTTAGAAACTGTGTTTTTGATTCCGGAGTCTAAATCATTAATGTAAATTGTGAACAGCAGTGGTCCCAGCTCTGACCCTTGTGCAACACCAATACCCAACTTCTGCCATTGTGAATAGTTCCCCTTTACTCCTACTCTCTGCTTTCTGTCCTGAAGCCAGCTAACAATCCATTCTGCAATTAGGAAAGCAAATGGTATGTTGGCATTTACTGCAAGAGGATTTGAGTATAAGAGTAAAGACGTCTTACTGCAATTATATAGGGCCCTGAAAGAGACCACACCTGGAGTATTGTGCACAGTTTTGGTCTCCTTGCCTAAGGAAGGATATACTTGCCATAGAGGGATTGCAACAAAGGTTCACCAGACTGGTTCCTGGGATGGGGGGATTGTCCTATGAGGAGAGATTGAGTAGACGAGGCCTATATTCTCTGGAGTTTAGAAGAATGAGAAGTGATCTCATTGAAACATACACAATTCTGACAGGGCTTGACAGGGTAGATGCAGGGAGGATGTTTCCCCAGGCTGGGGAGTCTAGAACCAGGGGTCACAGTCTCAGAATAAGGGGTCGGCCATTTAGGACCGAGATGAGGAGACATTTCTTCACTCAGAGGGTGGTGAATCTTTGGAATTCTCTACCCGAGAGGGCTGTGGATGCTCAGCCGTTGAATATATTCAAGACAGAGATGGACAGATTTTTGAATATTAAGGGAATCAAGGGATATGGGGATAGTGCAGGAAAGTGGAATTGAGGTAGAAGATCAGCCAGGATCTTATTGTATGGCAGAGCAGGCTCGAGGGGCCAAATGGCCGACTCCTGCTCCTATTTCTTATGCTTATTATTATTGCTCTTATTATTATTGACAATATCACCGCTTTCAGTATTTAAGCGGCCAACATTGCTCCTGACTACGCTCTTTTTCCTAATATAATTGTAAAAATTCTTTGTGTTGATTTTGATATCCCTTGCTAGCTTCTTTTCATACTCCCTTTTTGTAGCTCTTACTATCTGTTTTGTGGCCCTTTGCTGTTCTTTGTATCTTTCCCATTCACCAGGATTTGTGCTCTTTCTTTTGCATTTTTGTATGCTTTTTCGTTTAGTTTTATGCTGTTCCTTATCTCTTTAGTCGTCCATGGCTGTTCTTTTTGGCAAGTGGAGCTCTTGCCTCTCAGGAATATAAACTGGTTCTGTATCACGTTAATTTCTTTTTTCAACATCTCCCACTGATCTTCTGTCGTTTTGCCCATTAACAGATTTGCCCAGTTTACGTTGAACTCGATCATGCTATGATCGCTATTGGATAAATGTTCACGCACAGTTAGGCTGTTAATGAAATCTGGCTCATTACTCATTACTAAATCTAATATGGCTTGCCCCCTTTTTGCCTCTAGGACACATTGTTGTAGAAAACTATCCCGGACACACTCAAGAAATTCACTACCTTTCTGACAGGTGCTAGTCTGCTTATCCCAATCTGTATGAAAGTTAAAATCCCCCATTAAAACCACTCTGCCTTTACTGCATGCTTGTCTAATCTCTGCATTTATACAATCTAGCACTTCAGAGCTGCTACCAGGGGGCCTATACATAACTCCCACAACTGTCTTAAATCCTTTCTTATTTCTTAATTCTATCCATAATGTCTCCACTGCCTGCTTACCTCTCTTTATATCCTCTCTTATCTTTATAATTATTTCATCCTTAATCACTAAGGCTACTCCTCCCCCTCTGCCATTTTCCTTATCTTTCCTGTAGACCTTATGACCTGGTATATTTAGTTCCCAGTCCTGACTGTCCTGCAGCCATGTCTCAATAATGTCTATCATGTCATACCCTCCAATTTGAATTCATGCCTGCAGTTCAATCAATTTATTCCTTATACACTGTGCGTTTGTGTAAAGAACGATTATTTGGGCCACACACCCTCGCCTGTCCTTCAGCTCTAATGTTTTCCTCACTTGTTTCATATTTCTCTCTCCTGGTTCGGGACATTCCCCGCCTCTTGGTTTAGCGCTGCACTTCCCTCTTGGAGCAAAAAGAGGGAAGTTAACAAATGTTTGAAAAGGTTAGCGCCTGGCGCTAACTTTCCAAACATTTTTCACTTAGCGCCCCAAATGGCCCTCATGGGGAATTTCCCCCCCTATAACCCTTGAGGTCCTGTTCTTTAATTTAGCTCCTAGTTCCTGGTACTCCCCAAACAGGACCTCTTGCCTTCTCTTCCCTATGTTGTTGTGAAGGGATAATTACTAGTCCTAGCCCCTTTAGGGCTACCCCGGATCAGGCGTATTTATCAGACGTTCACTTTCAACTAAAGTTTGAGGTAGCCGAATCCTAAAGACGCTTAATTGGGTCTAAAGATCTGGACCATCTCTCCCTAAAGGAAAGGAACAACCTGAAAATATTACCGTCCTCCAGATAGCACTTTTAATAAGTTTAGCTAGACTGTAACGTTCCAGATATTATGAGGGTCCGGAAAACTCCCCCAGAATTCTGCAACTCCTCACCAAAGAGTGTACAGAGATTGAATTTGCGAGTTTGATACAGAAGTCTTATGTGAGACAATTCTAAAAATATATAGATTTATTAAAGAACCGACATGCAGTTTACAGTTGGTGAGTCAATCGCAACATTAACAGTTCCAAAAAGAGAAAACTTACAATCCTATTATCAGAGAACCTTACTTTCAAATCTTAACTTTGCTACAGTTTTACAGTTCTTAAAGTTCTATTCAGGATATCCACCAAAATCAAATACCTTTGATCCCCGAGGTACAAAGAGTTGGAGACTTACAGAGCCGCCTCTGAAGCCGAGAATCGCTTTGCCCGATTAAAGCGAGTCTGTTATCCCATTTGAGAGTTTAATATTTATACCCTTTTCCAGTGGTATTTCCTTTAAGGTTTTCTGCTGATGTAAGCTAATTATCTCTAGTCATTTTTCTGCTGTCCTCTGCCAGACTCATGTCTCATCTCGAGGTGTTCTAAGTTTACCATATAAAAAACGATGTGACAGCAGGTCTTTCTTACTTTATGTCATCTTTACGAGGGCAGATGTTCCTTACTTTATGTGCTTCTTTATGAAGTATAAATTATAACACATTATCCAGGGTGAACCATTGTTTCGTTCCCAAAGGTCAGCCTGTCGGGAGCCTTTAAACTTCTGTTTCAATAAGGTTATTTATTCAGGGTCAACAACTATCTTATTTCAGTAGCCAGAATGCTTTCACAGCTATTTCATAGTTAGGTTTCTAAATTTCCAAACCCAGTTTGTCATGTTTTAATAAGGCCAGATTTCTTTCATGAGACAGTGTATTTTTCTGAATAGGTTATATGGCTTATTCCTTTTCAGTTGGTCCCAACACAGACCACAACAACTGGATCCTCCCCCTCCCTCTCCAATATCCATTCAAGCCGGTTCGAGAGGTCCCTCACCCTGGCGTCAGGTAGGCAAAATACTATGTGGGGCTCTCGATCTTGCTTACAAAGGATGCTATCTTTCCCCCTAATTATGGAATCCCCTACAACTACCACATTACGCTTCCTCTCCTCCTTCCTCCACCCTTAGGACAGCCTCCTGCTCCAAAGCACCATGGTCTGCATTCTGGCTGTCCTTCCAACAGTCTTTATCCTTATCCCGACATGTAGCAAGTACACTTAACCTGTTGGACATTATCAGTTTCTGTGGATCCTCGTTCTCTTTCTTACCTGGGCTCCCCTTATTCTGCACACCATCGGTCACACCAACCCCGTTCCGATGCTGTACCTCTCTACGAGGTGTGACTGAAGTCTGGAGCTAACTGTCCAGATACTCCTCCCCCTCCCTTATGTGTCGGAGTGTCTCCAACTCGCACTCCAGCTCAATGACTCTGAGCCGGAGAGATTCGAGACGGAGACATCTCCTGCAGACGTGTTCGCTCGGGACAGTCTCACTGTCCACAAACTCCCACATACTGCAGTCCAGACACACAACCTGCTCTGCCATATCTTAGTCTAACCCAAAAAACAAACCCAAAAAAAAACACTGCAGACAGCAGGATTTGACACGTTGGACCCCCTGGGACACATCTCATTGTCTTGGCTGTGCTCTTGGTGTGTCTTTGATGTAAGGACACCTTCCCTGAAAGATTGTATCTCTGCAGTTTCTGTGTTTATATTCTGTGAACTTTTGTAGATTCACTCACTGTAACTTTACCTGACGAAGGGGCGATAGCTCCGAAAGCTTGTAATTTTAAATAAATCTGTTGGACTATAACCTAGTGTTGTGCGACTTCTCATTTATATCTTAGTCTAACCTTGTTTTATTTATTTAATTAGTTAAAATCTTTATTCGAACAATTATTGATAGTTAGATTAATTAGTTTATCTAGTTGTTATTAATTTACTAAAGTACGTTATAGTTTCCAAGCTCTGAGCTTAAACCACTGTCCTAGCTTAGAGAGAGAAAAAATGGTAATCCTCACCAAACAATCACCTACCTGCTGTCCTGTGACATCACTCCTCATTTCTTTGTTCTTTTTCAATTCTCCAATGCTGCCGCCGCTCGGGTCCACCTATGATATTAATGTGATATTAAAATCAATCAGTTGAATGTTCACGTGTGAAGTGTGTGCTGATTTTTGTCGCCTGTGTTTTTTGGTTTGGCAAAGTGTGTTCTGTCCTTTAAAAAAAAATGTGGCTGTGCTCCAGATTTCCAGGAGTACACTGAATACTTAATTTCTGGAAATATTTGTTTTCTCTGCTCTGTTCCACAGTTGTGCAGCGTGATGGCTGAGCTATAAAGCTGTCCCATCGAACAGCCTTAGGTTCAGTTGAGGGAGCCGCTCTCAGGGGTATCAGTCTCGACAAGATCAGCAGTGAATCAACGTGAGTATCTGGGTTACAAATTGTGCCAAACCGGTAAGTGACTCAGAGTACGTTAACCAGAATTTAAAAAATGGTTCATTCCTTACAGTTAGTAACTTAATGACATTCTCTCAATATTGCCCGTTCTAAATTTAAATTTAATGGACACCTCTTACTGGATTTTTATCCCTCATCTCGGTGACTCTTCCAGTGTTTCATCATAGAATCATAGAGTGCAGAAGGAGGCCATTCGGCCCATCGCTCCTGTGCTGGCTCTTTGAAAGAACTCTCCAATTAGCCCCACATCCCTGCTCTTTTCAAATATTTATCCAATTCCTTTTTCAAAGTTACTATTGAATCTGCTTCCACCATCCTTTCAGGCTGCGCATTCCAGGTTGTAGCAAATTGCTGCTTCTCCCAAAACTCCCTTTTTGAATCCCTGTTGTGGTTATCTTTCGCCCAATATACTACCCAGATGCAACTGTTACACATATTGGTAATGACTAATTTATATAGGAACTCAGGAGCAGAGGGAGTCAGGGACCAGTCGTATTTGTTAGAAATTGGTCACCATCACGCCGATTCTCCGGGCGGAAAACGGGGTCTAAAAAATGACCCATTTGGCAGAGCTATGCCCTGCACCCCAGGGACACCTGAGAATCAACCAGTGCCATATTGGACTGCTGCGGTTGAGGAAGAAGGCCCAGTGTTATCTGTTCAGGGGCAACTTGGGACGACGGCCTTGTCAGTGATGCCCACAACTCGAGAATTAATGAATAATAAATCACATTATATTCCGCGTGGCAATTTCAGCTGGCACTCACTGACCTACCTGAACACGAGCACCCCGTCACCCACACTAATTATATAAATTACCCTGAGCTGAGGTAAAGGCAAGGGGCCGGGCGGAAGGCCCACTGAAGACCCGCGACCAGCACCCCATCCACCACCTTAAATATTCACTCCCTGCACCACTGGCTGCAGTGTGTACTATCTACAAGATTCACTGCAGCAATGCACCAAGGCTTCTTCGGCAGCACCTCCCAAACCCGCGACCTCTTCCACCTAGAAGGACAAGGGCAGCAGACGCATGGGAACACCACCACCTCCAAGTTCCATTCGAAGTCACACATCTTCCTGACTTAGAAGTATGTCGCCGATCCTTCATCGTCGCTGGGTCAAAATCCTGGAACTCCCTTCCTAACAGCACTGTGGGAGCACCTTCACCACACGGACCGCAGCGGTTCAAGAGGAATTCACCTGACATGCATCATACACCCTCTTTTTGTGTTTCATCATCTTCTCTATCTCCCTCGTCATCCAAGGAGCCCTTGCTTTGGTTCCCTTACCCTTCCCTCTTGTTGGAATGTACCTAGCCTGTACTTGGAACATCTCCTCCTTAAAGATCACCCATTGTTCAGTTACAGTTTTTCCTCTCAGTCATTGGTTCCATTTTACCCTGTCTAGATCCTTTTGCATCCCATTGAAGTTAGCCCTATTCCAATTTAGAAGTTCCACTCTAGATTATTCCTTGCTCCTCTCCATTGCTAATCTAAATCTTATGATACGTTGATCACTTGTACCCAAGTGTTCTCCCACAGACACTTGGTCAACCTAGCCCACCTCATTCCCAAGCACCAGATCCAGCAATGCCTCCTTCCTAGTTGGGCCAAGAACATATTGGTCAAGGAAATTCTCCTGAATACTTTTCAGAAATTCCACCTCCTCCTTTCCCTTTACCCTAGCACTATCCCAATTGATATTTGGGTAATTAAAGTCCCCCAATATCACCACTCTATAGCTTTTGCATAACTCTGCGATTTCCCTGAAGATTTGCTCCTCTACCTCCCTCTAACTATTTGGAGGCCTTGAGAATACCCCCAATAGCGTGATCATACCCATTTTGCTCCTCAACTCTAACCAAATGATTTTGTCCTTGTCCCCTCAAGAGCATTCTCCCTTTCCAACACTGCAAAGTCTTCCTTAATCAGCACTGCCACCCCACCTCACTTTTTTTCTTCCTTATCTTTTCAGAACACCTTGTACCCTTGAATATGAAGTGCCCAGTCCTCACCATTTTTAAGCCACGTTTCCGTTATTGCCGCAACATCATATTGCCACACGGCTAATTGTGCTTGTAGATCACCAACCTTATTCACTACACTTTGTGCGTTTACGTACATGCATTCTCAACCCATTTTTGAATTTTTCATAGTCTTTCTTAGTCTGCTCCTATCTAATATGGTACTACTTCCGCCGCTCGTGCTACTTTCTTCTCAAGTACTATCCAACACACTCACTCTTTCATGTACCTTATTCCTCTTTTGTACTCCTATATGCTGGTGCCCATCCCCCTGCCAAGCTAGTTAAACCCTCCCCAACAGCACTAGCAAACCTCCCTGCGAGAATATTGGTTCCGGCTCTGTTTAGGTGTAACCCGTCCGGCTTGTACAGGTCCCACCTTCCCCAGAAATAGTCCCAATGCCTCAGGAATCTAAAGCCCTCCCTCCTACACCACCTCTCCAGCCACGCATTCATCTGTTCTATCCTCCTATTCCTGTACTCACTAGCACGTGGCACTGGTAGTAATCCAGAGATTATGACCTTTGAGGTCCTGCTTTTTAATCTCTCTCCTAGCTCCTTAAACTCTGCCTGCAGAACCTCATCCCTCTTTCTGCCTTTGTCGTTGGTACCGATATGGACAACAACCTCTGGCTGTTCACCCACCCCCATCAGAGTGACCTGCAGCTGCTCAGTGACATCCTTGACCCTGGCATCAGGGAGGCAACATACCATCCTGGAATCACGTCTGCGGCCGCAGAAATGCCTGTCTGCTCCCTGAACTATCGAATCCCCGACCACTATTACTCTTCCACTCTTTTTCCTCCCCACCTGTGAAGCTGAGCCACCAGTGGTGCCTTGGACTTGTCTCTGGCTGCACTCCCCAGCAGAACCATCGCCCTCACCAGTATTCAGAACAGAATACTGATTGGAGAGCGCGATGCACTCCGGGGACTCCTGCACTACCTGCCTTGTCCTCCTCTTCTGCCTGGCGGTCACCCATTCCCTCTCTGCCTGAATACTCTTAAGCTGTGGGGTGACCACCTCCAGAAACTTGCTATCCACGTAACTCTCAGCCTCGCGGATGCACCTCAGTGACGCAAGCTGCCGCTCAAGCTCTGAAACACGGATCTCGAGCTGACGCAGCTGACGACACTTCACGCACATGTGGTCGTCCAGGCAACGCGAAGCTTCCAGGACATCCCACAGGTTCCCCTTTATCGATCCTGCTCGTTACTTCCTCACATGACCTCCCGTCTCCAATCCCCTCACCTGGTCAAACAGCCTTTTCGCCCCTTTATCTCCGAAATTTTTATAACTGAGAAATGAAAGAGCTCAAAAAAAATGAAAACAAAACAACCACTTGGAAAAAAAAACGTAAATTTATTCTTGGATTCACTGTGTAATACACAACAAAATGGATTATAAGCAATGAAAGGGCTTAGTTCAAGGCTGGGGCAAGTTAATGGTTACCATGACAGCCTCTCACTGTAACAAGCTCCAGTGTTAATGTCGCCATCTTGAAGGAGGTTTGGTGTAGGCCTCAGACGCTGCTAGAGTCACACTGTCCAACAGAAATCATTCACTCTACCTGCTACTGCACAAACGTGTGCAACCAGTTTAGTTAGACTTTGTCTGTGCCAACTGTTAGTTAACCAGTTTGAAAATAATTACTAGCAGCAGATGTTCTTGTTAATGAGGTGACGCCACCACACCAGTGGTGCTCTGGCTGACCCTCTGCTCTGTGCTCGGTTGTTAAGTGTCTCGAGAGGACTGAAGTGATGTTCACTGTACCAGACGGAAAGATCTGATTGCTCGTGAGAAATGAAACACATTCTACATTGCGCTGACAAAGATGGATTTACAATTCATACACAACGTGAGTCAGTTTCCTCTCCCTCTCCCCAACAATTATACCCCTTCCTTTCTTGAAAGGAAATTCCCCGCGCTAACGTGCACATGTCAAGTTTGGTAGCATTGATCATATGTTCTTAACATCGCACGGATGGAAGGACTGAAGCTGAGACCTTCCTGGCCAGAATCTCTCAATCCCACAGGGGGCACTACATCTCCACACTGACATGGGAAGATGTGTAGATCATGTCTACATCAGAGAGCAACATTTCTGTTACTGGACTAAATCAGCTCCTTCAAGATGGTGAATATATGACAGTGGGTTCCAATCATTCACCAATCAAATGCGCAGAAAGTGATTACATAACTTTACCGATTTAACATCTCTGGAAAATGCAGATTAGCCTTTCACTCCCCTTACTGGGCTTTTAGCAATGTCAAGCTATCTAGTAAAAGCAACACATGCTGTGATTTAGGTGCAGCAAGTGGGTCCAATGAATGGGCTCTTTCAGCCGTTATACGTTGCACTCACGCAGAAAATTAGCAAGATTTCTGTTCTTGCATTTTTTCTTCCAGCCATACCTGCAAAAGAAAAGAGTGTCAGACACGAGAGAACATTGGCAATGACTAACGAGAGACCCCGCAAAACATTCATATTTCTTTAGTGGTATCGGGGGGGCTAAGGGCATTTTCTGCCCAAGCTTTGTGTCTCCTCTCCTGAGGGGATTGAACCAGGCTTGGAGTATAATTCTAATGATGCTGGCAGGTGTTCTGCTCTTCACTCAAGCAGTCGTTCATTATGGGCGTGGAGGATCATTTCACCATGAGCCACTCACCTGCTCATGACAGGCAGAACTGCCCTTGCTTGGTTCCATTCGTATCTATCGAAGCTTGGCCAGTGAAGCACCTGCAATAGCTTCTCTTCCCGCTCCCGTATCGTTACCTATGCAGGCCCCAAAGATCTTTCCTTGGCCCCCCTCCTATTTCACATCTACCTGCTGCCCCTCGGCGACATCATCCGAAAATACAACATCAGGTTCCACATGTAAGCTGACGACACTCAGCTCTACCTCAACACCACCTCTCTGGACCTCTCTACTGTCTTTGATTGAGTCCAAACACTGCCCCTTGACATTCAATGGCATTACCATCACCGAATCCCCCATCATCAACATCCTGGGGGTCACCATTGGCCAGAAACTTAACTAGACCAGCCACATAAATACTGTGGCAACAAGAGCAGGTGAGAGGTTGGGTATTCTGCGGCGAGTGTCTCACCTCCTGACTCCCCAAAGCCTTTCTACCACCTACAAGGCACAAGTAAGGAGTGTGATGGAATACTCTCCACTTGCCTGGATGAGTGCAGCTCAAACAACACTCAAGAAGCTCGACACCATCCAGGACAAAGCAGCCCGCTTGATTGGCACCCCATCCACCACCTTAAACATTCACTCCCTCCACCACCGGCGTACTGTGGCTGCAGTGTGTACCATCTACAGGATGCACTGCAGCAACTCACCAAGGCTTCTTCGGCAGCACCTCCCAAACCTGCGACCTCTTCCACCTAGAAGGACAAGGGCAGCAGGTGCATGGGAACACCACCACCTCCAAGTTCCCCTCCAAGTCACGCACCATCCTGACTTAGAAGTATATCGCCGATCCTTCATCATCGCTGGGTAAAATCCTGGAACTCCCTATTTAACAGCACTATGGGAGCTCTGGAACTCCCTCCCTAAACCTCTGCTTCTTCACTTCTCTCTCCTCCTTTAAGGTGCTCCTTAAAACCTACCTATTTGACCAAGCTTTTGGTCACCTGTCCTGATATCATCTTCTGTGGCTCGGACTGAAAAATTATATTTATATCGCTCTTGTTAAGCGCCTTGGAACATTTTGCGATTTTAAATGCGCTATATAAATGTAAGTTGTTGTTGTTGCAAGACTAATCACTCCAGTAACTGCTGGTTAATATGTCACCATCGACAGACCAGTTGGCGTCAGACATTTGAGAGCCAGCGCTAAATTGTGAAAGCAAACAGGCTGAGCAACGTTGTCTGTAACGCAGTAATTGGACCACACATGGATTACTCCAATGCTCTCCTCTCATGTCCCACCCAACATAAACTTCATCTCATCCAAAGCTCTGGTGACAATATTCAACCCCATACCAAGTCCCACTCTCATATCACACATATCCTCTGATCCTCATTAGCTTCCAGTCCTCCAATGCCTCAAATTTAAAATTGTTCTCCAGGATCTCACCCATCCGTATCTCAATAACCTCCTCGAGTGCAACATCGGCACACTGCCTGAACTCTCCATTTGAATGACGGCACAATCTTCGCCCCACTATTGGCAGCTGTGCCTTCAGCCAACTTGGCCACGCATCCAGAATTCCCGATCCATATCCAATCCAGCTCTCCATTTCCCTCTCCTCCTTCAAGACCCTGCTTTATACCCATTTCTTTGACCAAGCTTGTGGTCACTCCTCCTAATACCTCCTTCTTTTGTTTCAAAGTTCACTGACATCATCATTCCTCTGCGGGACAGTTCTCTGCATTAAAGGTGGTATAAAGTTCTGCTTGTGGTCCCCAATAACCAATCAATAGCCCATTGTGAACCTCCCTTGGGTGTAGCTGTGTTCTTTTTCCTTTCCTGCTCCCTTGGTGGTTGGGGGTGCGGGGGGCGTGGAACCTCATTGGCTCCACCTCTGGAGGGGTTGGGTGTGGCGTGCGCCAATTTCGTAATATTCAGCACAGTCCAGGGATGGTTAATCCTGAACAGGAGCAGCCTTCTTCCTTTTGCCTTGCCCTCTCTTTTATTTTAATTGAATTTATCGTTCACTGCAAGAAGTAGAGCTATCAAGAACCGGCTGAGACCTGGAAGCAAGCATGGCAAGCCATGGTGTGACATTTAGACACCAAGCCCTTGAGGCATTGATCTGTGA